>JAKTRE010000006.1:600000-802915 GCA_030579555.1 Saturnispora silvae | reverse complement strand
TATTACCAATTGGGGATTCCGACTGACAACCATGGAGAATAAACCACAATTTTCTTCAAAATTCGCATAATTTCAAGTTACAAATTTTCAATGATTAATGGATATCGTAGTGGCTCGACGATAATATATACTGAATTATCTATTAGCATATACACCTGGGTTTATCAAATGAGGGTGAAGATTGTGTTTGCAGAATAGTATAGGCTAGCTATTCAATTGCTTATTATAATTCAAGAATCAGGTAACAACCACCATACAAAACCCAAAACTACGTATGAAACAAACAGACCTGACAGTTTTTCACTAATAGAGTGATATTTTAGTCCTGTCATGTACAACATCATCAACGATAAAAATACTATCAAAACCAGTAAAACTGAAGGATTTTTAACCACAGATCTGTCACGCACGATGTCATGAAACTCGGATTGAATTTGTCTTAAATTGTACAACGAGAGTAATTCAGTGACTAGAACACAAACGGATAGAGACATCAAAAACACGTGCCCACTTGGATCATGTCCTCCCTCCCAGGTGCCCTTGATCTTTTTACATGCCATGGAAGAGATCAAGCTAGAGACATGGTGATCTTCATTGGGATGGAAAGAAGCTCCAAATTGGACCGGCGGATCGGTTAGCAGTTTACACTGACCGCCTGACCAGATAAAAATTCTGTCCATTAATGGCATACCAACAAGCCACTGAGTAAAGAGAATCCAGAAGAGTGTCACCAGCCCAAATCGATATAAAGATCTTCTCTGAAATCTAGGTGACTTGATCAAAACCAGAAAATAAGCCAACGAAGTCCAAAACCAGCCCTTTTTAACAAACCATGTGTTTATCAGGTTGCCACTTGAAGTGTAATAATTATGGATCATTTCATCAGGGGATAGCCATGAAGACACTTGCGCCAAAATAAGAACGGCCGGCACTATCAGCAAGACCGCACTTCGTAGCGGTGATAATGCCATTTGCTTTATATCTGCTTTATATCTGCTCTTTGAGAAAAACAGTTAACGATACCTGTCATCTACATTGTAATTTTGATACAGACTGATCTCACCTGCCTAAACTGTGTTTACGTAAGCAGACTTAGTGCCAAAATCAAAGTCACGTGATTTGTGATTTATTACGTGATCTGCAATCCACCTTGCTGAAGAGGATTTTCTATGGAGAATCACCTCAAATTTGCTCAGCAGGAGTTCATGCGATTGAACATGTGCGCCTTTATGAATTGTCAAGGCTTTGTCACTAAATAGCCTGAGAGAATGTGTGCTGATAGAGCTTACAACAATTATCTTTTAGCTTGCAAATCAGGACAATTTTCCACGACATGTTGTTTGTTGCAGGATTTTAAAGTGCTGGTAAGTCCTTTAGTTGTGGTGCTATGAAGCTGTAAAACAGAGTGTTTGATGCATAGGAGTTTTCAAGTGTCACAGTAAGTAATAATAAGCAGAAAACTCTCAATTGACCGTTGTTGGAAGTAAATGTTTAGGAAAATCCGGATCCACTCAATGCATCTAGACAATATGAGGGCATGTGAATAGTTGAAACATAGATTGGACAAGACTTAAAGGTTATATAGCACAAAAATGCAAGGGGTATATAGTGTAAGAAGTTTCACACGGGTGCAGTTAGTAGGCGGCTAGTGTAGAATTAAGATATTTCCACAGAATCAACTGCCTCGTTGACCAGTACCTTATGGACCGCGTTTTTAAAAGCGCCTCCAAGCAGGAAAAGCTCCTGTTCCAGTCGCTGGATTGTCTCGGAGAGGTTGGGGCCCGACCTGGCTTCCAACAGGTTAATTTTAGAGTGCAAAGCGTCCAGCGTCTCGCGCACTTGACCTACTGTTCGAAGCAGCAGCTGGTACTCCGCAAGCACGGCGCTCTCGTCCGTGGCAACATCAAGACGGGCCAAGTCGAGTTGGGCCAGGGTGTTCATGAAGCCAAGTTATAACTGTGATAAGAGAAACACACATGACAAGAGAAAAATATCGAAGCCATCCTATAGACTTGCTTAACAATTAAAAGATGTTATTTCACAACGTGGTGCTCCAGAATACCAACAGCGAGCCTCGGGATGTGCTCATGACAGAGAGGACGGCCCTCTCGTGGATGAAATTTGCTCTTTCTTTGGCCCTAATTGCCGTCGCGGTGGCCACACACACAAGACTTCCTGATAGCAATGGCAAAGACGACAGTGGTAGCTCAGGAGGCTTGAATTCCACAGCAATCGCAGTCGTTTTCATAGTGTTGTCCCTCGGTTGCGTTTTCTTTGGTGCCTTCGGATACTTCCAGATGGTCAATAGCTACGATCTGGATAAGATAAGGGTGCTCAAGTTCGAGTATTCAGTGCTCTACATTTTTGTGATGGGCATTGTGCTCATGGGGATTAACGCTAAAATGATATATAATGACAGCAGCTGAAACAAAACACACCCCTGAAACCTTTACTAGTATTTATCACCAAAAATTATTTAATCTTCATAAAAGCAAGTACAAAAAATCAGTTTACACTATCGAAAGCCAACTAAACACCACATCTCAAGACAACAGATCTAGCTGCTCTATAGGCTATAACCTCTCTTCTCTCCAGGTTACTCAACGCTCTTTCGAGGGACTCCAAACTGTATGAACCCTGTTCAACATATTGTCTCCTCAATGTAGCAATGTTAGCGGTCCAACCCATTGGAAGCCTTCTTCTGATTTCAGATTCAATTTTGGCTGTTTGCTTCACCAGCTCGGCATTGTCAACACTGCCCTCAGAACCATTGATTGCAGAAATAGTAGAAGCGTTGAAAAGTCTCATGGCCTCTTGAACATGTTCAACAGTGGCAACAGGTGACAAACTAATCTTGGCAAGAGATTCTGTTATTCTTACAATGGCCTCCAATTGTCTAACTGTGATTGGAATAGATGATCTCTCAGTTGAATAAGCATCTCTATTTTTAACGTCTCGACGAATTGAAACAAATTCAGAGCTTAATAATTCCGCGGCTTCAGCTGATAATGTCGGGGCACACTTAGATCTGGCATATGTGATATATTTCTTCATCAACTCTATAGGGATTTCACCTTCAGATTCGGTTTCATTCGCGGCTTCACCTGTATGAACATTCATCACGTGATGTGCAATTTTCATGTCCTTTTGAATACTTTGCTCGTCCTTGACAACAAAAATCATATCAAATCTTGATAAAATGGTAGTTTGAAAGTCAATGTTTTCCCCAGGAGCCATTGAATCATCATACCTACCAAAAACTGGATTGGCGGCCGCCAAAACAGATGTTCTAGAATTTAACACAGTTGTGATACCTGCCTTGGCTATAGAGATAGTCTGTTGTTCCATAGCTTCATGGATTGCAACTCTATCCTCCTCTCTCATTTTATCAAACTCATCAATACAAACAACACCACCATCTGCTAACACCATAGCGCCACCTTCCAAATAAAAATCTCTAGAGACAGGATCTCTTTGAACTGAAGCAGTCAAACCAGCTGCAGATGAACCTTTACCAGAAGTGTAAATGGCGATTGGTGAAACCTTTTCAACGAATTTCAATAACTGAGACTTTGCTGTACCAGGGTCCCCTAATAATAAAACATTGATATCACCTCTCAATCTCATACCATCTGGCAAAACTCTTTTGGACCCAGAGAATAATAAACATGTTATGGCCTTTTTGATGTCTTCATTACCGTAGATAGATGGTGCAATAGATTTAGCAAATCTTTCATACAAGTCAGGCATTCTTGAAAGCTCAATAAATTCTTCTTCTTCCTCTTGAGTAAATCTTCCACCAAACGAGGAAGACTCCTGGCCACCACCTAAAACGGCCAAACCGTCACGTTCCGCGCTTATACCCAAGACCTTAATATATGGATTTCTGATGGCTGCGGTATTGGCGATACCCTGGCCACGTAATTTGGACTGATAAACAGAGTAGATACCATGGACAACACATCTAGTACCGGGAACAATACGGCTGCACAAATATCTGTCAACACTTAGCAAGATATGACGAGGCATTTCACCAACCGGGACCTTGTCAGCGGTTTCTTGCAATTTCAAAACTTGAGTGTCAACAAACGCAGACTTATCGTGAACGACCACGTAAGGTTTAGGTGGACATTTAGGCTGAGCCTCATCTGGATTTGGAGGTGCTAAACAATGTTTTGGGAACTGTGGAGCACCAAACGAAGAATTCGAGTTTATAACGGTGGTATGTCTGCATTGACGACACATCAAGGTCAGCGTTTTCGCGGCCGACGAGATCATTGAGCACGAGATGACAATACCCGAGACTTTCACAATTTTAGAGATGTGATCGGCGTCCAGATCCCTGATTGACAGTTGATTGCCATTCGAAAACAAGATGATCTGGAACTGAGGCACCAACAAAGTGGAGTCGCCTGTTAAGCTGATGTTAGCCTTGGCGATTTCGGTGACTGCGTTTTCAAACAAAGGGATCACCGTAGTTGCTTCCGACACAAGCTTGTCGTGAAGCTGAGCACTGTACTCGTTGATGTCCGCCATGTTGACGTTGAGAACAAACACGCTCGACTTGATATTGTGTTTCAGCTGTTCTCTGTAGATAGTCGAGGAATCGCGCACAAACTCAAGCACAAACTGCTTGAAAGCACGTTGAATCTCTGAATTGGCGTTAGCCGCGTCCCTCGGGTCCATCACCGGAGCCGCATACGTGGAGGCGAGTTCAAACGACATTGTTCGATGAAGACTGACACGTAATTTGGCCGTTTTGAGTTAAATTGAAAAATTAATTGATTTTTTTCGCGTCGCAGCTGCGCCACAATTGAATATGGCGCATTGGGCACTTTTATTTTTTTTGTTAAAAAATATTAAAATTTTGTTGTTAAATATGTATTCATTGTAAGAATTCTGTTATTGCGGTGTTTAACCAATGGAAAACGACGATCTACAACAGGAATTAGACCGTGTACTAGCGGATTTTGTTCCTGGCGTGTCTAGAACCGTTGCTGCTGCGGAAACGACGTCGTACAAGGGCCTGAGCGTGCCTGCGAACTCTGCTTTGTTGAAACAGGATGCTTCAGTTTTATCCGCATACAGGTCACTGCTGGCGGAAAACAATGCAAATAACAACGGAAATGTGCCGTCGATTGTGGATGCACAGTTATCAGCGTTGCCTTTGTTTTTGACAGCTCCTAACAGCTTATCTTTCAATGTTCAGTTGTTGATCAACACGTTGCCAGTGTTGGACAACCTTGCCACGCAAATCTTGAGGATCATCACCAAGTGTCCGTATCAAAAAGTCATGGAGCTGGTTTCTAATAGGGACTCGTCATATTCCGGTATTGCTTTCTCCAACTTGGTGGAACTTTTCGAAACCACCAAGAGAGTTTACAACTCTGAAGAATCACCGTTTTTCACAGTGGAAAATATAACATTTGGCCTCTGGAGCTATGGCGAATCGCCACCTGCTTTTTTGAGAGGCAGAGAAGATACAATTGAAGGTACACTACGAAAGGTCAATCTAGCGACATTTTTACTAGCCACCTTAGGCTTGATTGATCTAGGTTTCTTCTTTCTAAATGAAGCTTTCCTTGATGTATTTTGTCCTCCTCAAAACTTGGATCCTGCTGAAACTTTATCGAACTTGAAACAGAATGATCCATTCATTCTTAATGATATAAAGTCAGCGTCTGCCACCTCAAAGTTGTTTACACAACAACGAGCTTCCACCAAGTTTCTGAAACAACAAGCATTGCTATTCTTGGAATTGAAAACACAGGCTTACATTTCGGCTTTAGAATTAGGTGATAGATCAAAGGAGGAAATCATTTCCGATCTATTTCCTGAAATACTACCCGAACTACTACTACGCCGTAGAGATATTGATTGGAAGTCTAAATTGGAGAACGAATTGAATGGTGGTAAATTGAGTGACATTGTTTCAAACGGTGATTTTACCCCATCAAGTCAAATTATGAATAGGGTGAAAATCATTTTTACTCCTGCTGAATATGACTTTTTACAAAGATGTACATTAAGAAAGGCTAGTTTACTAAAAGAGTCAACATCAAAGAGAAATCAGGAACCCAAGCATTCTAACCCCGAAGAAAGAACTGACAATGTTTCAAAAGAAGATTCTACTGAAGTTTCAGATGAAGAAAACAAAGAACAAGAAAGTGTAATCGAGCCAATCAATTTAGCTGACTTAATGAGTAAATATGAATGGGTAAGATTTTTGAATGATTTACTTGATTATGTTTCCCGAAATGTTGGTTTTTTGATTTGGGGACCAAAGGGAAAAATATCAGTGGCATTTGAAAAGAAAAGGCTTTTGTCACAACAACAGAAAAAAAGTAACGAGACAGGTAATTTGAAAACCAGTTTGGAAGGAGTTATCAAAACGGAAGATAATACCGATTCTGGAGCAGCTAATGATAAAAGGTTAACAGATGATAAAGCAGATAGGTCTTCCTCCAAAGAAACAGAAAATCCAGCTAACAACAAACGTACTTCATCGGAAGCAGGTCTAGACGACACATCTGCTGCAAATACTACCAAGGATTTGCCTTCAGAAACAATAGCAGCCCATGATCCAGCATCTATTCCGGAGCAAGACAAATTAGTATCCACAGAATCAAACACAGAACTCATTTCGAATGAGATAATTAACAAGCCGTCTGCTGTTAAAAAGCCGAAAAATAGACCTGCAACTTTTAGACGGGTATGGACTGAAGCAGAAGAGTCTGCTCTTAGAGAGGGGTTGAAATCTAAAGGGACCCAATGGACTGCCATTTTGGAATTGTTTGGTCCAGGCGGTAGGGTAAACGAATCTTTAAAAAACAGAACCAGCCTTCAGTTGAAGGATAAAGCTAGAAATTGGAAGTTATGGTACATCAAAAATAACGTGGAAGTTCCTGATTGGTTAATGGGTGCTACTGGAAGTTTAAATAAAGTATCTAAACCAGGCACTCCTTTGGATGGCGAGCAGGATAGTTCAAACGACGACAAACAAGCCAAACAACCAAAGAAGATAATAAAAAAACCAACCAAAAAACAAAAATTAAAAGAGCAAACTGAAGCTGATACGGTTTCCGAAGACCAGTATGATGAGATGCTTTCTATTTTGGCAAAATCTGCTGACAATAATCACGTAATCGGAAGTAATGATAATGAAGAGCATCAAGAAAATCCTAATATTGATGAACAACTCACAAACCCTATACGTAATGATCAAGAGGCTAAATTACCAGAAGCAAACAAGGATTTAGAAACCGATGATCACACAGAATTGAAGAATTTGGTTGCCGAAGCTTTTCAATAGTAAAATATAGCAGTTTATTTGTATATTAGTAAGAAAATTTAAATATAAAATTTCAAAAGCATAAGAGAACCTACATAGAAAAAGAATGCATGCCTATAGACTCAAAATTAATTAATGGCATCCCACGACGATTTGCATTTATCAAAAAACGACTTAAGTGAAAAATTGTACTCTGCCATTATTTCATTCAAACTATTCTTAAACCAATCATGAAACATATTTAACTCTTTGAGAATAGATTCATTAATTGTTGTTAATTCATCATTTAAAATTGTGTATTGACGTTCCAACTGAAATAATTTCAACCTTAAGTCATAATGTTTATTTCTTCTGGTTTCATCAGGATTAGGATCACTGACATATTTCAATATCATGTTGTTGATTTTATTCACGCCTGGAATGTTTTGATACAAAGACTTCTTAGATTTAGAATAAAGAGCAGATTGCAACTCATCATCTGTTATAGGTGAATCACTCAGGTCATCAGTGTTATTATTACCCACGGCGTGTCTGGCTTGTATGTCGATCTCTCTTATTCTTTTTTCCTCATTTTCAAATCTCTTGGCTCTAGCCCTAGTTTGAAACAACTCTTTTTCAACAATCTTTAGCTGAATAATTTTTTTCCTGTTATAACCAATCAGCTGCTTAGCAGTGGTAGAGAACTGTTTCATCTCGAGTAGTTTATCAAGGAATTCTAGGTTTATTGACTCACAAAGTTCCGTAAGAAATAAATTTCGATGCTCAAAACCCTTCCCCACAAGTTCAATCATATTGGAGTCTTGAATCATTGATAATTGATTGAAACCAGCCCCTAAATCTAGCATATCAACAGATAGGTCACTAAAATGCTTTAATAAATGTTTGTTAACCTTTGCAATGTTATTTAGTACGTGCTCGTATTTCAAAAATTTGGCTTCGTAATGAATAAAAATCGTGAACTGATCATTTTCTTCTACAGCCTCTTTGAAAAGATGTGCATCAGACGAGCTGGGGACGGGCAACGTCAAATACAATTGATTTTCGATTTGATCAAGAGGGTCAAATGGGGACAGCTGGTAGATCGAAGTTTTGACAAACAATGAACAGTCTTTAGAGTTCAAATACTCACTAAAATTAGTCTGAGCATCTAAGAAATAGAAGAAGTGCTTAGATTTCCTGACCTTTTCCATCTTTAAACACCTGTTCAAGAACACGCTGAGCATCCGTTTACGATACCCCACCAACTTTATAGCTTTATTGTTCTCATATCCGTTTAAAACATTCCCCAACTGTTTGTGAATGTCATTGGAGCTAGGGCTCGAGTCAATTGGCCCCGAATTCACCGAATGGGCACCGGCACCACTTCCCTGTATTTTTCCGGAGGTAATTCTCATTGAATTGGTGGCTATATTTGACGACAAGGACTGCTTTTCTGGAATGGGAGGAATCAAACTGGTCGGAAAAAGCTTTACAAGTGTCCCACGAAGTGACTCAAACTCAGAATAACGCCTTTTGACCAGTAAGGGACCTACTTGGATGGAATAAACAATGTAACTCTGCAATTGGGCGTGCACATCATGACATTTCACTGCATCAATAATCTCAGCCGCCAATTCAGCATCAGGACCTTCAAGAACGTCTTTAACGCGCTGAGACATGACCTTAATACTAAATTTGTGTTTTATGTTATCTAAAGATAGAGTGAACAATAAATTACTTCTTTTTCAATTAATGGAATTTCAAATAGGTTTACAGCTCTTCGAAAAATGGTGGAGGCGCGTCCACCTGCCAACTCTGGTTATTCTGCTGCTCTGTGACACATGTAATCCTTTTTTTCGTATTGCGCTAGCCCTTCATATCGGATTACTTACCATCCTTTACATAATATACTCTCCTGTTGTGATATTTCGTAGCCTGTCTCACGACAAGAGTAGTCTAACGGAGGAAAGGGGGCTAATAGCGACGGCAAAGAACTTTATACCGCTTCTTATCTCTTCCGCGGTGAAAAAATCATTGTCAGTTGTTGCCAAACTCATCCAGTTGGCGACGAATTCAAGAAGAACACTAAATTTCCAAAGGTATTCCGAAGCTATGACATTTGGAATGGTTTCTTTTAGAAAACTGATCTCAATTGGTAGTTGGGGTTATATCACCACGCAGGATGATGAGGGAATGCATACTAAGGCACTGCTTTTGTTTTGTTTTGTTAATTTCGTTCAGTATAGATTTCTGAGTCAAGCCAGCAGCACTAAACAGTATCAGGTTAGTTTTTCTGAAGGCATAAAGTCCTTCAAAGGCATGGATTTGAAGACCGGTAACAAATCGAAGATTGATTTTCAAAAATCGCTTTTATCGAGACTATCTTTGGTTGTTACGTTAGCGTACATGGGTTATTTTTACAATGTTATCACTAACGGCGAATCAGTCAATTACTTTGTCACAGATACAGTAGCTAAGTTGATTTTAGTCATCGACTCGTTATTTGCGTCTTCTTTATGGGCTGAAATGTACGGATTAGAACTCAATTTTTCAAAAACGGACAATGCGGGCCATCTACACGTGTGAAAGTGGATAAAAGTACATCAAGCATCCTATATTTATACAAAAAAAGTTAGATAGAAACGAAATATACAGTTAGAATAATTCCATAACCAGCTACTATAAGCAAAGAGTTTATGAAAAAGTCTAACCAATTTGTAAATGTGGAGCAGTCCCAAGTTAAGAAGAAGTATTTTACAATCTTGTATTCAAAATGATCATCAGTCTTCTTTATTGGTTTCATCAAATCGATATTACTTTCAACTTTCAATTTAGACCTCAGTAATCCCAACACTTTTCTATAGTAAAAATCGAAAGTCATGTTAAGACGCGCTCCAAATCTTCCTGTTATCGAACAGACAAATATCCAAAGAATAGAAAGTGCCAAATTGATGGTATAATGCGCCAATGGTTGATAAGCACTAGGCAAATAGCATAATTCCGTTTTTACTGTCTTTGAATCGACAACTTTGCTTTCACCTCCTGCCGGTTTCCAATCTTTTGAAAAGCCATCATCGCCATCATCTAGTGGATTCCACATACTTATTAACTGGATTGCTGGTTTCTTGATCCCTCCTGTCATTGCTGAACTCTTTACAGTAACTTCATTAGCAAAATCAACTCCCGGAGTTCCATATTCTTGCAAATCATTATAAGGAGTATTAACATTGAAAAAGGGATGTTTTATATGGCAATAATCATGATCGTCACCAGAAAAGACTATTGAAGGTTTGATATAGTTCAAAATGTTTTGACTCATCTCATATTCCAAAACAGTTTGATATTGGACACCCCTGACAACAGGAAAAGGCTCTTTTTGATTTTCTCTGAATTTGCCACAAGTTTGAGTTTCAGTTGCTCTGTACAGCGGAACATGAGTTAGAACAATTCTAGGATACTTCTTTGATGGATGATTTGGTTCAGCCAATGAATTCAAAAATAACTCGGACTGCTCTTTCACCCTGGTATCATTATGGCAAGATAAGGAAACTGTATCCATTAATACAACACTGTGATTACCTAGTAAAACATATTCATCTGCATTACCAAAGTAAGATCTAAATCTTGAGTATTTATCAAAATTGACACCTAGCCCAAACCCAATATCATGGTTACCTGGAATTTGCTTGAACTGACGAACTTCTGGTAGAGGATCAAATATAGAGTTGAATCTTTTATATTCTGAATACCAAACGGTATCCTCCCATTCCCTTCCACCGTCAAACAGATCTCCAATGAATAGAATTGAATGAGGCTCCAATGTAGATCCTATTATACGATGGTTTCTGTGCAAATAGTTATCGGAAAACCATCTAACAGCATGTGAAAGCAAAGCAGGGTAATGTGGGTATGAAAAGTCGTCTACAATCTGTGGATCACCATATATCAAGGAATGGTGAGGTTCTGAGCCCTTGGGCCATTTTTCCCAACTTTTCCACTGACATTGTTGTATAGTCCATCTTGGCTTTATACGTTCGAAGTAATGCACTATGCATGTGAAAAGCAATAGCACTACCGCTATTTGCCTGAAACGAACTGTGCCCCATAAAGAATGTATGCTAATATTCTGCAAGCTACCTAGTTTTCTAGGGTGATATGAATCCATTGAGATAACGTCTCAGGGGTCCAAAAAGATCAACAGGGCTTTTTGATTTTTCATTGAAAAAGTAAACATTCAGTTCTTGAATAATACCTTAAATGCCAGACTCCCCAGTTAAACTCAGGCGAACAAGCCGAAAGGTCTCACCGGTGCACAGCAATGACATCTTATTTGATTCCACAGTTTTGAACGAGAAAAATCGGACAAAAATGGATTTTGACCATTATTTAAATACTGTTATACCAGACAACGTAAAGATAGAACTTAAACAAACAAGGGAACTAAAAAATTACACACCTCATAAGAATGAAGAGTTACTTGATATTTCTCCGGTGGATTTTGAGAATAGATTTAAACTTGATTTGCTTGATCATAAAACTAAGATATGCAAGGTTCCTAACGAAACAAGGAAAAGAGGCAGGCCCTTTTCCAAAAAAGATCCATTGGCAGACTCAAAATATACACCAATGTTTGATTTGATGCTGAAAGACGAGAAGAGGTTTATAGATGCGGAGAAATCCCTTATTAAAAAAGAAATTGACGAGTATTACGAGATACTACCCCTTTTAGGAGTGGAATTGAAAGCGAAAGATTTCCATAATGAGTTACTAAAGTTGAATGTATCCAAAATGATTATCAATGACGAGCTACTTAATACAATTAAAGTAATTCTACCCAAACTAGTAAAAATAAATGACCCAAAAGATACCGACGAAATATTGATGAAGTACAAGTTGACTATAAAAGAAATGCGATCGAATATTCTCAAATATACTCGACTAAAGAAACTAGATGAGATGTTAAGGAAGGAAAACATCCTTTATTGGCAAGGAGAAGGCGTCCATGATCAAGAACCTAAAACAGCTCATGATATTAAGGCCTTGAGAAAGAGGAGATTAGAGATTAGAAATGAGTTAATCGGTCCTATAAAGAAAATAAAGTTCCCATTATCTGGGGTTCAGATAAACTTAGATCCTATTTGTGCACCATATATAAGCAAAATACCAAAGAAAAACTCAAAATGACCTTAATTAGCGGACTGTGCCAAGTTTTTAAACCACTTGTCAATGTTAGGATAAACAGACATCTCACCGAGATGACTACCAGCAAAACTGTATGTAGCTCCTATGATAAGGGATAAGAATATGTCAGCTGCTGTTTCTTCTTCGGCGGCTAGGTACTTCTTACCGTTCAAAGAATTATCAATATATTTCAAGTCTTTACCAACATTTTCAATAGCTTTGATAGCTGCTTCAGAGCTCATGTCATTCAAAAGGTGATACACTTTTGTTAAGGTATTAAAAAAATCAGTGTTTGTGTATGAGAGCCATCTCAAAACTTGACTCTTTTCCAAATGCGTCTTACCGAAATAATCTGTTTCACCAACCAGATAGTAAGCAATGGCAATAGTTTCAGTTAACGCCTCACCTTCGGCAGTTAAAAATGAAGGTCTTCTCTTCAACGGGAAGTTAGCAATGAATTCATCGGTCAATTCAAATTCAATTTTGGCATCAGGTTTAATCTTTTCGAGTAATTTGTGAATGAAAATAGATCTTGGGGAGTCGTGAGTAACGAAAGCAGTAGCAGTAGGAGCACTAGTCATATTATTTTTGTATAATGTTTGATGATTCCTCTAGCTTATGTGCCTCCTAATCAGAGAATCGGATTCCTTTTTATACTCTTAAATTTGATCAGCCTTCCGGATTTAACTACCGGAGTTTGTACAAACGGATTTAAATCGTGCATGGAATTGAACAAAAACCGTTTATTATTTCAAAGTTTTGCAGAAAAAGATCTAAACTCCACAAATAGAATGCTCTAAATAATTAAAAACGATTACTAAACAAAAAGAATCCTGATAATGGGGCTTAAACTATGATATCTGAAATTAAGTTTGTGACACAAAGATTCTTACTACGCCTATCGCGCTGCTAACAAATCAGAAATTAGTAACACTTAATGAATAAATAGATTAATGGCTACATAAATAAATATTTAAACATTATGCATATCAGATTCTGAATTAACTATCAGAACTGATGAGCAGTTATATATGTGAACTTTTGGTGCACCAAACCTTATTCAGTTTCAGGGACTGCTTCCTTGAACTCTTTGATCCATCTTTGCACGTTGTTGTACTTTTCACCAAGGGAGTACGCCTGCAAGAAGAAGCCAATGGTTTGGACGGCAAAGAAATCGGCGACAGTGTACTTATCACCAGCTAAAAACTTAGATTCCTTCAAATGAGAGTCTACGTGGTTTAACAATTTCTCCAAAGTAGCAAGTTTGGAAGCCTTTTCTTCGTCGCTAGAGGCAAACAAACCACCGTAACCAGCGTTAGACACGTCTGAATTGACAAAAGAGAACCATTGTAAAACATGAGCCTTTTCCTCTTCGGAAGAACCAGCCAATTCCGATTTCGCAAGGGAGGCTAGGTAGACCGCAATGGCAATGGCCTCAGTGAGCTTGACACCGGACGCAGTCTTGAGAGAAGGCCCTTTGCCCAATGGGAAGTCTTCCAAGATCTTCGCATCTGATTTAACATCAACATAATCAAAGTCAAGACCAAGAGCCTTGGTGTATGCTGGCAGCCAGAGAGATCTTGGGGATTTGGTGTGAATGTAAAGGGTACCGTCAGACATGTTTATAACTAATTGAACTTTTGTGGGAAAAGAAACAAGAGGCTCGGATGCAAAGATAAAGAGATATTACTAATGCTTCTTCCAGAAATTTCGTCGGGTATCTGCTGCAAATAGCCGATTGCGATTATCCGACGCGTGTTGCGAATTTTTAGAAAAACCGCCTTGGATAGAGAAAAAATAGAAAAGGATGCACTTATCTTCTACATTAGACACAGAAAGGTAATGGCACCGCAATGGACGCCAGATTTGGTGCGACGCGTTTGTTTGGAGGCAGGAAGCATATTGGACGTGGTGAACTTTGCGCAAGTCGACAAGACGCATCACGTGGCCATATACGGCAGTCCTGAATTATGGGTGAGCTTTCTGCAAAGGATTAACGCGTGGTCCAACACACCCGTGGCGGCTTTACCCGCAGATGTCAAGCTTGGGGTGGTCAATTGTTTGAGTTTTAAAATCAGCGACGCCGCTGTAGCCCAAGAAAGATTCATCAGTCTCTGGAGATTGCTAAATCCGATTGTGACAGAATTGTTGATAACCGACAATTCGAATTTCCAATCATTGAAAATATTTCAGAAATATAATAACCCGCTATCGCAGGCTTCCATTTTGACCAATGTCCACAATTTTGTACCACTGTATCAAAACTTACCGGAATATAAAACGATGTGTATAAAACTGGATACGTTGATCAATATGTTCATCAACTCGATTATCAACGAAATTGCTAAAAAAATAGAGGCAAAGGACTATCAAATGGTTTATACGTTAATCAATGCATTGGACAGATTAAATATAAACTCTACCTCTATAGACCCATTGGAATCCTTGATTGAATTTTTTTACCAAAGATACGGTGTTGATTATTCATACCTATTATCACCCAGCGAAGTTGATCAATTTTTTATAGAAAACATTTCCAAGAAAAGAGGTACTGTCAATGGATATGAGTTTGGTTTCAAGAAAGTTGATGAATTTTTTGATAAAATTGTAGCAATGCTGAACAAACAATTTGAGGAAATTGAGAAAATATTCCATTCAGACAAACATAAGAGTTATGACATGGATGAGGTTCCTATAGTTTTAAAAATTGTTGAACATTTCTTGAGTAACTACTTGGTTGGTGTGTTGTTGGATAGGCTTATAAGCAGATGCAAGGAAATTGATTCAATGGACGAATCTACTGTCAAATTGGAATTGGGAGATGTTACAGGTCTTGAGCATAATGAGGAACAACCAAATGGGGAACCAGAGGAGGAGGATATCCGAATCAACATCATGAATGAGAAATCTTTATTTTTCCAAAGTGTGCCTTATTTGCATTTTAAATTAATCTCCTTAATTAATAAGTTGAAATATCCATCGACGGAAATTGAAATTGGCGAAAACGGTGAGATATCTAGTATGGATTACGTGAAAGTCGGATGCCAGTTGGTCAACTATTGTTTTGAAAACTATCTCATTGAATTTACAAACGAATTACCATTAAAATGTAAGGCATCACTTTTCCAATTGATTGACTCATGGCAAAGTAAAAATGCCAATATTCAAAAGGGAATTGAGCATGAAATCATGAAGAATGTTGAAGATGACAATACAAGTAATAGCAATAATAAGTTCAATATTGAGATTTTTTCTACATTTTCCAACATGTTCACATTTAAAAAAGCCAAAGATGTGGAGAACAGTTCCCCAAATGAGATCAAGTTGAGTAAAGTTGCTGCCAGGTTGAAGATTTTAACAAATAAGGTTGAATCTTTGAAATCGCTAGTGAGTGTTGATTTGGTTGTTCTACTTTTACAACATATAAAAAACTCATATGATTTGTTAATCGAGTTGACAGACTATTCCATCACAGATCAATTGAGATTGCAGATTAACCAGGCCTGCATTAACATTTTCAACGATATGTTGGTAATTTTGATAAACAGACACATCAAGCCCGGGTTCAACGAAGCTTTAGAAAGATTGAAAAATTATGATCCAATGCTAACGGACGGGGTTTACATTGACGGTGATATCAAGACCTTGGAACCTTTGACTAACTTCATTGAATTAGTCGACGTTGGGGATCTAATTTTACAGATGGTTGGAATTTTCTACGATAAAGAGTTGATAAACACCAATATCATTGCATTGAAGGACCAACATTCTAAGGACTTTCTCCGGATGAATTCCATTGAGAAGTCCATCAAGGCTATGGAGTCTTTGTTGGACAATTACGTTGCGACTGGGTTGGATATCAGTATCATGATTATCATCAACGAGATCCAGAGCAAGATCGAGCTTATAATTGGGCCGATCCCGTCTGCCAACGGGGGTGGCGGCGCGTCTGCTAAGCACAAACGGAAAAACAAAAAGGGCGACAGCCAGCATCATGAAGGGAAAGTCTACGGAGCGATGTATCCGCCGCCGGTGTCCTCGCACAGCGTTTCGGCGATGAACACCAACACCACGATGAACACCAACACGACGGTGGCCACGACGGGACCGCTGACGGCCACCAACGGAGTGTACAACATGGCGTCCTTGGAACAGTTGCCTCTGAACCGCGGACTGCCCCTGGAATGGGTGCGCGTCTCGAAGGACATCATGCGCGGCCATTTTGAGCTTTTGCAGGGCTCCATCGAGAAGGGCATCATGGATGCGTTCAAGCAGGAGATAGGCGAGCGGTTTGCCGCGCTTTTCATCGCCATGCTGGTGCGCAAGTTCGTCATCTCCACCACCGGCGCGGTGCAGTTCAGTTTCGACGTCAACACCCTTCATGCGTTCTATGCTGAGCAGCGCATAAGACCGGCTATAGAGTATTTTGAGAGCTTCAAGCGCCTAGGCGCGCTGTTCCTGGTCGAGCCCGGCCGCGACTTGGCCCGGCTCGTTGTCGCGCTCGGCCGCGACAACGGCGTCTTCACGCCCGAGGAAGTTTACGCCTTTGCCGCGCGCCGCGCAGACTGGCCGCTGAGCAAGAAGCACGTCGACAAGCTGGTCTATGGCCTTGGCGAATGCACCATCTGCTGAGGAAATGCCCTTGAGGCATCTGCGCCGCAAACGGCAGGCCACAGCGACAAAACGCCGTGGAGCCCGGAAAAACGCCACTTGTGTCCGCAAACGGCAACCGCAGACGGCAGCTTGGCACCCAGCTGCAGCAGCTCCAAGCGCCCACAACCCAACGGTTGAGCTTGGCATAGGCAGCCGGCTGCGCGCCGGCCGCCCACGGCCCGCGGCCCGTGGCCATGCAGTCGCCGGTTTATGCTCTGCATTCGCATGCATTGCTTCAGCTACCCTGGAAAAAACGCCGTTCGCATTTTTTCAGCTCGCGCAAGATTGATAGCGCGAGTATGGTTATCTCTTATCATTCTTATCACTTATCTCTCATAGCCTGGATATAAAAGGTGGCTTTTTGGCCCATCGTAAACGTTTTGTAAATGGTTCTCTCCTCATCTCATCCCCATCGCCATCATGTCCTCCGACAAAGTCTACGACGGCGAAAAAAACGTAGTCAACGTGGAGACCACCTTCTCGGGTGCCGTCCACGACCCATATCATGAGCAACTTGCCAGAAACCAAATCGAAAAGAGACCGGGCATCAAGGGCTTCTTCGACAGTTTTAAGCCGCTCGACCTCGGCGACATCGACCCTAACCTCACCGATCTCGAGAGAGCCAACGTCATCGCCGCCAGAGCTCCGTTGAAGAGATCCTTGAAGAACAGACACTTGCAGATGATTGCTATCGGTGGTTCCATTGGTACCGGTTTGTTCGTCGGTTCCGGTTCCGCCCTTTCCACCGGTGGTCCAGCCGCCTTGATCATTGCCTGGATCTTGACCGGTATCATGATGTACTGTACCGTCCAAGCCTTGGGTGAATTGACTGTTGCCTTCCCAATTGCAGGTTCTTTTGTCCAATACAACACCAGATTCATCACCCCTGCCTGGGGTTTCGCCATGGCCTACAACTACGCCTTGCAATGGGTGGTTGTCTTGCCTTTGGAATTGGTCGCTGCTTCTATTACTATTAAATACTGGAATTCCACTGTCAACGGTGCTGCCTTTGTCACTATTTTCTACTGTTTGGTCCTCTTTATCAACATCTTCGGTGTCAAGGGTTACGGTGAAGCCGAGTTCATCTTCTCCTTCCTCAAGGTCTTAGCTATTTTGGGTTTCATCATCTTGGGTATTGTCTTAAACTGTGGTGGTGGTCCACAAGGTGGCTACATCGGTGGTAAGTACTGGCACACCCCAGGTGCCTTTGCTGACGGTTTCAAGGGTGTCTGTGCTGTGTTCGTCACTTCTGCTTTCTCCTTTGCTGGTACTGAATTGGTTGGTTTAGCCGCTGCTGAAACCGAAAACCCAAGAAAGTCCTTACCTTCTGCTACTAAGCAAGTCTTCTGGAGAATTACCCTTTTCTACATTATTTCCTTGACCTTGATTGGTGTGTTGGTTCCATACGATGATCCAAGATTATTGGGCTCTTCCTCTGCTGATGCCTCTGCTTCTCCTTTCGTTTTGGCCATTGTTAACGCTGGTATCAGTGGTTTACCTTCTGTCATGAACGTTGTCATTATGATTGCCGTTTGTTCCGTTGCCAACTCTTCCGTTTATGCAGCTTCTAGAACCATTGCTTCCTTGGCTGATCAAGGTTTTGCTCCAAGAATCTTTGGTTACATTGACAGAGCTGGTAGACCATTAGTTGGTGTTGCCATTTCTCTTATCTTTGGTTTACTTTGTTACTTGGTTGCCTCCGATAAGGAAGGTGACGTTTTCACTTGGATGTTGGCCCTTTCTGGTTTGTCTTCTATTTTCACCTGGGGTTCCATCTGTGCTTGTCATTTAGTTTTCAGAGCTGCATTGAAGGCTCAAGGTAGAAGCACCAACGAACTGTCCTTCACTGCCCAAGGTGGTATCTATGGTTCTATGTTCGGTGTCTTAATGAACTGCTTGATTTTGATGGCTCAATTCTGGGTTGCCCTTTTCCCAATTGGTTCCCCAGCTTCTGCTGAATCTTTCTTCGAAGTTTTCCTTTGTGTTCCACTTATTATCGTTTTCTACTTAGGTTACTTCGCTTGGAAGAGAGAATTCGTCTTCTTTGTTCCATTGACCGAGATCGACTTAGATTCCGGTAGAAGAGAAGTCGACTTAGAATTACTCAAGCAGGAAATTGCCGAAGAAAAGGCCTTCATTGCTTCCAAGCCTTTCTACTACAGAGTCTACAAGTTCTGGTGTTGATCACTGGTATTTGGTAGTACTATATCCTTTTGTATAATCGTTTTTTACTCACACATTTAATAATGAATAAATTTAAAAAATTCTTGATAGAAGGGTAGAAAGAAACCCATACAGTTGAGCTTTTACCATGTTAGCCCATAAACCAGTGAGGTGTTTCAAAACATGTTTGTTCACTTTTCAGGTTAATGAAAATTTACAAAGGTTTACTAATATACAATTGTTTAATTGGTTTTTACATATCTCCGTCTCATTACAGAAAAATTCCTTAATTGGAGTAATCATCATCTTCATCGATCCTGACAGAAGATTGACCAATCAATGGTTTGGAATATTCAAGAGTTTGCCCATTATCCTGAATGTGCAATAAGGCAACATCATTTGCATCTTCACTTAGCATGAGTGCCTCATTTTCATCTTCCGCATGATATTCACTGAATTTATAATTTTGTTTAGTAGCGGCTCGTCTCTTCGATCTGGGTTCAACAGCATATGGATCTCCACCAAAATATGCTAGATCCTTCAGAGCCCTGAAGGTATTATCCATTTTCTTTGATTTCGATTTACTGACATATTCAGAATCACTCTCGTTGCTATAGATATCATTTACAGTGCCATCACTTGTTTTACCGCGTTTTCTCTTTTTAGAAAATGACGAGGAGTTTTTTTTCTTTTTGAGTTTTGTAACATTTTCAGCATTAGTTGTAACATAATCTAGATTAGCGTCTAATGTTTCATGCTCATCGTCAGCTTCATCGGAGGCGTACACAATCTCATCATCATCAGAAACAATTGAGATTTTCGGAATCTTTTCTTGCGTTTTGATTTTATCATTAGTTTTATTACTTTTTTTGTCAACAGATTTGGTAATCTTCTTTGAAAGTTTTTGAGAAGCATTCTTGTTAACCCTCAATTTCTTTGTTGTGACTGCTGAATCAACTTTTTTAGGTACCAGTGATGTGGTTTGTGTATTTGTCTTTTTACTGTCTTGTTTCTTTTTGTCTTTAGCAACAACAACTGACGCACCTATTTGTGATTTAGCGGAAACCAATTTAGATGGTTTTGATAACAAAATCTTGATTGATTTTTTCTTCTGCTCTGGTGTTTCACCTTCGGGTAAAAATAATGGAGTGGAAGTATCGATATTCGGACCTTTCGATTGGTCATCGACTTTGAGCTTTTTGGCAGGTTTGATGTCCCTCAAAATCAGTGAAACAGGGGCTATCTTAGGGGATTTGTTATGAATTTGAATGATTTTGGCAATTTTGGAATATTGACAAATACGATTGCTTTTCGTACAGACAGAGCAAATTCGTAGTTTGTCACAATATTTTTGAGAACTATTTTCGATGCAGGGTATACAACATGTGTTGAATTTGGTTTCCGGCCCAAAAGAATCAAAATGTATATTGTGTTGTAAATACAATGGCTTTTTCAAATCATCATTACTACCATTTGCTTCGTTGTTTAGCGTCAGCGGTTCGTCCTGAGGACTTTCAACAGCGGTATTTTTCTGTACCACCACTGGGTTTCTGACTCTATGTTTTAGTTTATCCAACCTGTTGACGCTATCAGGAGTGTTGAACAAGTGGTTTTTAGCTACCGGCTTTTTGGGTTCAGCGTGCTTCGAAGCAGTTTTAGTGAATGGTGCTTTCTTCAATCTAGTTCCTACCAAATCGACTTTTCTACGATTAGGTTCGTCCACTGTGGTTTCCACCTCTGCTTTTTTAACTCTAAGTTCCGCCACTACATTTGCTTCCGCATTCTCCAACGACACTCCCGAGTGCGGTTCATTTGAATCAGTTGTAGCGGTATCAGCAGAAGGTTCCAGAGCTGAGCCTTCGCCCTCGTTGATGACTATGAACTGGTCAGTCGTTGCTGCTACGCCTGCCGTCTCCGTGTTACCCACGGTCTTTTGGAACTTCGTTTGCGCAGGCTTGTGCCCACTCACCTTTATCGCAGACAGGATCTTGTCCGACTCCTGAGCATGCATCATCAGCTCATTGTAGCGCGCTCCCATGGACGCGCGCTTCTGCTGGCTGCGCATAGCGTATCTGATTGAGTGTCGCTGCGGGGACGCAGAGTTTGGAGGCCCTGGCGACTTTTGTTCGCGCTGCTCGGACGCGTTTCTCGAGCTCCTACCTCTGCTGACGCGTGTTTTGCGGCTCTCTGGCACGTAGCGCCTGTCGCTGTCGCTGTCGCTATCGCTGGAGTCAAGCACAATCGGCATGTCCCGCGTGCCCTCGTCGGAACGCAACACCCTGCGTCTGCTCCCTGCGACTGCCATTTACGGCTCTGTTGTATATTTGTTTGAGGACGTTGCAGCTACCTTGTGGGGGGAAGGGGCCGGCAAAAAATTACTTCGACTACGTTCCGCAGTGACTGCGAGGTGCTTTTTGAGATGCAGAAAAGCCGCGACAAAAATGCGTGTTGTGGGCCAAAATGCCATTTTGCTCCAAAGGCGCCGTTGAAGTACTCAAAATACAACGATATTAATACCATTGTGCTCAGCCAAATAGAAGCTACATAATGGTACTAATACCGGTAACAGACGCTGTCAAGCGTCTGTTGCTGAGCAATGACGTTTTGCGCATTTTTGGAATAGCGGCTTCTAGAGCAGCTCTTGAATAACAGAAAATTTCACTCCGGTACTAATGCTCCGGCGCTATCCAACGGTGTCACTTAGGGGTTACCAAATCCCCAGCAGAGGTCTGTTTGCGGCGCCAAACGAAATCAGCTGGTGGCCCGTTTCCCAAAAAGGAAATTTACAGCCGGGATTTTTTTCTGCGGATTTGTTTACTGCGCGTATTTTGAAATTTATAATTTTTAGTGGTAATTTGTTCCTTTCCGTCGAGTAATATGAGAAGTGGAATTGTCGCTGCTGTCGCTGCCTTTGCTGCTGTTGCTGCAGCCAAGGAGCCTACCACCACTGTGACCCTCACGCTCTCCGGCGCAGAGGTCACCCACAAGTACGGGAAGTTCGACAACACCCACCACTTGACTTCCGAAGAAGAAACCTCCACCGGCACCCACAAGTACGGTAGATTCAACAACACCCACCACGAAACCAGCGAGGAGGAATCCTCCACCGGTACTCACAAGTACGGTAGATTCAACAACACCCACCACGAAACCAGCGAGGAAGAAACCTCCACCGGTACTCACAAGTACGGTAGATTCAACAACACCCACCACGAAACCAGCGAGGAAGAAACCTCCACCGGTACTCACAAGTACGGTAGAGTCAACAACACCCACCACGAAACCAGCGAGGAAGAAACCTCCACCGGTACCCACAAGTACGGTAAGTTCGACAACACTCACCATGAGCAGGTTACCACCACTGTTTTTGCCGACGCCGCTAACTCCAACGCCGTCAACCCATTCCAAAACTTCAACAACGTCGTGGGCTTGTCTGTAGGTACCGTCGGTGCTGTGGTTGCCGCCATCGCTTTGTTATAAGGCGTCTAACAACTTATTCCTCCAGCCACCCACTTTAGTTATAAGGACTGTTCCAGACCTCTAACTAGAATCTGGACAACTTACTGTGATAAACAACATAATCAATCGTTTTTTTTACCTCATCGATACAATATAAATTGCAATTTATTTATAAGCTCTCTACGTTTGTAATACATGTGCGTTTGTATTGTTCTAATATTAATATTTACCCTTTATTGAGCTTGACACTGTCAGCTTTATACTCGTAAAAGCTTTATACTCGTAAAAGGTTCCAAAAGATCTTGTTCGAGTGATCAGTTCGTTTTACATTTTACAATTTTAGGTGTAAAAAGGAAAGTGACCTCATAGGTAGGCATTTTGGCCGCAACTTACTAAGTTCTTATCGGAATAGAGCCGGCGTTCTGCAAGCAGATAGAGAAATTTTCCCTTCCCATTATAATACCCACAAAAGGTATAACAAGACCAACTAGCCCACAATCTAATGCAAATTTGCAGCCGCTTAATTCCTATCTCATCAACTCTTGGCGAAATTAAATAAAAAGACGCAAATATAGGAAAATTGCTCAGCAAAAACTAACCGTCTTTAGATTAGGTCATATACCCTTTCGTGCAAATTAATAATATTATTTTATACTATATTATGATCTATCTAATCCTATTATAACTTAAACTATAAAAACCAAAAAACCGTTAAACTTAGTTGAAGTTGAAACCTTGAGTTTGATTTTGGTCCACCCCAAATTTCCATTGTTCACCACCGTTGTTCATATCGGCATTATCTTCGAAATCTTCGTCATCATCACCTTGGAAATACGTGTCAATGATTTGGAAGGCCTTGGCGTAAATCTTGTCATTTTCGTTATTCTGACATTCAAAGATTTTCTCAGCACCACCAGCTTCCTCAATATAGAGGGCATTTTCGTTAATTTGAGAACCTCTGGACTCCTTTTCTAATTCACCAACCTTCAAGATGTTCTCCAAAGCATCCAACGTGACCTCAATAATTTTAGCATCGGCAATAGATAATAAGTCACATAATGGCTTGATACAACCTTGAGATACCAAATATCTAATTTGGTCTGGTCTTGACAAACCACCCGACGATGCGTTGGAAATGACCCAGCAAGCCTCCTTTTTGGTCTTGTATTCACCATCTGATAATAGTTTAATAATTTGTGGGATTAAATTAGCATCTATAACTGCTTGGATTTGATCAGGGTTACCTGCAGTTATATTAGAGATTGTCCAACAGGCTTCCTTCTTGATAGTTTCCTTTGATGATCTTAAGAGTGGGCCCAAAGCAGGCAAAATACCTGCGTTGATGACAATTTGTGTTTGTAAATCGTTACCTGTGACAATGTTACCAATGGCTCTTAATGCCGGCGTTTGAACCAACTGTGACTCGTGATTTAACAACTCAACTAACCTCTTTGGAATTCTAGCGTCACAAACCGCCTGGATGGCATCTGAGGTACCATCACTGAGATATGAGATAGCCCAACAAGCGTCGATCAACGTTTCTACATCAACTGAAAAAATCAATTTGGCTAATGTTGGTAGGGCAGACTTGACGATTTGCCAGTCTGGTTGGGGGTTCTTACCTCTGCACAAGTTGGATAGTGTCCATGTTGCTGTTCTGATAAGCGTCATCTTGGAGGATTGGAAAAGGGACAAGATTGGGTCCATGGCGTTGCAGTTGAGGACGTAATCCCTGTAAGTTGAGGAGTCGCCCGCAACGTTACCTAGAGCCCAAATGGCCTGCTCCTTGACCTCGGTGGATGGAGAGTAGAGTAGCTGGACGAAGTAAGGCACAGCGCCCGCGTCCACGACCACCTTCGTCTGCTCGCTGGTCCCGGAGGCAATGTTGGTCAAAGCCCAGGCCGCTTCCAATTGCAACACCTCTGGGCCGTTGGCCATGAACTGAACCAAGGTCGGGATGACGCCGGACTCGATCACCAGGTCAATGGGAGGCCTGTGTTCCTTGGAAAGCACCTGTCTGAACTTCACAGTGGCGTCAAGCTGCGCATCAAGGTTGTTCGACTGCACGGCGGCCACCATCTGCGGCAATTCCGCGCGCAGCTGGTCGTAGAATTGGTCCTCTGCATAAGCGTCCTCGTCCGAGTAGTCGTCCTCCTCCTCTGGTTCCTGTGGCGCTGTGAAGTTTCTTCTCTTGGCCAACATGTCCTCTCTCTTCTGTTTTCTGAGCTCCACCTGCGCGGTTTCTCTTCTCCGACGCATCTCATCTTGCTGGAAACGGTTTTTGTTTTTAAACGTCGCCTTACGGTACTCTGGAACGTATTTTGTAGAGTCGCTGGATTCCATTTATATAGGGGTGAGAGAGAAAGAGACGTGTTACACGACTAGAGAAAAAACTTTCAATTTTATGTCTTATTAGAGAGTAGCAGGCCTCAGGGTCACGTGACCCATTTTCCATTTTTCACTTAATTTTCCAAATTTTAGCCTTCTAGCAAGAAGATTGCGATTCTCTTTAGGGAAGCGTCATATCTGGACACATTGGAGCTATGTTGCGCATACAGAGGACGTCTTTGCGCATGTTCAGCGGGAGCGGCCGCAGACTCATCAAAATGGCGGAGGACCAGCAGTTCTACAAGCTTGAGGAGGACACGATTCGGTACAGAGAACACGGTACCTCGTTCCACACGCGGGCGCTGGCCCCAGGGCTGCGTTTGGCCAACACGCCGTTGTACCAGAACCCATTGGTGAATTTTGTGCTTGGCGGGAAGCGTCTCTCGCTGGCGTTCGGCGCTATTGGCGTGGTGTTTGCACAGCTCATGTTCAAGTCCGGAGTGGTACTGGAGCCGATCTGCGACGCGCTCACCTGTTTCTCCTTGGTACCATTCCCGATAGTGAGCTATCTTTCGCAGCCGTTTGTGTCGCGTGTGTGGCGGGTCTACGACGAGAAAACAGGACCCACTGATCAGTTGATCCTCGAGAAGGTGAAATGGTCTGGGTTCGGCACGTTCAACGAAAAGGTCGACGTCGACACCTTGGAGACACCCGCAGGAAAAGGCGACTACCGTGGACGGTTTGGGTTTGTCAATCTCCTGAGTGTCAAGGGGGAAAGCGTCAAGTACTTCTACATCAACGAAGGCTTTTCGAACATCAAGATGGACTATCTCATGCAGAAGGCCGTCGAAAAGACCGAGGCGAAACTAGAGGCGCAGCAGAAGGCCTTGGACCCAAAGGACAACTAGCATTCTCTGTACATAGATACCTAAAGACTTTTATAAATCGTAAGCATAAAGTGTACATGTAGTAAGCATAAACCATGTCAAGTGCTGGGAGCTCGTCAAAAAGAAGCAGCTCATACAGAAGGCTGTACGAAGGCGTAGAAAAGGTCCGGAACCAATAAGACAAACCGATCAAGCGTCTCTGTACAATACCTAAACAACTCTGCAAAACGTGAGCATTAAGTGTACTTGTAGTATGCATAAACTGTGTCAAGTGCTGAAAGCAGGTCAAACTAATTTACCCCCCTAGAGATGACCACACCGAGGCGCAACAAACGACACACACATCCAGCTACGTATATACCTAAAAACCTCTGTAAATCGTAAGCATAAAGTGAATTGGTGCTGAGCACATGTCACGTGACTTGCGGGCCGTTGGGACTCAGAATCGGAAGTCAGAGCCGATTCTCTATCTAGAGATTGGTCTTTTATTCAGAGCGTGCGAAATGAAGATCGTTATACAAAGAGTTAAGCGTGCTGCTGTCGACGTCGACAACACTCGTATTTCTGCCATCGGCAAGGGCTTGTGTCTCCTGGTTGGGATTTCAACCGACGATACTATGCAAGATATGGAAAAGGGTGCACAGAAGATCTTGAGACTGAAACTTTTCGAAGATACCGAACAACAAGCAGGCACCTCTACTGAATGGGTCGGTAAGCCATGGATGAAATCCGTCGTGGATATCCAAGGTGAGATCCTGTCTGTGTCGCAGTTCACCCTCTACGGAACTGTCAAAAAGGGTGCTAAGCCAGATTTCCATAAGGCCCAAAAGGGCGAACATGCCGTCGAATTGTACAACGGATTCCTGGATCTCTTGAAAAAGGGCATGCCCAAGGCAGAAGATGTCAAGGACGGTCAGTTTGGTGCCATGATGGATGTCGAAATTGTCAACGATGGCCCAGTGACAATCATTTACGAAACTTGAGTCAGTCATAGCTATCACACGCAAATGCCTGCTTTTCTGTGTGTTCCATTAATTATTTATTTATAGTGTAAATATATTCATACAAAGCTTAAAGTTAACTCGGGGGGTAGAAAAGTGGTATCTGCAAAAGAAAAGAACCAGCTTTTACCTGATACAGATGTGTTCAGATGCAGCCTAAGCTTTCCTTCTGAAAATACCAAATGGACTACTTGATCTTTCATTGCTCACGTTTCTACTGACACTTCTTGCCATGGATCTACCAGCCCTCAAAAATCTTGACGTTCTGCTAGGACTGCTATCGTCAGAGCCGTTACTCAGCACAGACTCTAGCGCATTGGCCTCTTGATGTGTCTTAGGGTTGTAGACGGACGGATACATCTTGATTTTATCAACAAACGTGTTTTCGTTGATTTTAGTAGCGGCACTAATACCGCCTCCGCTTGAGGACGGCGGTGTTGTTACCTGAAACGTGTTATTGACCATGATAACAGGAATTTTGCCGTGGTCTAGATAGTGCTTTTCCATGCTGGTATCTTCGTTCAAAATCCCGCCCAAAACGCTTCTTTTGCCCCCGCTGTAACCCATAATGTACATATCCGCCTCGTGGTCAGATATCGCCTTATCTATAAAATATTTGGCGTTGCCAATGTGGATCTGGTAAATCAACCTGAGCTTCTTGCCTGCGACGTTGAACGTCTTCAACAGATTGAACCGAGCCTCGTGCTTGACGTAGTGGTCTTTGATGCCGTTTTTGACGATGAATTGCAAGGGAATCACCTCGATGACGACCAAAGTGTCGTTGTCGTTGATGAACTCCGCCATGGCCCACTTGAGCGCGCGAGTGCTCAAGTCGTCGCCGACCCACCCCACGAGAATGGTCCGCGAGTGGCTGCTGTACTGGTACAATTGGCTCTGCTGGATGAAATCCAACTCGTAGCACCGGACATCTGCATTGGGGGTGCAGGTATTTAGTATCACTCTCTTAGTGTGGGGGGTCTTTTTGGGCTTAGAGAGGTCTTCCGCGGACGAGCTCTCGCCCTCGTGGTTGAAGATGTAGCTCATTGAGTTGTACTCGGTGTTTTCGCGCGTCTCCTGGTCCGGTGCAGCCTCTTCGTCGAACACCAATCGGCCATTGACGTTCACGTAATCTGCGTCCTTGGGGATCGAGTGGTGCTCCGTGAACTCCTCGGCCTCGACCTCGGCCTCCGTGGCCATTTCCGAGTCTGTGCTGTCGCAGGGCGAGTCCAGATCGATCACTGAGATTTCCGGTAGCGACATTGTCCAGCGATGATCGTCCAGAGATGGAAAGAAAGACACGGATGATCACGGTTAGATTAAATAATTCCAAGTTAATCCTTCTTGGCTCATCTGACATCACTTTTTCCACTCGGATAAAAATAAATCCATGCACGACATAGCAACGAGACAAATATCGGACAAATGGCTGTCCCCGCGGAGCCAAAAACACTAGCTTCAAACTGTTTGCAGCTGCATAGCAGCTGCTTTGTGACTGTAGATTTTGCTGCCCCCAAAAGCTCAGCTTTTAGTTAGATGCCTCTCGGCCTTCTCCAGATCCGCTTCAAACATCCCCAGAGAGCCCCTAAGCTCATTGAGTCGCCGAAAAAGCCAGAAATGGTGTCCCTGGGAACCCTGCAGTTGGAGGGAAGTTTCTCCGACACCAAACCGCTGCTCTAACTAAACGATTATCTATCGTCCTTTTGGCCGGTCGATACTCAGCAACCAAAAATGTGACAGCGAAAGTTGGAAATCGGAAAATAGTCCTTTGAAGCCAGACTGACGGTCCCGGGGCAAAAATCTAGCTTGGCAGCTTCCAGGGAAGAAACCAGCATTAGCCAGCAGTCGCTAGAGCCGAGGTTGGGCTCTTTTACTTGCCCTCCACTCTACATCTCTTATCTCTATGACAATAGACCTGACTAGTGAAATTTTCCTCCCAGCCTGAGTCACACTCTGCTCATATACTCTTGCGCGTCATGTCTTCCTCGCTGCGTTTGGAGCTGTCTGCGTTGATACGTGGGATTGCACGCCAGCCTGTTCCGCGCACAAACCGTTTCATCTACGGATCGCAGCCGCTAGCGCGCTCTGCGGACCACACCTTCCAATCGGTTTTGATCCTACTCTGCCGTCGACTGGACACGTTTGGGAACATACCCTACGGCCACATGATCAACCCGCACTGGAATACCACATGGCTCAGTTATTCGGACTCGTTGAAGGAGTTGTTGTCGTTTGTGGCCCAGTATCCTCCGAATTCTTCCAGTGTCTCGAATGGTGCCACTACCACCAGTGAACTCGAAAATTGCTCCGACAACCAGGAGAAGCCGCTAGATTTGGATCATGGGGTGGATACGGGGTTTGTCGACCCTCGAGTCGAAATAGGCAGTCATTGGGGCGACTCGCACCCTTTGGAGAACGCTTTGCTAAACTACAAAATTCCAGAAGAGGCAAATGGCTCATTTGTCTCGACACTGGAGAAGATCTTAGAATACCAGCAGGACAAAATCATCGACACCAATCAGGCAATCATGGAAACCACCGATGTGAAGGACATGAAGGACTTGGGCAAGCGCTTTTTGAATGACCATTTGAGAGAGCGAATTCTATTACAGTTAATTTGCAACAATCACATCGCCTTATCACAGACAGGCAAGGGTGTTGTTGACGAAGACCTAGACGTTCTGAAAGTTTTGAGACGAGTTGTTGAGTTTGTCAACGACATGTCTCTTATGAAATACGGCGAGACTGTCAAATTCAACGTCAAAACCGTCATTTCCAAGCCTGACTCTTACCAATCCGATGTCGACACACTGAAGTTTGCGTACATCGAGAGTCACATTTACTATGTTCTGCAGGAAATTATTAAAAACTCTACGAGGGCCGTGATCGAAAGCGGTAAAATGAGCGAGCCTGTTGATGTTCTACTGACTCTACTCTACCAAAATGATGTGCCTGTTCTACAAATCAAAATATCCGATAAGGGCCATGGTATACCCGACGGAATTGTGCCTCATCTATTTGACTATTCGTTCACCACCGTCAATAACAACGGCGATGTCGACACCGGTGTCAATGCGAATATTATTGCAGGTATGGGGTACGGGTTGCCATTGAGTTTGATCTACACGAGAATCTTTGGCGGTGACTTAAGATTGCACACTATTGATAAAGTGGGCACAGACGTTTACGCCTGTTTCAATGGGTTTTGAGGGGGAAGGACTTCATGGGATCCCTTCCACTCTCCTATTAACGTGGGAAAAATTATATCTATCTAACATAAATCTTCATATATATATACATGTACAGTTCAATCTTTACTACTATCCGGCTAGTCACAAACCCCAGCTGACCGCGAGTTTATAAAGACATGCCTCTCTTTTCGAAAGTAGAAACATCTTGTGCAACAGAAGACAAGAGGCCGAAGGCTCTGGCTCTCTTGATGGCCTTGGTCATTTGCTTTTGTTTTCTGGCCTCCAAGCCGGTGATATCTCTGTGCAAGATCGACCCGGACTGCGACATGTACCCCGACAATAGATGTGGCATGATGTAGAAATCGAGTGGGTTGACCTCTTGGGCGTTGAAGGCGGACGACTTCATCAGATGGGCCTTCTTGTTCTTAGCGACCTTGTTGGCAAACCGCTGGGACGCGATGGAGAAGTCAAATGGCGAGTAGGTAGTCTTGGACTCTGTGGAGACATACGAGTTCTTGAATAGCGGAACGAAAGCCTTGTCAACTGTGAGTCTTTCGGGCCCGCTCTCGGAAATCGACTTCACCTTACTCAGGACGTTCTTGACGTTGTTAGCTAAGCTGGACGACATGGCCGAGTGCAGTTGGAACAGAAAGGTTCTTTAGAGAATATTGAAAAATTTCATCGAAAGCCTTTAGCCAATTTTTTCACTAGAGGAAACTCATCATCAAAAGTCACGTGACCAGCCATTTCTCTGTGATTAATTAGTAGCGTTCTGACCAGCTAGATTAGAAGGCCAGACTGCCCTTCAGTGTACAGTATTCCTTTACGAGCGTTATTATGGAATCAAAGAGGGCATATAGCGCATTTTTCCCAATCAAAATTTTGATATCTGTATCTACGATAATCGATCATCATCAGACCTGTGAAGTGAGTTGATAAAACTACAACAACACACAGCGAGGCCGCGCAACACACTGCTTTTTCAGCTAGTTTCCACCCCGTTTGCCTGCTACCAGCTGGCTCCTTTGTGGCGCTCTTTTGCCACGCAGTCCTTTATGAGCCTATTTCAGCTTATGATGTGTACATTTTTCACTGTGTGTAGTGTTTATAGACGAATTTAATGAGACGATCTGGCAGAAAGCGGGCGAAAATCGACTATGTGGCGTTGAATGAGGCGTCGTTCCGTCAGAAGGGCGTCCACCACCATTGGGACAGCTTTATGGATTTTGCGCCGCTGCCAATTGACCAGGATTTGCCCGCATGCGTGATCCAGATAGATAAACCCGAAAAGCCGTTCACAGACGCTGATCTGAGCCAGCTAGTGCGTGAGACGCAGTTGAGCAGGCCGATATTGGTTTCCAAGGCCAATCCCAATGTCGAGGGCCATTGCGAGAATGTGAAGCTCTCGTTCCAGTTCCCGAAGCTCGACATCGACCAGTTGTGCACACTGGTGGGACCCGACCGCATGGTGCCGGTGATGAACTCGATGACGCAGGAGATCCTGCCGCACTGGGACTTCAGCAAGTGGTCGCGCTACTTCAAAGACAAAGACCACAGAGACAAGGTGCTGAATGTGATCTCGATGGAGTTCAGCGAGTCGCAGCTCGGCACCCAGGTAGAGATACCCAAGGTGGTGAAGGAGATGGATATTGTGACCAGCCTGTTTGACCGAAAGCAGCTGGCAGACGTGCTCAATGAACACTCCATCGAGAGCCCGCGCGTGCAGAAGTACATCTTGATGTCCACGGCGAATTGCTTGACCGACTTCCACATCGACTTCGCTGCCACCAGCGTTTACTACTCGCCCATCCAGGGGTCCAAGCGCTTCATCATGTTTCCGCCCTTGAAAAGGAACCTGGACATCTACAAAAGATGGTGTCTCTCCACGAACCAGAACGACCAATGGCTCCCGGATCTGATTCCTGCCTTGAAGCCCAGCGAGATCAGATCCATCAGGGAAGACGACAAAATACCCAACTCCTACATCAACAACGGTCTCGTGGTCGATGTCGCGGAGGGCGACTTGCTTTTGCTACCGAGCGGATGGATCCATGCGGTGATCACGCTCGCAGACAGTCTTGTGTTTGGCGGTAACTTTCTCAATCTGGCCTCGCTCCAGAGCCATTTGAATGCCTATCAGCTGGAAATCGACACCAAGGTCCCTGAGAAGTTCAAGTTCCCGCAGTTTGTCACGTTCTTGTGGCTCTTTGCGTTTTCCCTACTTTCCTACGACTCAATGGGCGCCTCTGACGCCAGATCGTGCCTCTCGCTAGTGTCCTTTCTCCAGGACCAAGTCCAGTTCCTGTCACACCCGCCCAAATGTCGCTCACAGCGCGAGAAAAAGGAGCAGCACACCTTGGCGCGCGCCCTCTCTCACAGCATACCGCGGGAAATCATCCAGAAGGACCCGGGCCAGTTCCTCACCGAGGTCCAGCGACATTTGGATGGGTTTGTGTGCTGAGCCGTTTTTAGGCCGGGTAACCCCGGTAGGCAATTTTCAACCTCCTTTAATGGTATTCGTGGCCCGTAACTTATTTTGTAGCCTTAGGTGTTTACTCTTCTTACGCGTCAAGATGAAGATGCTCAATAAATTCGAGTCCAAGTCGAGCCGCGCCAAGGGCGTAGCCTTCCACCCGCACCGTCCGTGGTTGCTTGTGGCGTTGCACTCGTCCACGGTGCAGCTCTGGGACTACCGCATGGGCGCGTTGCTGGCGAAGTTCGACGACCACGACGGGCCCGTGCGTTCGGTGGATTTCCATCCTACGCAGCCGCTCTTTGTGACCGGGGGCGACGACAACACCGTGCGCGTGTGGTCCACACAGACCAAGAAGTGTATTTTCACTTTTACAGGCCATCTCGACTACGTGCGTCACGTCGAGTTCCATCGCGAATTGCCCTGGATCATCTCCTGTGGTGACGATCAGACCATCCGCATCTGGAATTGGCAAAGCAGAAAGGAAGTGGCTTTGCTCACGGGCCACACCCACTATGTCATGTGCGCGCAATTCCACCCAACCCAAAACTTGATTGTCTCTTCCTCCTTGGATCAGTCGGTCAGAGTCTGGGATATGAACCATTTGGTCAAGAAGCACTCCGCAGGTCCTTCGTCCTCTCCATCAGGTGCATACGATGATCCATTGTACAGAATCCAGCAGCAACAGCAGCAAATGGGCGGTGGACCATTGCCTCCTCAACAAGACATGTTCGGTAACACCGACGTCGTGGTCAAATACATTTTGGAAGGCCATGACAAGGGTGTCAATTGGGCCTCTTTCCATCCAGAGTTGCCTTTGATCGTGTCTGGTGGTGACGATAAGCAAGTTAAGCTTTGGAGAATGTCCGATAACAGATGCTGGGAAGTCGACTCTTGCAGAGGCCACACCAGTAACGTCTCCTCCGTCACTTTCCATCCAACTGAACCTTTGATTATCTCTGTCGGTGAAGACAAGACCATCAGAACCTGGGATATGAACAACAGAACCCCTGTCAAACAATTCATTAGAGACAATGACAGATTCTGGATGATCAGACCTCACCCAAATATGAACTTATTTGCTGCTGCTCATGATTCTGGTGTGATGGTTTTCAAATTGGACAAGGAAAGACCTGCAAGCGTTATTTCTAATGGTGGCGAAGAATTGTATTTTGTCAACAATGAAACTCAATTGCAAAAGTATGATTTTAAATCCGCATCCTTACCAATGATTTCATTGAAAAAGGCTTGCTTACCATGGAGCAAAATTAGAACAATCTCTCACAATCCTTCCGAAAATTCTATTTTAGTTTATTCTGGTGTCAAAGACCAAGGAAAATTCTCTTACTATAAGCTTACCAAGGAAGCCATTGGTGCATTAGAACCTACTACAAAGGGTGAAGGTCAAGCCAATGGTGCTTTGTTCATTGCCAGAAACAGATTTGTCACCTTTAATAAATCTTCTCAAACTTTAGAAGTTCGAGATTTGAATAATAAGGTTACGAAGACTATCAAATTGGAAGGTTCCAAGGTTGTTTACATTTTAGCTGCCACTCCTGGTAACGTACTATTAGCTAGAAAGGATACCATTGATTTGTTTGATGTTCAGCAAAATAAGGTTGTTTCCACCATCAAATCCAAGAATGTCAAGTACGCCATTTGGTCAAACGATAGCAATTATGTTGCTCTTCTATCTAAACATTATATCACAATCGCCAAGAAAGATTTTTCTGTCATTTCTACCACCCATGATTCTATTAGAATTAAGTCAGCTGCATTTGACGATACTGGAGTTTTAATTTACACTACTTTGAACCATATCAAATATGTTTTGTTGAATTCTGATGTTGGTACTTTGAAGACCGTTGAAAATACCATTTACGTTACCAAGGTTGTTGGTAACCACTGTTATTGTTTAAACAGAAAGGGTGAAGTTGAAGATGTTGTGATTGATCCAACTGAATATAGATTCAAGAAGGCCTTAATTAATAAGAATTTCAAGGAGGTTCTGAGAATTGTCAACAACTCTAACTTAGTTGGTGAAAATGTCATCTCGTATTTGGAAAAGAAGGGGTACCCAGAAATTGCTTTACAGTTTGTTCAAGATCCTGAAACTAGATTTGAATTGGCAGTTGAATCACACGATTTGAAGACTGCTTTAGAAGAAGCTCAAAAGATCAAGAACAAGCCAACTTGGGAAAGATTAGGCCAAGAAGCATTAGATCAAGGTAACATTGAAATTGTCGAATTAGTTTACCAACAACTACACCAATTAGACAAATTGTCATTCCTTTATTTGATTAATGGTGATGAAAACAAGCTGTCCAAGATGTCTAAGATTGCTGAGTCTAGAGGTGATATTGGTTCCTTATTTACCAATTCTATTTACTTAGGCGATGCTGAAAAGAGGGTTGAAATTTTATTAGCAAGTGGGTTGCATTCATTGGCTTATCTTACAGCTAAGACCAACGGTTTACATGAGCAAGCAGAAGAAATTTTGCAAGATTGCGAATTGAATGAATCTGAAATTGATCTACCAAAGACCTCTCAACCGCTTGCTTTACCTAAGGCCAACCAAACAGTTACCGCATGGGAATTGAAAGCGCCAGAAGTTTCATTCTTTGAGCAAGCCTTGAATGGTAACCTGGAAGGTTTATCCTTGGAAGACTCAACTGCGGATGCTGGCAACAAAGCAGGCGAAGCCTTTGAAGATTCTGAAAACGAAGTCCTATTTGATGACGTCGAAGAGATCACTGAAGAGGAAGATGCATGGGACTTAGGTGACGAAGACTTAGAAGTTGAATTGGATGAGCCTGAAGAGGATGTTGAAGTTGGCGAGACTGGATCCTTAAGCAGAGAATTGTCGGACTGGCTTCAGAATAGCAAGACTGCGGCTAGATTTATTTCCATTGGTAAGTTTGATGTTGCTGCAGGTTTGTTGAACAAACAGGCTGGTGTTGTGAAGTTCGAGCCGTTGAGAGAGAGGTTCACGGAAGTGTACCAGGCGTCGAAGTTGCAGGTGCCAACCTTTGACGAAGGCGAGCTTGCCTCCACATGTTACATCAGAGACAACGAGATTCTAGAGACCAGCCACAAAAAGGTTGGGTTAATTCCAGGGCTCGAGCAGTTGGACGACCTGATGCAAGAGGGGTTCAGACTGTTCAAGGGCAACAAGCTCGAGGAGGCGATTGGGGTCTTCAGAAAGGCCGTGTACACTGTGATCACGCTGACGGTCACTAACGACGAGGACGAGCAGAAGTGCCACGAGGTGCTCTCCACCTGCAAGGAGTACATTGTGGGGCTCCAGATCGAGCTTAAGAGACGTTCGTTGGACGCCAGCGACGTCAAGCGCAACTTGGAGTTGGCCTCGTACTTTGCGTCCGTGGACCTGCTGCCTGCGCACCGTCTCAACGCCTTGCAGGTGGCCATGACACAGGCCTTCAAGGCCAAGAACTACCTGCTCGCGTCCCACTTTGCGCAGCAGTTCCTGAAGATCCACTCCAGCGGGCCTAGGGCCGAGCAGGCGCGCAAGATCCAGACCAAGTCCGACTCGCTGGCCACCGACGCCGTCGCCATCGACTTCGACATGTATCTTGACCCGAGCGAGTTCGAGATCTGTGCTGGCGACTTCCGTCCTCTCGTCCGCGGCTCCGAGATCGTCTACGAGAACGTCCTCCAGGTCGCCTACTCCAGCGCCTGGCGCGGCAAGATCTGTAACGTCACGCTCATCTCCGAGATCGGCCTGGGCACCAGGCGCGGGGTCAAATTCAGAGCCTAGTCTCGGGCCCTAGCAGTGCTGAGCATATTTATTTGTAGCAAAAACCTGAAAATTTTATAGCCAAAATGAAAAGTTAAAGAGAAAGACTGAGCAGGCTCTCCTTTCACAGCGAGAAAAAAATTTTCACGAAATTTTTGAGAATTTTCCAGTGGTTAGTTAGAGTGTGCTATTAGAAACATGTCTGCATTTTTCAGCAGTGTGTACGACACGCTCGACTCGGACGACGAGGACGTGCTTTACTACTCGGACGACGCGCGTCACGGGAGCGCAATCGGCGTTTCGGGTGCAGGATCGAGCGACGAGGAGTCGCTGGCAGACTCAGAGGAGTCAGAAGACGACTCGGACAGCGGGTCTGGGTCGCAGTCAGAGTCGGGATCGGACGACGACGAGGACTGGGGGTCGAGCTCGGACTCGGACTCGGACGACGAGGCGCCTAAGGGCCGCGAGTACTTCTTGAAGAAGGATTTCCTGAAGGGCGGCAACGACAACAGCGACAGCGAGGACGAGAAGAAGGTGGTGAAGTCCGCTAAGGAAAAGTACATTGACGAAATCGAGTCGCTCATTGACCAGATCGAAACGTTCTCCATGGTGGAGGAGTGGATCAAGTTGAACAGCGAGTTTGAAAAACTGCTGAAGCTGATCCCTAAGCACAGCCAGTTCGGCATCGCCATCCCTAGAAACTTCGTCAAGGTGCTGTGTGCGGTGGACGACTCCATCAACAACCAGTCCAAGGAAGCCTTGAAGCTCTTGCCACCTAGTCAGTCCAAGGCCTTGACCATGGTCAAGCAGAAGGTCAAGAAGGAGATGAAAAACTACACCGAGCTGATCGACCTGTACAGAAGCGACCCTGAAGCTTTTGAGTCCATGAAGGACACTCTCGCAGCAGACGATGACGAAGACGACAGCCAGACCCAGCAGGAAGCCTCTTTGGCCAAGTCCTCTGCTAACGCCGGTATTTTCCACGTCATTCTGTCTATCTTGGAGTCCCGTGGTAAGAAGAACGTCGATTTGAAGGAACAAATCAGTGAGTTGGAAGAACTGTTGGCCTCTGAAAAGAACTCCGTCTACGAAAACCTCACCATCTTGATGTTGTTGATTTCCCTCAGATTCGATTTGCACTCTAAGGCCCAATTCATGCCATTGGAAGCTTGGAAGTCAACATACGATGAAATCACCCAACTTTTGGATCTCTTGGAAGCTAACCAGGACTTTGTTATCACTGAGGCTGCCAAGCCAAACGAAGACATCACCTCTCCACCAGAAAAGGGCGAGGATGGCAAGATTAGAATCGTCGGTTCAATTGCTACATTAATTGACAGATTATCCGAAGAACTGAACGGTCACTTGTTACAAATCGATCCAAACTCTAATGAATACATCTTAAGATTGAAGGATGAGGTTAAATTGTACAGTTTAGTTGTCAGAGGTGAAGTTTATTACACCAGAGTTTTATCAAAGGATTCATACAGCTCCTTGGAAGGTGATCAATTAACACGTTTAATTGTTCGTAGATTGGACTTCATCTACTACAAGCCTGTTGACTTAATTATCTTGTCTGAATTGAATGCTTGGAAGTTATTGAATAATTCCGATGTTTCTATTCCAAAGATCACCAACAATGAAAATGCCAACACTAATGAATTAATTGATGAATTATGTAAACAAGTCTCTGAGTACTCTCAGTCGTCAGTCCAAAAGAAAAAGGCTTTGTTGATGCAATCATACTACTATTCCACATGCGATGAATTTGACAGAGCTCAAACCATTTTGAAGTCAACCAATATGTCCGCTTTGCCAATTGAAGAATCCGGCGAAGTTACAGTGCAGTTGTTATTTAATAGAGCCATTTCTCAGTTAGGCTTATCAGCATTCAGATTAGGTTTAATTGATGAGTCAAGAAGAATCTTGCAAGACATTGCCACCAGCAGTAAAATCAGAGAGCTTTTAGGTCAAAGTAACAACAGATCATTACAGTCCAGTCAGCCAATCCAGGTTTTGACTAATGATGGTGAAACTATCACCATTGGTGGTGAAAGACACATTCCATTCCATATGCATATCAATATTCAATTATTAGAAACTGTTTACTACATCACCAGTCTGTTGATTGAAATTCCAGTGATGGCACTTACAGCTTACCAGAACTCCCAATTAAACGAGAACGGTGAACTAAAATTACAGCAAAGCAGAAAGTCCGGTGGATCGAAGACCTTCAGAAGAGTTTTGGAATACGCTGTCAGACAGTACTTCAGAGGACCTGCTGAGGATGCCAGAGACTCTGTCATTTTATCTGCATTAGACTTAATTCAAGGCCACTGGCAAAAAATCATATTAAGATTCTCACAGTTGAACATCTGGGCCACGATGCCGGGTTTAGAGAAGTCTAGCGAGGAGAAGGTGAACAAGATCATGAGCATCTTGGAGAAGAACATAAAGGAGGTGTCTCTCAAAACATGGATTTACTGTGAGGCAGGTATTCTCAAGACATACCCAATCAACAGGCTATCTCAGAGATTCGACTTACCATCGTCCGACGTTCTCGACATCGTGTCGACCATCATTTCCAAGGACAACGTTGGCGCCAGCTTGAAGGTCAAGTCCGCCGACGAGACCATTGTTGTCTTCAACGACAAGACCAGAGGCACCATGGCTGAGGCCCTGAAGGTTTTCGATGACAAGATCAGCTCGTTTGTCGAAAGAAACGACGCCGCCCGCGCGTCGTTGCAGAGAAATTAATCCAGAAGGGGAGCAGCGCGCCGTTGTGTAGTGTGTATATACTAAACATAGAATAGATATATGGGTATATCATATATATATAATATAATATAAAAGAAGAACAAGTACGTCATCCCAATTGGGATGAGCGGATTTCCCAATCGGGCAATAATTTAACCTGCCTTCCTATTAGAGCCAAGAGAAAGGAAAAAAAGCTAAGGCAGTTGCACAAGCTATTTTTATTAGACCACCGCCACACAGATAGCACACAGCAATGCATACAATAGAGATGAAGCCAGAGTCTCCGTTGATGAAATTCAAGAATTTCCTCAAGGGACGACGATCCATGCCGGACTTGCGGCATCAGTATGTGAATGCTCCAGGCAGCAGTGCCCAGACCATTCACGGGACAGTAGTCCACGACTGGGGCACTCCGCGGTCGCAATTGCAGGAGCGACACCTGCACTCGCAGTCGCAGACGCAGCTGCCGCTGCGGCGGCCGCTTGCGTCCCTGACGCCGCGCCTGAAGCCGCAGAGCGTGGTGGAGACCCAGGAAACTGAAGACGTCCGGTCCGACACGTCGTCCGCGTTCTCCTTCAACGTCAGCGTGCGATACTACAAGGAGGGCGTGGAGGACGATGACGACGAGCGAGTTTTGGAGCTGCTGGACAGCCAAAGCGCAGAGCCAGACGAAGACTTCGACGCCGACTTTGCTGGCCTCGATGAACTAGAGCACTACGACAGCGGCGACTGCACGCGCGACGAAACTGACGACTTGTTCAATCGCGACCTGTTTGGTTTGGGGACTGAAGAGGCAAAGCGCGGCAATCTGGAGCTCTGAGCTACATACATGATCCTTTTATAGAACCGGTGTCACATCATGAGCACATTTTACACTCCATAAGAGAGCCTTATCTATATGAAGAAAGGGCCCAATAGAAATAAAATATTTGGTAATAATTTACGGGAGCCACGGCCGTCACAGAATGAAGATTACTTCGCGCACAAAAAGATGGGTGGATAAAAAATTTTTCAGTAGGCAAGAGAAGGACATTCTTCAGGAGGATAAAATGTCGAACTTCGGCTTGCAGTTGAGACAAGCGGTTCCGTCTGTGGACTCGGTGATTGCCAACTATGCCGTTGGATACATGCAGCACATTGGGCATGCCACCGAGGACGCTCTTCTCTCGCAACAATTAGACATTCCAAAGGAAGTCCAGTTTTTGAACGATCTGTTGATCAGCGCGGGTGGCGACAAGTCGAAGGTGGATGCGCTGTGTGAGCAGATCCAAGAGTCGTTGCAGAAACAACTCAGCGGGAACATGGCCAAACTGGAGATCACAGGTGATACCTCTAAGAGACTTTTGGACATTTCCTTGATCGGTACGAAACAGAGAGAGTTGGACTCCTCTTTAGCCATGCTACAGGCTACCGATATTGAACACACCGGTAGAACAATTGAAACCAGAGTCGACAAGAAGAAGTTGCAAAAGGCAGAAGCGAAAATTGCCAAGAAGGTTGCCAAGAGAAACAACAAGTTCGTGGAATACGAAGCCTCCAAGTTGATCAACGAACAAAACAAGGACGACTACGACGATTTCTTCTTGAAGGTCAATCCAATCGAGTTTGGTGCTGCCGCTGGTAAATCTAAAGATATCAAAATTGATACATTCGATTTATACGTTGGTGAGGGTCAAAGAATTTTGAGCGATGCCTCCTTAACTTTGGCTTATGGTAGAAGATACGGTTTAGTCGGTCAGAACGGTATCGGTAAGTCTACCCTTTTGAGAGCCTTGGCAAGAAGAGAATTGGATGTTCCAAAGCACATCACCATTTTGCATGTTGAACAAGAATTGAGAGGTGATGATAATACTGCATTGCAATCTGTTTTAGACGCTGATGTCTGGAGAAAACAACTACTCATGGAACAATCCAAAATTGAAGAAAGAATCACCGATATCGACAATTTGAAAAAAGAATTTGAGGAAGAGTCTTTGGAAATGAAGAAACTAGACAATGAGCAATCTGATTTGACAACAAGATTAGAAGAAGTTCACGAGAAGTTAACCGAAATGGAATCTGACAAGGCCGAAGCTAGAGCTTCATCGATTTTGTACGGGTTAGGTTTTTCAGAGGAAGCCCAACATAGACAAACCAAGTTATTCTCCGGTGGTTGGAGAATGAGATTATCATTGGCAAGAGCTTTGTTCTGTAAACCAGATTTATTATTATTGGATGAACCAACAAATATGTTGGATGTTCCATCCAGTACATACTTGGCTGATTATTTACAGACATACCCTGCTACAATCTTGGTTGTTTCTCACGATAGAGCCTTCTTAAATGAAGTTGCCACTGATATCATTCATCAACATTCCGAAAGATTGGACTATTACAGAGGTTCCAACTTTGATTCCTTCTACTCCACTAGAGAGGAAAGATTGAAAACCCAAAAGAGAGAATACGAAAATCAAATGAAGATTAGAGAACATTTACAAGCATTTATTGATAAATTCAGATACAATGCAGCTAAATCTAGTGAAGCTCAATCAAGAATCAAGAAGTTGGAGAAACTACCAATTTTAGAAGAACCACAAGATGAAAAACTGATAACATTTAGATTCCCTGATCCTGAGAAATTATCACCACCAATCTTGCAATTGAATGATGTTTCTTTTGGTTATGAAAGAACTAATTTATTATTAAACAATGTTGATTTGGATATTCAAATGGATTCCAGAATTGCCTTGGTTGGTGCTAACGGTTGTGGTAAAACAACGTTGTTGAAAGTTATCATGGGTAATAATATCCCATTAGACGGTTCGGTGTCTAGAAATTCCAAATTAAGAATCGGGTATTTCGCTCAACATCACGTTGATGGTATGGATTTGAATTTGAATGCTGTTTCATGGATGGCTAGTAAAAACCCTGGTAAAACAGATGAAGAATATAGAAGACATTTGGGTTCATTTGGAATTACTGGTTCCTTGGCTTTACAAAAGATGCAATTATTATCGGGTGGTCAGAAATCCAGAGTTGCCTTTGCTGGTCTATGTGTTAACGAGCCACATGTTTTAATTTTGGATGAACCTTCTAACCATTTGGATACTTCTGGGTTGGATGCTTTGACCTTAGCCATGAAGAACTTCAAGGGTGGTATTCTAATGGTTTCGCATGATGTTACCATGATTAAGGAAGTCTGTAATGAAATCTGGGTCAGTGAGGATGGTAAGGTTGACAGATTCGACGGTACTATTTATGATTACAAGAAGTACATCTTATCCAAGGCTAATGCTTCTGGTGTTGTGAAGAAACATTAAAACCTGTTTTTGTATAACATAGTCTAATAATAACTGAAAAATAGAGAATACCAGAAAACAGTAATAACAGCGGAGCGAAGAACCAACAATAGCGAAGAGGAAAGAATTTTTTGAGGGAGAATGTCGATGACTTTATTATTGAAAACGGTTGTTTTTGTTTTTGTTTTTGTTTATATTTCTGTTGGGAGATAGAACAATAAACCCCATGTAATTATCTAGTGATGTGAATACGATGCTCTAGGTAACATTCAAGGGAGAACAATAGTGTCCCAGAGTCAATCGACAAGACACAACACCAGTTATGGGACCATTAATCTTGTGCTTTATATAAAGTCACGCTACTTATGTCAACATGCCTAAATCGGGGGCTGCCAAACTTTATTGCCGTTTTGGGACAGCGCTATGCATCTGTTTTCTGATACATGCATATTGAATTAGGTGGAGTGCGGGGTCATTTCTTGGGCCATTTGTATTCCCCTCCGACAGAGACGCTGACTACCGCTGTGGAAACTATGGAAACTATTACTCTAGGAGGGGTGCTCACAATTTTCCGTTTTAGTACTGTAAATTGTTATTTTTAGGATGATCAAATTGCAGAAAATCCGATGATGTCATTACGTCATATGTTTATGACAAGAAATACCAAGCATTTCAAATGCGGGGAGTTATTTTTAGAAAGTCCGGTATTTTATCGGACCCTCCCCAAAAGTATAAAAGGGCCCTAAACTGACCCAATTATACCTGACTTTTTAACTATTGACTATACATCAGCACCAAAAACACAAACAAAATGATTTCTACTATTGCCCTCACTTTAGCCGCCGCCTCCTTAGCCGCCGCCGAGCAAGTTACTCTCTACATTGCCTCTGATAACGACTCTGTCAACGGTAACTCCATTGGCTTCAGCCACGCTGGTGCCGGTATTGACTACGGTTTCTTAGGTACTGCCGACTCTTCCGTGTCCTTAGATTACGATGAATCTGCCGGCTCCTTGAGCCAACCATTTGTCTCTGGCTCTGTGCAATCTTTCTCTGTTGACAACAAGTACGTTGCCTTGACTGTTGCCGGCTCCAACTCCAAGTTCAGCTTCAACTCCGAGAACACTTTGTTAGTTGACGGTTCCGACAAGGGCTTCTACGCTTGTAAGAACACCGGTGACCCATACAACATGTCTACCAACTCTTACGAATTGATGTTCTACAAGTCCGATGCCCCATCTGACTGTATTGAAGTCACTGTTGTTAGCAAGACCAGCGGCACTCCAGCCGAGAAGCCAGTCTCTTCCTCTTCTGCCGCTCCTTCTGCCACTCCATCTGTCTTCGAAGATGCTGCCATGGCCAACATGCCACAGGCCGCTGCTGGTGCCGCTGCCTTGGGTTTGATCGCCGCCTTGATCTAATTCTCTATGACGTAGAAGGTTGATTTTCATGCATTTCGTTTTCGGGAGTTTTTGTAAAGGGTTTAATTATTTAATGTATACGATTTAATATTAGTGTTAACAAAATTGCATCATCAAAACGAGACTCGCAAGGCGTTAGATGCAACTTCGACACATGCTGAGCCGGTAGCACGGGCCGTTGGAAGATTTCTAAAAATATCTCTTTTTTCTTTTTTTGTCAACTGATCAAAATCCCAAAGTGCATATAAATAGCGAGTTATGGGTTAGCAAATTTTGTCGACTAGCGTAAACACCTTTTCCTCTCCACTAAACCACTATGCAATTCCTTTCCACCGCTGCTCTAGTTGCTGCTGCCGCTGCTCTTGTTTCCGCAGAACAAGTCTACCTTGTTGTCAAGTCTGACGACGATTCTGTCAACGGTAACACTCTTGGCTTCCCACATGAAGGTGCCGGTATCAATTACGTCTTCATGGGCACCTCTGACCAATCGTCGCCATTGGACTTTGACTCCAGCGCCGGTACCCTCTCCCAGCCATTCATTGCCAACATGAACCAGTACCTCTCCTTGGATGACAACGCCTTTGTTGCCCTCACCCCAGCACAACCAACACAGAAGTTCTCCTTCAGCTCCGAGGGTGTTTTGGAAATGGACGGTTCCTCTGAAGGCTTCTACGCCTGCAAGAACACCGGTGACCCATACAACATGTCTGCCAACTCCTACGAATTGATGTTCTACAAGTCAGATGCCCCATCTGGCTGTATCTCCGTCACCTTGGGCACCTCTGGCGCTGCCGCCTCCACCGGCTCCAGCGGTGCCGTCTCTGGCTCTGGCGCTGCTTCCTCTGCTCCTTCCGCCTCTGTCGTCCCAACCGCCCCATCCTCCACCTTCGTGACTTCCACCTTGAGCTCTGTCGCCTCTGCTGACGAGGAGTCCACCGTTGCCAAGCCTTCCGTTACCAGCTCTGCAGCTGCCTCCGGTTCTGCCTCTGCCTCCGGTGCTGCCTCTGCCTCCGTCACCCCTGTCTCCACCGCCAAGAACGGCGCTGACGTCGTCAACGCCCCTGCCGCTGCCGTCGGTGCCGCCATGCTCGGTTTCGTCGCTGCTCTTATCTAAACGGCTCAGCACCCGCACCCGCACTTGCACCCCCCTTTTGTTTGTAGTTCCCATGCGCTATTTAATTATTTAATTCCAAGTCCAAGTCACGTGCCCAGCAATTTCTCTTTGCTGCCCTGGCTGTGTTTCCATTTTCATTTTCTCTACATTTTTGCTATTTGGGCCAACAAAAATTTTTTATTACATCATCCAACAGGCCCCACTCCAAAATATGATGACGGGGTTCCAAAATTTTTCACTAGCTCCGGAAAGTATATAAAGATCTGCAACTGCCACCCACCCTGTCAAGCGAACGCAACCAAATGCAACTACCACAGCACCAGATGGATGACTCGGAGCCTCTCTTCCAGATCGACGACATCTCGCCGGCAGAGACCGTGCGCAGCAAGGTGTCCGTCTGCTTGCGCTACGACGCACCGCAGACACCACCGCTGGGGCCTCTGGCACCTCTGACACCGCTGGTGGCGCTCAAGCCGCTGCTTCTGCAGCAGAGCACCCCCAGACAGACCATCAGCTGCACCAGCCCGCAGAACAACTACCGGTTGTGGCTGGCCAGCACGCTGTGAACCGTACCGGCGGGCCACAACCCGATCTCGTCACTGCTGCTGAGCACATGAGCGCATTGTTCTCCAATGTTGAATGATTTTTTCTTTGTGGGGGCCGTTCCTTTGTTTTCCAGCCCCTCCCATTTTGGGAACGCGGACTCCGTCTGCGGTAGTTTCCGGGGCTCCTTCGGAGTAAACGGCGCTATCGGACCACTCTGACGGAGTCACACCCGCCCTCTCTTTATGTCTGTGTCCGGGGTCACTAATACCCTTAAGACCCTGCGCATCCTCGCGCCACGCCGGGCGCCCGTCTTGCGCCCCACTTTCCCTTCGGCCTTTAGGCTTTCATTTCTACCTTTACTTCTCTTAAGTGTTGCTATATATAGTCTCTAAAACATTAACACTGCTACTTATATAAAATTATTAACCACACTAATCCAGCTCACCAGAACGAACACCAGCCAATGTAGTGCTGGCACAAGTTCTCCACACTGGTGGCCTGCTGGATCAACTTGTCCACCTGGGTCGGGACGTCTAAGGACTTGTATTTCTTGAAGTCGTTCCCTGTCAACTTGTCGTTGATGCGCTGTAACACGAACATCGCTCTGAAGTTCCTGATCTCGCTCTTGTAATTGATCTCCATCTCCTTAGCCTCCTCAGGAGTGATCTCCCCGTTCTTTAACAGCTCTTTGTAGTTCGCCACGGGCAACTTGTAACCTAGTTGGTCGACAATCTTCTTCAACGGGAAATCAAACCCCCAATTGATCAACGGATCATAAGCAAATGCCTCCAAAATAGCCAACAAGGACTCCTTGTTCTCTCGCAAAACCCTCATAACATTCTCAGACGTAATTCTGAACGAACCCTCAATACCACTAACTTCCATTGCGTAACTCAACATACGGGTCAATCTGAATGGAACCTTCTCTGGATATTTCTCTCTCAAGATTGCAGACTCAAAACAGTCCCCAAAATCAATGTGAATTACCTTACCTGTATTTCTGTCCATCATCAAGTTAGAAGGATGTCTGTCACCCAATCCCAATATATACCCAACCATCGACATCACGGCTAATGATCTGGTGTATGTTGTTCTTCTGTCTAACCATGCTTCCGAGGATTTAGATTTGAACCATAGTACCTTGTACAAATCTTGACCTCGAGTAATATCCAGAGCATAGGTGAAAACTTCAACTTTCTGTAACAATGTTAGATTATCATAATCAGGTGACATTTGTAACATGACCCTATGTTCAACATCTAAGTAAATTTTTCTTGGTTCTCTATACTCTTTGATCAAGACATGGAAAGTATCTGAATTAGGAACCCAACCTAATAACCCTGACGACGGTGATAATGGAATAGCTGCATATCTTTGAATATCCACATGCCTTTTGAAGCATTCCGGATCCTTCACTAATAACGTGTTAACCAACCCAAAAAGCTGCATAACTAAGTTATCTTGTCTAATATCTTCATGGCCTTTCAAAACGAATTGGTAATTCTTACCATTGCTACCCCATACGTTGAACTTTCTAGGTCTTTGTTTAGATGTGATAACAATCAAGATCGGTTCACACTTAGTGATTCGGATAATTTCTTTATTTGCCTCATATGTACCAGGCACAGCCAATTCTAGATCTTTGGCGTGTAGTAGTTTTGGTGAAATGTGTTGCAAATCCAAATTCTGTAATAGTGGTAATTGTTTAGAAATTCTTCTGAAAACAGTATAATAAAGATCCCACGCTTGATTGATATAAACAGGATCTTTCTTTCTTCTGAATTCCATCAACCAACCGTAGGCTTCACTCAATTCTTTACCAAATGCGTTTGTGAAAGAAATTTCTCTAATTGTTTCAGGTCCTTTATTTAACAGATCATGCAATGGTTCCAAAAGTGAAAACATCTTATCGATGTTATGTTCACCAAAGTATGCTCTTGACGCATCCTCTAAGCCTTCGTACCACATTTCATGCCATAAAACAGTAACCCTAATCAATTCATTACTAACCATATCTGCTTGATCAACTAGTGTAGCTGAATGTGCTCTCATTTTGTCAATAATTGTCAACGCAGCTTGTTGTCTTGATTTGGACTCCGATTTTATTGCCACAGTCAATGGATAAACTAATGCTTGTGGGTGAGCTCTCCCTAAATCTGATAACAGACTTAGCAAAGAATTAGAGACTAATGGATCAGGTTGATGAATATGTGAAATTAATTGTGGGATAACATCCAACCAAGTATCAATCTTAACCATTTGGAAACCATCTTGCATTGCTTTAATAACTTCAGGAACACTACCGAAATTAATCCAAAGTGTTAATAATCTTAAGGTGTCCTGTAATGGATTTGAATATGACAATGCAATAGAATGGAAGAAACCTTTAACTGCTGGTACAACATATGTTGAAACCATATTTGCTTGATCTTGATCTTGCTGTTCATCGTTGTCAATCTTTTTATGGAATCCATAATTCTTAGCTTGTGGTGGAATGACATTATAATTAGCTAATGCCCAGTTGTGCCATGCCTTATACCAATTAGGATCAAAATGAGTAGCTAATAAGAAAGAACCTAGAATACTCTCGGATTCTGTTTCTGACCAATTGTCAGACATCGAGATCTTCCATTCACCTTGCTTTAAATAACATCTAGCCAATAGTCTTGTAAATTTCTCAATATCTTCAGAAACTCCAGGAATACGCTTTGGTAATGGCTGAGTAATAGCTTCATTCTCATTTACTCCCAAATCACGAGACAATTTAGAAGTGAAATCAACTAAATGGGAAAGTGCTGATTGCTGACCTCTTGCCCACATATATTTTAATTGGGCATAGACCACATGAGCTGAACCCTTTTGAGATTTGCCGCCACTAGAATCATCATCTAATAATGCATTTAAAGATTTTTCAGCAAGACCTAATCTACCACTCTTTCTACATAAATTGGCAAATTTAATCCAAATTTCCATATCCTGCTTAGGTTTAATAACCAGCGATCTGGCCTTCAAAATTCTTTGCCAGATATCAATGTTCTTTTGACAACCTAATAATCTCTTGTCCCATGTTTCGATGATGTGAACTCTCTTTTCAGACCCCATTGGTAAACGTTTGTAATCAATGATTTCTTCCAATTCTGCTAACATTTGCACTCTAACGACAACACCGTATGCTCTATTGAAAGATTCACTAACTAAGGCAGTCACTTCAGTGACTAACAAATCTCTTGCCTTGGCAATTTGGAAAGCTGCTTCACCAAAATTGTTGTTATGCAATGATAAAACGGCATTGAAAAAAGCCTTATCTGGCGAATCTTTTTTCATAACATTGATATAGGTTGCCATTCTTTCCCATTGACCCAACCCCCATGAAGCAGCGGCTGCTAATGGTGCAATGGCTCTTTGGATTTCACTAGTACTTCCAGACCATTTATCCTGGGCTAATTGACTTAAAGCTTCCCATTCACCAAGCGCGTGTAAACAACGCATTTTACCCATGGTGATTTCTGTAGATGAAGACAAGCTTGGGTCTTCATTTTCTCTATCATTATAAGCTTTCAATGCATCATCCCATCGTTGTAATTTTTCATACCATGTTTCTTTTAATTGTAGGCCATGATGTTCTTGAGCATATTTCAAAATACCAATAGCTGCATCGGATTGTTGTAATTGGTTATTAATACTAATCAAGGATTCAATAGTTGGGATAGTTGGTTCTTGAATAAACTCCAACTCTTTGTAATGCAATGCCTTCGCATACGCGTGCGATTTTTGAGCATATTGACCCAATGTTTGAGTTCTGATAGGTAATGACTTCTCATCATGTTCAAGGAACTCACTCAAGTTTAACAAAGTTTGACGGATCTCTGGTGAAGAATGTGGCGAAGAAAGCGCCATACACAACGCTTGTGCTAACTCACCCTGATGTTGAATATGCAACTCATTCCAACAACTTGCAAACGCACAATTGAAAAGATCTTTGGATATTGGTGGATATATAGTAGCCAAAGTGGCACATTCTCTTAAAGCAGGGGATGGTGATTCTTTTAATAATTCAACACTTAATTTCCTCATCCATTCATGCCAATCTTCTTTGGTTCGTTTTGAAGAACAATCCCACACGTTTTTCAAGGCCTGCGAATTAACAGTCAACTTCTTATTTTGATTGGTGTCATTAATTTTATCATTCTTAATGGGATCGGAGTATAAAACAGAATTTGATGGTAATGGTTCACCCCTCTGTAGTCTATCAACAAATTGATCAAATAATGGGAATTGAAGTTTATTGTTTATCAAAACAGAGCTGACAACAGGAATGAAAACAGAAAAATCAGACCCCATCTGTAATAATATGGAACAAATTGTTGTCATGACTGTCATTTTCAAATCTCCATTGTCTGTATTACTCAAAACTCTTAACAATGGCTGAATAGTTTCTGATGCATAATCATTCAGTGTTAAGTTTCTTGCCAATTTACCAATACACTCGATAGCACTTTTCCTGACTGTTGGAACAGAGTATTCAAATAACTTAATCAATGATGGAATCACCATGTAGATGTAAGGCTCCAGATTGTTTCCAAAAATGACAAATGCCTTCAATACTTTTTGAGAAGAAGTGTAGCCAACAGATGAATCATTCTCCAAAACATCTAAGAAAATATTAATCAAATCCAAAATATAAATCTTAAATTCGTCCTCAAGTGCCTTGGAAACTTGCTCAATAACACCAATGATCCTTGATTGTAACTTAACAAGTGGAAAGAATTCCTTGATTAATTTAAAAATTTGGGGCAAATAAGGTCTAATATTCAATTTGACAATGTTAATTAAATCTCCCAGTTGTTGGAAGTAGACATTCAAAAGGGATTGAGGGCAAGAATGCATAACACCAATAAAACCAGGAATAACATCGTCTAAAAACATAACACATTTCAATCCTAAATTTTTGAAAATGTTCATAATGGTTTGAGTTACTACTAAGTGATGTGAGCTTAATGACGGATCCTTAGAAATTTTTAATAATGTTTGAATTACAACGGTGGGAAAATAATCTTCATTGGTTGGTCCTTTACCGTTCATCAACAATTCCATGTCTATTGGAGGAGCGTTTTGTTTAGCAACTGTTTCAGCATCTTGCACTCTATTTTCCACTTCTCTATGCTTATAAGGATCCAAGGCACCAATAATACCTAACAATCTAACAGCTTCTCTTCTAGTTGAGGAGGAAGTATCAGATTTTAAAATGTTGATTAGCAACCCCAAAAGTTGCGGATAATCTAATAATGGTTGAATAACATAACCAGCAGATGCACATAATTGGGCTAATGTTTTTAGAGCAGAATCTCTTCTCAAGCTTGAACTTTGATCTTGAAAAAAATCCAGGATTATTGGCATTAAGGTATGAATGAAAGGGGTGATGTCTTCACCGCTAACGACTGCCAATTCTCCGATAGTAGCCATAGATGATGATGCAACAGATGGGTTCAAGTCCTTAGTATGAGGCAATATTGCGTCCATGATTTGTTTTGTGTAAGGTGCCGTCAATTCACCAGTCGCTGAAATCAAAATGCCCAATAAAATATTAGTTTCTTCTATATTTCTGGAAGTTTTACCTCCATATTCCAATTTACTAATCATTTGAATCAACATTTTTCTTAAAGGTGGCACAATGTAAGCAGGGTTAAAAAAGGTCAGTCTACCAACCAATTTAATAGCAACCTTTCTGACTTCGAAATTTTCATCATTCAAAGCCATGAATAATAATTTAACATTCTCAGCTTGTGATAATTGAGGATCAAAGGTATTGAGCATAGAGTTAAGTACCTCAAATCTAATTTCAGTTACAGGATCCGTAATGGCAATAGTCAACAACCTTCTAAGAACAATATCAACGTTTTTCAAAGAATGCTCACTCTTTTCCAAAGATATAGTTGATCTCGAATAAATATCAGCACAGGCCAAAACACTTTGTAGTCTAACTTCTGGGTTTTCATGTGATACATAATGTAACAATGCATATCTTACAAATTCATTCAAGTTGTAATTCTTGAACGTAAAAACTCTAAGAACTTTCAATGCTTGCAAAATAATAACTGTATCTGAATCTTGATAATATTTAGATATTTCAATTTGAGCCACTGACGTTATTTCCACATTTGGGTTTTGGTTAAAATAGCTACCTTCCTTCAGCAACATATTTTGTCTATAAGTGAATGCTAAATCTGCATCAAACAATTCTTCAAAGTCTAATGAACCCGGATGTTTAAATTCATAACCAGATAAACAGAAACTGATGGTGTTCAATAAACGGTCATTTATTATTGGTTGCAAGGAAGGTAAATATTTAATAAAAATTCTTAAGACACTCAACATATTGTCTGTTATTGGAGCCTTGAGAATTAATTTCAAGATTTGGTAATTGTTGATAAATTTAGTCATTGGTGGACCCAACGAGACAGCCAACTGTGATAAACAATAAAAGCATGCTTGAATCAACTCTTTTTTGGTTTTAGAAGAAGATTTATTCGATAACCCTTCTCTGATACTTTCTAACAATATACCATTCAAATAATTGACAATGTTATTTTTAGTTTGAATTGCAATGTCACCAATGGAAATAAGAATTACAGGTACGTCCTTCTTGACTTTCAATTGTGAAATATAGTAAAGTAAAACTCTATGCATGTATTTATCAACAAATTTAATTTTGTCAAATTTGGCCATCATTGGGATGATCTTGGTTACTTCGTTTCTAACGTCAACTGATTTATGATCTTTCATCAGAATAACCGTTTCATACATGTCGTCAATCTTAGGATTTAACAAAACGGTTCCTTGGTTGACTAGTTCTCTATAACATAACAAGGAGGCATGAGTAGATTCTGGGGGTGAGGTGATCATTGTATTAACATTGTTAGAACTTATTGATCTATTGGATACATTTGGATTTAAGCTGCTTGAATTCTGTTGCGAGCTTGTTTTGAAAATTGCCGAAGCTTCATTGTAAAGTTTATTGAACCAATAAGTTTTCAAATTTGAGTCTCTTTCATAAACGATGTCTAAACAGTTTCGTAAGCATATAGCTGAATCTTCTCTAATGACAGACTTGTAATCCCTTAATCCGATCCAAATGGAGTTCAAAATTTCTTTGATAAATTGATTCATCAATGCAGGGGCATTTTTAGCCAACGAAGAGATGATTAAGATAGCAGAGTGGCGTTTGGAATCAGCCTTTTCATTTAGAAGCCACTCCATGGATCTTTTGACTTCATCTTCCACAAAATCACCACTCAATGATCCACCGGAACGCGCAAGGAAGCCAATGGTAGAAGTGGCCTTTCTCATAACATTGGCATCGGGAGAGGACAATAGCTTCCGTAAGTAATTCGCATACCGCGTAACCATGCTTGAATTATCGTCAGTGTTATTTCCTGTGGTCAATTGAGTCAAAGATTCATCAGTGGAAGAGTTTAGCAAGTCAACTAATGCATTTATCGCTTGAATACCCCCCAATTGGTCAGCTATTTGTGACGAATTTATCAAATCAAAAATTTTCTTATTGATGTAGTTGTTGAAAGTGTACAACTGTTCCGTAGATGTGATGTCTGTTGAGATGATTTTGAAGTTGCGGCCGAGTTCGTTAGATGCCTTAATTCGTCTGATTTCGTCTTTAGATTTGAGTTCTTGGAATATTTGGTCAAGAATGAAGTTTTGCATAAGACTAGAAGGACCGGTTGAGCTCTTCTGCTGTGAAAGCGACGACACATTGTTGTGTGCGTCCTGTGCGGAACTCTTTCTTTGCAATTGTTGTTGTGACATACTTACGCGTATGTGTTTCCTCTAAATGTGGCGTGTTTAGGGCTAGCTTGCTGGTATGTGGTTTCCGTTAGAGACTGTATAAAATCTTCTAGACCAGCAAAACTTAGGGGCTCTGTTATGTCCAAGGAAACAACAATTAGCGCTATCTAAAGGAGCAAATAGTTTATAGAAAGTGATCAAATACTTATTTTCGAGCTGGTAATAGCTGACTGCCCAATTGGGGAATTTGCTCAGCACAACTATTCTAATTTGTTATTTCAGATGATGAAAGTTAAAGAACCATATAATAAATAAACAGGATACATAACTATAAAGCGGAGAGACGCTTAAGCTTGGAGCTTCTTGAGCAATTCGTCAGAAAGAGCGGCACAATCGATGGAGAACTTTCTGATACCTTCGGCAAGCTTTTCGGTGGCCATGGCGTCGTCGTTCAACAAGAATCTGAACTGTGGTTCGTCATCGATGTAGGAGACCTTTTCTAAGTCCAAAGATTGGGCCTTGGAAGCGTCAAGGATTTGTGGAAGAGCTTCGGTGGAGTTGTCAAGGGATTCCAAGAGACCTGGGGAGATGGTCAAGAAGTCACAACCGGCAAGGGCGGCGATTTCACCAGTGTTTCTGAAGGAGGCACCCATGACAATGGTGTTGTAGCCGTACTTCTTGTAGTAGTTGTAGATTTGTCTGACGGAGAGAACACCAGGGTCGGTCTCGGAAGTGTACTCTTCACCGGTCTTGGCCTTGTACCAGTCCAAGATTCTGCCGACGAAAGGAGAGATCAAGGTGACCTTGGCTTCGGCACAGGCGACGGCTTGGACGAAGGAGAACAACAAGGTCAAGTTACAGTGGATACCGTGTTCCTGCTCCAATTCCTTGGCGGCTTGGATACCTTCCCAGGTAGAGGCGATCTTGATGAGGACTCTTTCCTTGGAGATGCCCTGGGCCTTGTACATGTCAATGATTGAAAGGGCCTTGTCAATGGTGGCCTGCTTGTCGAAGGACAATCTGGCGTCGACCTCGGTGGACACTCTGCCTGGGACGATCTTCAAGATCTCGGTACCGAACTCAACAAGCAATCTGTCAAGGGCGATGGAGGCCTGTTCTTCTGGGGTAGAAGCCTTGCTCTTGGCGTAATCGATGGCGGTGTCGATCAAGTGGGCGTACTGAGGTTGCTTGGTGGCAGCAAGGATCAAAGATGGGTTGGTGGTGGCATCTTGAGGGGTGAACTTGGCAATGGCTGTTTAGAGGGTGCGTGTGTTAGTAAGGGTGTGATTTCCAATAGATGGGGTCGGCCGCGCACGGGCCGCGCAAACGATACATACATTCGAAGTCACCGGTGTCTGCAACAACAACGGTACCGGAGGCTTTCAATTGGGCGAGAGAGGATGACATTGGATCGGTTATTAGCTCTTTGCTTGTGGAAGAAGAAGAGGTCTTTGTCATACATATGACGGATAAATTTTCAGACTCTTCTCGGAGCTCTTCCTTATTTCGGACTGTGGATTTCCAGGTCACGTGATCTGGGGTTACGTAAGCCTTACGTAAACAGTCTTACGTAAGCATTAGCGGCCGCTTACGTAATATTTGCTTGTTCCCCATTCGCGAAAATGGAACTTGAGGAAAATTACCCATGGAATCTGTATTTGAAAGCTTATTTATCACTAGAGACCGCAATTGAGCATGACAAGCATCAACACACCTGCGGTGGTGATGGACAACGGTACTGGGTTTACCAAGCTAGGGTTTGCGGGCAATGACTCGCCTTCTTGGGTCATTCCGACTGCCATTGCGACCAGGGCAGCCTCTTCTTCGGGTAGCTCGAAGCCTTCAGCGCCTTCCAAACCATCGTTTCTGTCTTCGGGCGGAAGCACCACCTCGCACAGCAACACCAAGACCGCAAGCATGTCGCTATCCGGGATCAAGTCGGACATGGCTGATTTGGATTTCTACATTGGTGATGAGGCTCTCGAGGCGGCCAAAGGCCCTTCCTACTCTCTCAGCTACCCGATCAGACACGGTCAGATCGAGAACTGGGATCAAATGGAAAGATATTGGGAAAACTCCATCTTCAAATACCTTAAGTGTGAGCCAGAGGACCACTATTTCTTATTAACTGAACCTCCATTAAACCCACCTGAGAACAGAGAGAACACTGCTGAAATCATGTTTGAGTCGTTCAATTGTGCCGGGTTGTACATCGCCGTGCAAGCTGTCTTGGCATTGGCCGCATCGTGGACTAGTTCTAAAGTTGTGGACAGATCATTGACCGGTACAGTCATCGATTCTGGTGATGGTGTTACGCACGTCATTCCTGTGGCTGAAGGTTATGTTATTGGAAGTGCGATCAAGAACATCCCTATTGCTGGTAGAGACATCACCTCCTTTATCCAAACAATGCTCAGAGAAAGAGGTGAAGCCGACTCATCGTTGCGTACCGCTGAAAGAATCAAGCAGCAGTTCTGTTATGTCTGTCCTGACATTGTGAAAGAGTTCAACAAATTCGACCAAAACTCAGAAATGTTTGCTAAATATGTTGTTGAGACTGTCAGTCGTAATCAAAAGGAAATCGACGTTGGTTATGAGAGATTTTTGGCCCCAGAAATATTCTTCAACCCAGAAATCGCCTCTAGTGATTTCTTGACCCCTTTGCCAACTATTGTCGATCAGGTCATTCAATCTTCGCCAATTGATGTGAGGAAGAATCTATACAAAAACATTGTTTTGAGTGGTGGTTCCACCATGTTCAAAGATTTCGGGAGAAGGTTGCAGAGGGACATCAAGACGATTGTCAACGAAAGAGTTGAATCTAGCGAGCGTCTAAGTGGTGCCAAGTCTAGTGGTGTTCAGGTTCAAGTCATATCACATAAAAGACAAAGAAACGCCGTTTGGTTCGGCGGGTCTTTATTAGCCCAAACCAGTGAGTTCAAAAGTTATTGTCATACTAAAAAGGATTACGAAGAATACGGTCCTAACATTGTCAGAAATTTCTCCCTATTTTCTGTGCCATAAGGTTATTTCTTTTTCTCTTTATGGATCGCTTGGGTTGTTGTTATATATATCTAGGATCTTAAGTATAGTTATATAAGATGCGGAAATTAGAATTTATTTGTGAGTTCGACTCTGTCTTCCAATGTCGTCATTGAGCGCGTCATCGAACGTCAATTCTCTTGATGAGGATAAGCTCTAGACTGGACTTTTCTAACTTGTCTTTCCTCTCTCCACATCATGAATGGGACTGCGTTGGAAGCGAAAATTTTAGGGATCCTTGAAGAGGCAATCATGCCTGTCAAGGCCGCTAACGCTGGATACTTTTCGTATTTAGAAGCCACCCAAGCTTGCTGGTCCATTTCTGTGGATTTATCCCAGGCACTCATTTTAGCAATACCGTTACCAAATTTAATACAGAAGAGAAGATGGGAATAGAGAGATAGAGAGAAGGCAAAAGGATTATTTTCAGTGCCCTTGGCATTCTACTATCATGAGCATTTTCCCCGTTTGGGAAGCATGAAAACATACAAAAGAACCAGAACTCGTTAAAAAGGAAGATAATGCCACTTTAGGATTCGGTCAATTGTGATAAATGAACCTGTTGGCTTTTGGCTATCAAAACCAAACTTGCTTATATTTGGTTGCATTTTTGGTGCCGCTATCTGGTAAGGCTCCTATATTGATAGAATTTTTTTCTTAGATTTCTGTAAGCTATACACAGTTTCCAAAATACATGTCAACAACAGGAGTTTCACTTCCAAAGAAGGACGTGTATCGTGCCACAACCAATGTACCGCTGAGATTTGCGATACTAGGTGCTCACAAGACATCAAAGTCCGCGTTTGTTTCCATTATATCGAACCAGATGTCTCTGCCTAATTATTATCCGACAATCCAGAACTCGCCTCTCTTGGTGCAATTCCAGCCCAAGCGGTTTAAGTCCAGGGCGCTTTTGGATGTTCACATAACACCCAAGGATTTGAAGGAGGTTAATTTGTTGGACGACGAGACTCTCCAGATGGATCCCAAATTACTGAAGAGGATTGACCTAGAAGGGTTGAAACAGGCGAAACAGCAGGGAGTCAGCCCATCACAGCATCACGAAGACGTGACTCATCTCACACAAAACCATTACGACTTGGATTACACCACATGGGACATGTTTGATAACGACTACTTCAAGCCTATAAATTCGTTTGGGGCCCCAGCGGGTGAAGATAAACTGAAAGCTGGCAGAGGCATGCACCCGAACCCTTTGTACTTTGAAAGGGGTGACTCTAGAACTTACAAGCCGCCGGTGTCTACGCCGATACTCATTGAGTTGATCGACACGCCCGGCGTCGAGAAGGACGACTTGATTCCGTTCTTGGAACGATCCTTGGACTGCCGACTATCGAAGGACGTTCTCAACAACTTGGCGAACGACTACAACACGAATTTCCGGTCGAGGGTGAAGCCGTTGATCACGGGGTCGGGGATCAGCGATTTGAACGCCTCCATCAACGGGTACCTCTTGTGCTACTCGTGTGTTCCTGAGATCAATTCGAATGAGATCAATCCACCTTCCTACAACGAGAAGGAGAACGCGGCTGGCGGCCAGGAGCAAAACTACGACAACATCGACGTGCTGAAAAGCATATACGTGTCGATCTTCGAGGCGTGGAAGGAGTGGACCACGTACCACGTCAACTGGGAGATCGGAAAGGAGTATGACAGCCAGTCGTTATCTACGTCCATCAAACAGATATGGAAAAAGAAGGAGCTTCCTTTGACGGAGTTGAAGGATTTCGGCGAGCTGTCGAAGGGCGAGCGCAAGCGACTCGAGAAGTTTATTGACAAGAGCGAGATCCCGCGCAGACCGCCCCTCGTTGTGGCCTGCACCCACGTCGACTCGCCCTACGCCTCGCCAATGCTGATCGAGCAGGGCAAAAAGCTCGCCAGCGAGTGGGGCTGCTCGTTCGTCCAGATGAGCTGCAGCTACGACGCCGCTCGCTGGCGTAACGTCGAGGAGACGCTGGCCCTGTTGGTGCGCGAGGCTGCCGACAGCGAGATCAGGGCTCTTTGAGAGAGTCGCGTGCTCCAGCCGCGTGCTGAGCAACTCTCGTTTGCCGCCCTCGCGACCGTTGGCCCTTCGTTTACGTAACCAGTCCAGGCCGAAGACCCGGCTTGGCGAGCTTGGCGCGCCAAGCCTGTTCACGCGGTGAAAACACAGGCGCGTGTTCCCGAATAGGAATGGGACCCTTTACCGCGGTTAATATATAGAGTGTATAAAAGAAGGATATAGATCCAGGAATTTTTTGACTAGGGGTATTAGTCTCTTGCTCTCATCCATAAACAGGAAGATGTCGTTTCTGCTTCCGTCGATATTTTTTGGCTCGAAGAAGTCAGCACAGTTGGAGGACTTGCCTCCGGTGGCTCGCGAGCATGTGCATGTGGAGGTGCTTACGATCAAGGACTACAAAAAGGCGGCCAAGACGCTCCAGATTGCGTTCAAGGAAGATCTGTATGTGAATTACCTCACCAGCGACATCGACGACCCCAAGATGAAAAAACAGCTCGACCTCGCGCTCTTCGAGGGCACCACGTACAACGCGATCCTCTCGGGGCTGTGTGTGGCCGTGCGAGATGTGGACGCGGAGCAGGTAGACAAGGACGCCCCGTTTCTAGCGGTGGCCTGTTTCGACAAGCCGCACGGCGAGGAAGACAAGAACCACTCGTTGTTCAGCTATCTCTGGGGCATGTACGAGGGCGGGTATCTCAAGTTCATCTGGCTGGCCAACAAGGAGACCAGACAGCGTGTCATCGAGGAACAATGGAATTTGCTGTCGGACTTGAAAAGCGAGGTGCTCGGTCCGCAGAAAAGCCGCAGCTGGTATCTGTCGGACATCGGGGCCGTTCCAAGAGGTAGAGGGCTCGGGTTGAGCAGGAGGTTGCTCGATTATGTGTGTCAGAATTACATCGACGTCTACAAACAACCATCAGCCCATGCTGGCGACGACGACGACGACGATGACGACGACGACCGCAGCGGTTGCAACGATCGACAGAGGTCGTTCAACGGCTCGGACGAGAACTCCAAACTTGACAGTGAAATCCAAAGTTACAATTTCGGGTTCAATTTAGACTCAGACAATCTGACAGACTATTCAGGCTACTCGAGTTTCTCCGATAACGAGTCGACACATTCCAGTTGGTACTACCAAGAAGAAAATGACATCCTTGAGCAGTATGACGAACGCAGAGCTGGTGGACGCCAGTTGGGCGCTCCCCTCTACTTGGAGTCAAGCCACCCGCGTAACAGGAAAATCTACCAGAAGCTTGGTTTCACTTACGTCAAAACCGTCAAAGTGGCCGATGTGGTTGACAAGACCGGTGCTAAGAAGTCACTAACTATGGATTTAATGGTCAGAGGCGTCAAAGGTGCCAAATGGCACCAAGACGGCTCTGCTCCGTTTTAAGCTCAATTAAAGTATTATACACCCATGCATTCCCACAACTCATATACGCATATCCCCAACTGCTATTTATTCAATTCGTCTAAAGCAATGGTGCTGGGGAACAGAGTGCCCTGTTCCATTTGCTGCATCACCGCCTTTTCCTTTTGCCTTTTATAGTCTTTCATTAGTCTCCCTTTATAAAACACAGAATCTAATTTGTATTTGATATTTGAGCGCTCAAATTGGGTCAAGTTAATCTTCGCAAGGGAGCATTCAGCTTCCAAATCGGATATGGTCTCTTTAGGAGCAGCATCGCTCTCGTCTTTTTTCTCCTGTTCTGCATTTTTATTCGTCGTCTTCCAAACCTTATCTAGCCACCCGGGTTGCGACTTCTCTTCTTCTATTCTTTTCAACGTGTTCAACCGTTTGGTTTTTTCCTCTACTATTGTTTTTAATTTGGTGTAGGAGCTTGTGCAGTCCTTTCCATCATTATCGCAGTACACCAGCTGGGCAAAATGTTTATCTTTCAAATGGATATCGCAGACATAAAACCAATCCTTTTGATTCAGTGTGATCAAAACAGCCGACGTCGGTTTGTAGCATATCACACATGACTTCATCGAGTTCTCCGCCACGTGTTTACATTGGTATAGATTGGCAAATGGTGCGCCTTTTGATTGCATTTGGATGGATATAGGTAAATGAACCGAGAAAGAGAAAAACTAAAATAGCATTTAATGATTGATAAAGAAATCTATAATTCATGGCTTTTATTAAAATAGCTTATCTATTATAATAACTGGGTTTCTATTCAAGCCGATGGTTGTTTATTTCGCTCCTCAAAACTCGTTTATACATCAGAAGCCTGGTATTTCCTTTTAATTTCCAACCACCTGCTTCCTTCTGGTATTTTTTCAACTGGTTCTCACCATCGCGCTTCAACCACTCAATTCTATTATCGATTCTATCATCGCATATTTTATCTAAGTTTTCATCATTATTGAAAAACTTCAAAGATCTGACAATTGGACGTATCTCTTCATCAGTACAAAAAGATTCTTTGATAACCTCCCAAATTTTCAATTCAAGGTCATATCCTAAATCTAACCACTCAACTTCGCCAAAGTTTCTCATCTGCCTTCCGTTCATATCGGTGAACTTATCATCTATTAAGTAAGCTCTTGGATCTAATTTCGGACTATGGATGTGGTAAAATCCATCCTTAGGTCTTTTAACTGCTTTAACTTCACTCACAACCTCATCTGGGTTTAAAGGCTCCCAAACATCTTCCGAACCACCATCTAAACCATATTGGCCCTTACCAAGCATGCCACCAAGAGCACTTGCATAGGACCAAGCCTCACTGCCTAGTGAATACTGATAGTTGTAAGCAAACTGGTCTTCACCAACTTGCTTCACCATTTCCTTTCTCCAAATATCTTGGCCCCAGACCAATCCAAGTAGACCTTCATAATCATCTGATAAATCAACCTGAACAATAGTGGAGTCGACTATGTAATTTGACGGTTTAACCCAAGTACCATATAGTTTCCTAGGTTTAGTCGATACTTGCCACCATCTTGCTTGTAAGTAGCGAGCGGCCAAGGCCCATGTGTCTTTATCACCTTCACCTGCACCGCCTTGAGAAATCAATGGATAGTAACCTGTTGGACCATTCAGGTTATAATACAATGCCAGTAATAAGACATTAAAATGTGTTATCTTGTTAATCATCAATAAGCCTGCCTCGGTTGTCCAGTCAGGTAATGTATTGGGTAGGTCATGATAATTGTACTGTTTATCATCGCGGCCCTTGTACGAAAACATTGTCGGGGTATATATATCATCGAGAAACCTAGTGGGAGTTGAGCCAACCTGGATGCCTAGCGATTTGTAAAGCAATGGCGAGGACGTCCTACGCCAAAAATCCGGCCAAGTAACTAGTCCATATCGGGCTAGCAAAGATTCTGAGTTTGAAATTCTGAAATACCGATCTGGGTTAACAACGGGGATGATGTCGGAATCTATATACATAACTTGTTTGAAAGTTGAGAACAGTATTGCTAAGGGTTTCAACTGGTAACCTTTAATCTTAATTGGCAATTTAGGTAGTATAATACATTTTGCATTCAATTTAGGGAATAGTTCTTGACACATTTGTGGGTCAAACTCTGATTTTGAAGGGATTATGACTTCAACTGGTAGCTTTGATCCTTGATCTCTTAGAAATTTTATTGACATGTAGGTCAACCAGGTGTATTTGCCTCCACCTAAATATACGTAACCAGCCTCATTCTGGTAAAACTCTGGCTGTTCGACAGGTAAACTATCGATTACTAGTTTATGTTTCAGCGATAAATCCTTGAGAAAATAATCGGGAAATTGCATTAAATCCAGCAGGTTTTCCTCATTTAGGACTTCAAAGGGATCATCCTTGAATAAAGTTTCCCAGATGACGGATTTACCATTTGTGGTTATTAATCTTTCTGGGTGTTCAAAAGATAGTTTGAGTTCTTCAAATCTTTCGATAGTCTTTCCGATAAACCAAGACATATCTTGCAACATTTCCAAAGGTTTCATGACAGTTTTTTCGAGATCGTCAAAATGGGCTTCCAAGTCTAACTCCGAAGCCGCCATTCTTTCGGCATATTCCATTTGGAAGCGTGTTCTATATGTTTCGTACACTTCTTTTTCAAAACCCGGCTTCTCCGTAAAATAGTCTGCGGTTTCGGATCCTTGCTGGAGACTCCACCTATATTTTGTGACATACCATACGGGTATTCCGAGAGTCCAAGCTTCGTAATAAATTTTCAATATGGCAAATGTCGCCGCTATGCAAATTATCCAAGGACCGTAATATCGTAGAGACCGCATACTCAGCAGTCGTCTAATCCGCAGGTTCATGACTTACACTGGAATAAGTATTCAAGGTATAGATCTATGGAGATAATAAATACCGGAATAGATTAGAGTGAAAAATTTCAAAAGCCTACGTAATTATACACGTTTATTATCTCATACTCATCACTAATGTCTTCGCGTTTAGAAAGCATAAGAGATACCGTTAATACGTGGAAGGACGAATACATGTCGAAGCCGTTATGGAAACGTGCTCTTTTGGCGCTTTTTGTGCTGGCCGTTATTGCCTTGGACGTGCTAATTATCATCTATCATAAGCCCTTATTGCATCAGTTGGTGGTAGCTTCGGAATACTGGCATTCATTGGGACTCAAAGGCCAATTGGTCATTCTACTGGCCTTGTTCACGGTTTCCTTCCCTCCTGTGGGTGGATTCACACTCACGGTCACCGTTGCAGGTGCTATCTACGGGATCCGCTACGGAATGTGGCTCACAGCCTTGGGATCGACCGTGGGGTCCGCATGCAGCTTCTGGGTGGTCAGCAGGATGTTCAGGGAAAGAGCACAACGCATGGTGGAAAACAACAGGATGCTGAAGATGGTCACAGTGGCCGTGCGTGATTCCGAGACCAGCCTGGTGCAGGAGACTCTTTCCATGATACTTATCAAGGTTTTGCCCTTACCTTATTCCTTGACCAACGGGGCAGTAGCGTGTGTGCCCGACGCCAGTATATGGTGCTATGCTACTGCTACCTTCCTCTCGGCCCCAAAGAACATCGTGTCGCTCTTTGTCGGCGCGCAGATGCGCAAGATGGGCGAGCCCGATCAGGGAAACTCGCTGGGACGCAATCTTGCCATCTTGGCCGCAGCTGCCGCAGTCTACGGCTCCATCTCTTTTTTCCTCTACCGCCGTGTGCAGCAGCGTATGGAGCAGCAACAGTTGGATCAGGATGGTTGGATCAGCTCGAGCAGTGCTGAGCCGGATGAGCAATTTGTAGTTTGAGCAGCTTTATAATACCGATTTAGTATGGTTGCCTTTTACGCGTCACTTTTCTTTCTCTTCTTATCAGTTTAGGGCTGTCTAGAGCTGTTTAATGGGACCAAAACACCACCGTATACGCCACAAGAAGCAGGTGCTTAGCGAAGTATCTACCACGAGAGATAACAAGGGCCATGGCGCCAGCGTTGCCGGCTTAAAAACTAAGCAAAAACCAGCGCCTTTGCTCAGCTGGGACGCCACAGGTGGCACTTTCTTGCCAAATCCTTTGAAATCTTCTAAACCTGAGCCAAAGTCTGAAAGAATGCAATTTGTTAGCAATGACGCTTCTAGGGTTGGCTCTGTTTCCGAAGATTCGTCTCGCATTGACGGAGCCAATTGTATAAAAGTTGTCGAACAGGAACTAAAAGATCAGCCTGCAAAAATCACTGAGATGGAAGTAGGCCCTACCACTGGGTGTCTCATGAGCGAGATTTCTGATATGGATATGCTCATTGAGGAGCATGTTCTCTACTGGTCCATGGTGTTTGATATGGTTTTCGATGTCATGGGAGGTATTTCGTGTTTCGTGGTCCTGGGTTTCTTTATGGTTGTCTATATGTTTATTCTCTGCTATGTCACTATAGGCTTTGTTTTGCAAAAGCTGAACTCCCTATGTGAAAAGAGAAACTGAAACTAATTAGTTTTGGAATGAGCAGATGAGCCGCTGAGCACGGTTATATTTATAACTCGCTCTTTTGTTGAAAAAACTCCAGAGATCCGGATTTGTATTTCAACGTTGATCTGATGAAAAAAATATCCAGGATCCACAGGTTCCAGAAAAAATACGCGCTAGTCTGTTGTTCTTCCTCTCTTCACTTGACACATTTCTTTAATCACGCTACAGCACAACATGTCGCTCTCGGTGCCCAAGACACGTGGACAGAACACAAAGAAAGGTGCGCAGGCTGCTGAAGCTCCTCTGGAGCCTATTGCGCTGGACACACTACCGGAATTCATGCAACACCAGCCCAAACAAGTCAAATTTCATTCGGCATATCCTCCGTTCACTACCAAGGTGAGAGTGAGATCAGTGATGGAGCGTGCCGGTTTTGATGTTTATAAGCCTCCGCAGCAACCACAATCTCGTACAGGTTCACCAAACATGAGAAACTTTTCTGCTCCGATCAAACCTTACAGTAGGAATAAATCATCTCCTCAGCTGTCCGCTATGGGCAACCAGAACAGATCCAGCTCTGAAAGGTTTACGTCTTCGCCGAACTTGACCAAATTCCATAATGCCAGATCGAGTCATAGTGACAGTAACGGCAGTGGCAGTATTAAGAAACATTCGCCGTTGGTTCCAACTGAGGCAGAGATGCATAAAAAGAGTGCTGAACCTGTTTTACCACATATAAATATGACTGAATTGGAATCACCTATTAACCCTACTGATTTTGATTTTAGCTTACCTCAATCACCTACCGTGGATACAGTTCATCCGATTGTACCTATCGTCCCAATTGTCCCAAAATTAATGATGGACGATAATAATGTACAAGATGAACAGTTATATACCCCCGTCCACAATCAATCATACAATTCCGATTTGGGTAGAGCCATTCAACAAACAGAAAATACAGATGATGTTGATTCTTTGGAGTCTTTTGATAGGAAATTCCAGCAAGATTTAGCTATTACAAATGATGATGAGCCTGAGGCTATAAATGATGTTGACCCTCAAGCTGAAGCCCAACTAGAATCAATTCGTTCCATGATCAGGGACAGTGGCGATAATATCCCAGCACCTCAATTATCCGACTCTAATGTGATACCACCAGGATTTAAACGTTTAAGTACACTAGCTACAGATGATTTAAATATCTACAATTTGAATGGATTCGAAAGTGAACAACGTCAAGATCAACCTGACATGTCGGTTATTGAAGAAAGGACTTTTGAAAATTCGAATATGACTGTTTTACCAGACATTGAGTTAGACCCAGAGGAGCAGCTGTCCCAAAGAGAGGATGAAGAACCTGTACTAAGTCAACTCAATGAGCAGAAAGAGCCACAGCCGTTTGACCAAGATACCACTCTAGATCTGGCGGCTCCAGATCAGATTTCCGGCTATAAATCAATTTCGCCATCTCCAAGTTCAATAATGGATGGTTTTACTAAGCATAGTGCCAATATTGTTGAATCGCCTAACCTCAAGAGGCAGCAGGGACAGATATCACCAAATATCAATAACCAGTTCGAATCTTCTACATCTATTGCATCTTCTAACAATAATAATAGTACCAAATTTGCTCCAGGTGAAGGTCCATGCAGGAAATGTAATGCAGAAATTTTCGATTATGAGAAGAAAATTTGGTCAAAGGATCACCAGTTGACAGGCCAGTGGCATAGGAAATGTTTTGGGTGTTCCACATGTGACAAGAAATTTAGCAAAGGCTCATCGTGTTACGTGTTCGAAGACTTGCCTTATTGTGAAGAACATTTCCATTTATTGAATGGTTCTCTTTGTAAACAATGTTCGCGAGGCGTGGAGGGCGAATGTATGCAAAATGATCTGGATGAAGTTTTCCATTTTGATTGTTTAAGATGTGGCCATTGCGGTAATACGGTTGCCGGTGGAGACTATTTCACCTATAAGAATGAAGTTTTATGTGAGATGGATGCTCAAATTATCATGAATGAGATTACTTCACTAACTGAAGAATCCAAAATGATGAAAAGGAGAACCAGAATTATGTATCTATAAAACAAGAATGGGCTGAGCGAATTAATCTTTAGTCGGCAGGGATATCTTTATCTGAACACCAAGGCCTGGTTCATTGTGTAGCTCTAACCAACCATCATTAAATTCTGCAAATATGCGACATAGCGGTAACCCCAACCCAAATCCGTGGATTGTGTCTTTATCTTTAGATGTTGTGTAATGAAAATGCCAGATTTTATCCACAATTTCCAGAGGCATTCCCCCACCCTTGTCGGATATCTCTATAGTGACAAATTTAGTGGGTGACAGGTCGCCGTTCAAGCTACAAAGTGAGCGTATTTTGTCGTTTTCGCTTTTGGTACTGTTATGTTTAGTTACGGCTTCCTCCGGGGTATCATACATGGATATTGAAATAGGTTGCTTCTTGTTCAGCGAAGGGATTGAGGCATTTTTAAACATTTCAAAAAGGATATGCGCCACATGCGGAACTATACATTTGGCTTGCACTTCTGACCCTGGTTGGATTATGAATTTCGGCACAGGGTAGCCGTTAAGTCCTAAAATCTGAGAAGTGCTGCTAATGCCCTTTTGCACAATGTCTTTCGCCTCGCTCGTCTGAACCAATTGGATGTTATGTACATACTCCGTGAGCAAGTACGACACAGCTATCCGGTTGGCGTGGAAGCGGCGGAAGAAATGGTCCATACGAGTATTGTAATTTTGGTCAAGCTGAGCCAAGTCCCGGAGTTTGATTTGGTTGTGGATGGATTCCAACAACGACTGTGTTGCGTCCAATTGGGTCTCCAGTGCGGATCTGAAGCCCGCTTCGGGCAGCGAAGATCCCGCTTGACCGCAGTATTGCTTCAGGGAGTCCAGTTGCATTTTCAGATGCGAGTTGATGTCTGTGTAGTAAGACACAAGACTTGTCTGGGGCGCTGGCGGCTGTTCCAGCAGGGATATGGAGTCGGTGTAAATTTCGCCAAGTTGCTGACAGAGCCTGCTACGTCGGTGCAAAGTCTCGGCAGTGGGCGGAAGGCTGGCCACCGATGAGCGTCCAAAGAGCGATTTCCACATTAACCTTACGAGAGAAGAAAGAAGCCAGATCTTGTGTAGCGTAGTGTGAAAAAATGCCCTGTTATGGGTTTACCCTTTTTTTCCAGTTAAATAAGCTGATATGAACTTGTCAGACATAGTGGACACACCGCAGGTGCATCTGTTGCCTCTGGAGTTGACCCACAGCCAAAGGTGTGTTTTGCAGTGTTTGGGTCGTCTTCACGCGCCTCATTTAGCTTCCAAACTGGGTAAACCAGACTCAGATCTCCAGCCTCCTCCAGCCAATTCATTAACATCGCAGCAAATGTGCGATTTGTTTGTCCAGGGCGCGCGACAAACCATCAACCATCCAACCTTGCTAGTGGATCATTACATCCCCAAAAATATGCTTTTGCTAGCAACTAAGCAGAGTATAGTTGGGCCCTCAGCTAAATATACCCATTTGAATGAGTTGCTGGATAAGTTGGCTCAGAGACCCCCATGTCAATCAATTGTCGTTTGTGTTTCCAACACACGGGAAATGGACATTCTAGAAAGTATACTTTTGGGGAAAGTCAATCTACAGTACTATCGATTTAGCGGTAGCTCCCTTTATTACGATAAAATCCCGCTGAACCCTCAACAAATAAACTCAACTTCAACCACTGCTGCTACCACCACTACAAATGGTAATAAGTCTTCAAGCAGGTCTCGCACGCCAGCTGAAAAAAGTTCCACTGTCTCTCCTACACCGCCTCTTGTCTCTTCGTCGCAAATCAATAACGGCAGAGCAACTGGTGGCAGAGGTGGTAGAGGAAGAGGAAGAGGAAGAGGTGGTAATACAGGAAATTTTGGGTCTAACGCCAGCTCAAATGGACGCTCTGGATTGACTAATAATGGCCAGTCAAATAGTAATACAGGATCCGGTACTAGTGAACGCGAATACAAGGCACGTATTTCTAAAAATTCAAAGAATTTACCAATTAAGAGAGAAATCAACTTGAAAGTCTTTTTGGTTTTACCGATGCAATTGAAACACATAAGTGATGTTAAACCTGATCTGGTCATCAGCTTAGATAATAATTGCGGGGATTTTGATCTTGTTTCCAACGCTTTAGGTAGGGTCCCTATTTTAAAACCAATTGTTTTAAACTCTATTGAACATTTTGATTGGAAACTGAGAAACTCTGGTTTAGAGGGTCCCGAATTGAATGCATTATTAACTGATTTCACCATGGCTAGTCTAGGCAAAATTGGTGCTATGGATGAACCTAAATTTGAACAAGCTGGGGAAGAGAAAAATGCCATTGTGGATGACAAATTGCTTTTATGGATTAACAATGGTTGTCCCAAATACGAATATCCGTATCCTTCAACTTATGACATTTGTGTGCCACTCAAAGTGGATGGGGAATTGACTGAAATGGTGCAAAAAGTTGCAGATGGATTTTCTAAATTCGAGAATGATAAGTTAACTCATAGAGAACTAAATTATACGTATTTCCAGCAAAAAGACAAGGATGGTGACATTGTAATGAAACAAGAAAATAACAATACTATTGTCAAAGAAGAACCAGACTCTAATGCAGATAGTACGGAATCAGTTTCCAAAAAAATAAAATTAAGTGCTACTATTGATCCTAGCAAAATTCCTCCTTTCATGACCTACCAGCACTACCAATCCACTTTGGCTTCACTCATTTTTCGACTGATGACCGACATGCAGGATTGGATGGAAGAAACGATGGGCCAATTAAACACCCTTCATTTGAGTGAAACTGAACGTCAGTTGGTGTTAGATGATATGATAGTTCATTTGGGTGAACTCTACAAAAAAGATAGAGACTTAGGTGTTGCTATTGAAGCTAAAATCAAGCAAGAAACTAAGGCAAAATTAGAAAGGGAAAGATTGCAAAATGTATTAAAAGATATTAAGGATCGATACGAAAATATTGCCAATCTTACGATAAATGATGATGTTTTGAGTAAGGTAAATGACCAAATAGAAGAAATGCAATCGAAAATTCAAATATTGAAATCCGAAATTGAATCTCATGATAATCATAATGAAAATTTGAGATCTCAATACAGGCAAATATCCACAGATGCCGCAAATATCTCAACTGAAGAGAAAAATCAAAAGGCCTTGGTTGACCAATTGACACAACAAAGTCAAGGTGCATTCATTAAGCTTAAGCAAGATGCCTTTAAAGACCGCACTAATATTTACAATGAGAATATAGCTCAAATGAGTAAACAATCAGCATTCAATAAGGAGTATATTGAGTTGTTACAAAAGGTGAGGGGGAAAAATATAGATTCAACCACGAACTCTACGTCCGCTTCGGCGTTGACATCTTCAGCTGTGTCTACATCTGAGAATTAATCTTTATCACGCTGTTTCATATGTATATCGAAAAACTCTGTAACGGCTTCTTTGGTGACAACATTACCATCTTTGGCAAAGGGTTCTAAAAATGCTTTTAATTTTGTGTGTAATTTATCAATAGCTTTAATACCAATATAAGCTTGATCTGATGGTAACTTTTCCATCTCGCGTAAGCCTAATTCATATGTAGACTCCAAATCGGTGTCTTTTTCAGGTTCATAAATTGGGTCAGGCTGGTACATGAATGGAAATTTATTCAAAAATGCCATTAATGAATTAGTGGCTTCTCTAGAGTGCTCATTATGGTAGTTCAATAGTTTCTCCTTGTAACCATACGGTAAAAAAATAGATTTCTGGTGGCTGTTTTGATGGTGCCTTTTAGATTTAGTGTGGCTAAAGTTATTTTCAGGGTCATCATGTAGAGTAAATATGCAGGTGGGATTTCGCTCTACATATTGTGTCTCTATTATTAGGGATAACAATAGCAGTGCTTTCTCATTTGCCGAATAGCATTTCCAACAGATCATCATATCAAATGACTCTAACGGTGGAAAGTCAAGCGCAAGGTTTTGTATTGGCATTGGTTGCCGCTGTAACTGCGCAGCATCTTCTTTTTCATCGATATTCTTTGTAACCAAAGCTGTGGCTTTGTCTTCCGTGGATGTAGTAGCGGCAGTGTTATTTGTGGTAGTGGTGATTGAGGTCGCAGTATTAACAGCAGTGGAGGTCTCGTTCTTACTTTCTGTGTGAGCAGATGATGGAGTTTCATCTTTAACACTATTCTGTAGTGTGACCACTGTTGACGACGCTCCTTTCCCCAATAAACAACTTACATGGAACCAATCCTCTCCACAAATATCACCAAGACCACACTGGATCATAGTTTGCCCTTCGCCCTCTTCCTCGTCCTCTGCATTGATTATTTCTTCGTTGTACGGCTTATCGCACGAACAAAACCTTCCCTGGTTATTATGATTGTAAACATTACCGCTGTCTGCAATATCTGGGTCGTAACCTTTGGAGCTATCCATTTTTCTCCAGATAGGATACCTCACTAAACAGGGCTGCGGCAGCCTTTCGGTCCCGCAATCACACACTGCCCTTTTGTGGCCCAAGTCAACTAAATTGTGAGAGGCATGACACTGGATGGAGCACGAATAGCACAGACCGCTCTGGCCCTCGGGAGAGCACGACAAGCACGCATACATAGGCTGGCGTTGTGGAGGTAGCGAATAAGTACAAAAGGATGGGTCGTGAGGCAGGATCGTGCAGGCTTGGCGCTCTAGACGCGCCTGTTGTTCGAGGAAATCCTGCACGGTAGTCACTTCTGGGGTTTCGCTGTCCATCTGAGAAGCCAGATGTGTATAAACGGTAAAATGCAGCGTGAAATCAGGTCCAATGGATCTGTTGTTATTATAATTGATCTTTGTTTTTATTTCCAGTATGTCTGATAAACTTTTTTATCCTTATTGTGTGTAAAAAGGTAGGTCTCTTTCTTCTAGTTTATTTACTGTGTTTATCTATAACTCCAGGACTAACTACGTGGATATAAGGCTGCACATGCAATTTGCCCTCTGTAGCACCTGCAGCATCTTTAGCATTTGTAGCTTAAATTTTACGCGTTTCTAAAACCAAGACGGGTCTCCGATTATTTTGAAAGGCTCAGCACTGTTTTTCTCATCAAATGTTGCCGAACTGGCACAATCAAAGAAATCCTAGGCTAAGGTGCACAGTGGGCCGACAGCAGGATGTATTTTTAGCTGTTGAGACAAGATATCGTCCAATTGTGTGCTTCGCTCCCATACTCAGTATATTGTTCAGAGGGAAGAAAACAGTTGTCAAAATCCGGATTAAAAGCCGACGCGTCTCGCTTTTCTTATTACCTAACTCAATTGGGATCCACCCTTGCAGCTATACAATGGACTTACTGAAGGCGCAGCTGGTTGGGCCTTTGGACGGTGATTTTGCAGAGACGCGCTACAGCTTTTCGCCCGCGGCCCAACGCGGCATACGGCTGCGGTTGGCGACGCGTTTATCTGCTCAACAGTGCTCACGATTGCAGATGAAATCCACGCCGCTAATGTCTCTTTTTGGGCTGTATCTGCACACGCCCAGCGGGCTGATCGTGGTGCACTGTGCAGATAAGACGAGCTTCAGCGTGCGAATGGACAAGTTCGAGCTGGCAGACGTGGTTTCGCGGTCGGAGCGCATCGAACAGTACAAGACGGGCCAGTTGGTTGAGGGCATGCACTACGACAAGGGCCTGACTGCGGAAATGGTGGAGGGATTCTACGTGATGGCGCTGGTGGACGCCATCAGCAGCATTGGCGGCCGGTACGAGGTAGAGGACATCAAGTCGCCCATGGCAGTGATGCCGCTCTTGCCTGTATTCATCGGATACAACAGGAGCGGGTTCGTAGAGTCCGTGAACTACAACAAGCCAGACTGGAAGGCCGAGATCAAAAAGAGAGCGAGGTACTTATTCCTCCATCAGGTGATATACAACTCAGGCGATAGCTTCAAGGTCATGGTGGAGCTCGAGGGCGTGAAAAGAGCTGGGTTTGGAAAGCTGATGGAAAGCGCGCTCGCGAGACCGTCCTCGGATGCTGAGTTTGTGTCTGACGTGATCCTCGCAGTGCAGAAGCGAATGCCCAGCTCCTTGCACGAGTGCCCCCCGGCTGAGGACGTTCCTGCGGCTCCTGCTGAACGTGTTGTTCCTGCCGTACCTGCCGTACCTGCGGGTGTACCAGCTTCCGCCGTATCTGAACAGGCGCAGCCGGGCGGCTCGCGGTCTCCGACCGCGGCCACCGCAGCCGCAGAAGAAGCGCACTTGCAGCAGGCCGCAGCAGGCTCGCTCACCGTCGTGGATTCCTCGCAGGAAACTAGATCTTCGGTTCCCCTGGTGTTCGAGCCGTTACCTGCTCTACAGGAACAGACAATAGAGCCACAGCCACCCGTTGAACCGCTGATCGCAGAGCTGGTGCAGCAGCAACAACTGCGCGCGCTAGCCGGAATGGATGATCTGTCGGCCTCTGGTGGATCCGCCACCAGCCCGGGTCGTGTGGTGCACGACAAAAGGGCGTTTTTCAAGCGCTCTTAGTAGCCGTCGGAAATGGTGCTGAGCACATGAGCAGAGCAATTTCAGGGCGGGAGGGGACTTTATCAGATTTTGAAATTATGGTCCGAACTTCGGAAGATTTTTTTGGGAACAATGTTTTGAAATGTTCTCAGGAAGTGCATTCGTTTCTCTTGATCCCATGGCTGCAGTCGAGAAGAACGCCGCTGGTCGTAGTCGCCAGCGTAACAAGGTTTTTGCATGCACCAAGTTTCCACCGTGCGCAATGGCGTTCACCAGGTACGAGCACCTGGCGCGGCACATTAGAAAGCACACAGGTGAACGGCCTTTTGCGTGCGAACACTGTCCCAAGAAGTTCTCGCGATTGGACAACTTGCGGCAGCACGTGCAGACAGTGCACAGCAAGCTTGTTGCGGAGGAGCAGCAGCAGGCCCAGCAGGCCCAGCAGCAGGCCCAGCAACAGCAGCAACAACAACAACAGCTGCAGCATCAGGCACAACAAGTTCCTCTGCAGCAATTCTCCCCGGTTACATACTCCAGGCACACACATTCCTCGCACCCTTACGAATACCAGTACCCATATTACAAGCATCCGCAGGTCCCAGCATCGGCCCCGCTGCCTCCGCCTCCCCCAAGAAACTCCTTGCTGGGCGTGGAGCGACAGCCCTTGCAGGAATTTCGTCCTCAGACCATCAAGCCCCTTCCGCTCAGTTTGTCTAACGCTGGCAACGAAGACCCGCTTGCTTCCCCCGCAACGTCTTCCAGCTACGACGTCAGCTACCAGACGATCATCCCTACGCCTACCACTGCCTCTACGCAGGGCTCCTATGGGTACTACAAAAGTCCTTTAAGCTCCTCATTTTCCCAGGCCAATTCGCCATATGCACTCAACTTCAACCTGCCACCGTCACAGCAGTCACAGCAGCAACAGCAACGGTCCTACTCGCCAATCCTGTCCACCTCAGGTTACCAATATAAACAACAGCCACAGCAACAGCAACAGCAGCAAGCACAAATGTCGATGCAAATACCATTGCAGTCTGTATCATATGGTAATGCAACGAGTGCTACCAACAACGTGGAAGATTTATATTCACCTTTGAGACTACGTAACTACCAACAACCTACTACGTATTCATACCCATACCCTGGACAACAGCAACAGCTACAAGTTCAACAACAGCAGCAACAGCCATCCTCCAATTCAGGGTCACTTTCGAGCCCTGTAATGCATAACTTGTCAAGCCAGGGTGATATTTACCAATATGGGTCATTTCCTCGACCAAACTTCAATACAAGTAGCACAGCCACGATTTCATCCGTAAGTAACGTTGCTAATCACCAACAACAGCAAGTTGGGGGCTCGCCAGATACTTCTGTGGGTGCTAGTACGATAGTTGGAGGAGGAGGTGCTACCGTCGCAGTTGGTCCAAATGACTCAGACGATACTATCAGACCAGGTCCAACAATCACTTCACTGGTCAACGACAGCACAGCGGCGGTCAATAACACTAGCAATGATAGCAACCACAGCGGTACCAATGACACCTCATCGAGCACTAATGTCACTGGTAGTACAGGTAGTCTAAGCGGGAATGGCAGTGGGTCCATTTCTTCAGTCCCAACCAGCACCTCTGAATACGCTGGCATCAATATGAACTTAACTGGTGCTGACAAAGTCAACATATACGCCCCAGATTCATTGCAAGAGGCTGCAGACGGGACCGAAAATGGCGGTAATGCTAACTCTAATACTTCTGCTACTAATAACGCCAGCGATTGGCCAGCTGGGACTGTTCAAGATGTAGTTGTTCAGTCCCATTTGGAAGTCGTGCAAGACTCTAGGTAAGTCGCAGATTTTTCAATAAATCATCTAAATAATATAGAAACATTTAAATATTTATTTACTCAAAATACAAATAAAAGATAAAAACTGCTGAGCAAAAATCGCATGTCACGTGATAGATCAATTTTCTATTTTATTTTTATTTGTTGTTGTTGTTGTTGTTGTTCTAATTGTTTACACTTTTTCCTTTCTGAATTTTTACTAAAAATCCATCATGTCAGGTAAAGCGCACGGTGGTAAGGGTAAATCAGGTGCCAAAGACGGCCATTTGAAGACACAGAGTCATTCTGATAGGGCAGGGTTGCAGTTTCCGGTGGGGCGTGTCAAGCGTTACCTCAAAAAGACGGCGCAATCCAAGATCAGAGTGGGGTCTAAATCTGCCATCTACCTGGCTGCAGTGTTGGAATACTTGACAGCCGAAGTTTTAGAATTGGCTGGTAACGCTGCTAAAGATTTGAAGGTTAAGAGAATCACCCCTAGACATTTGCAATTGGCCATTCGTGGTGACGAAGAATTGGACACCCTTATCAAGGCCACCATCGCATACGGTGGTGTCTTGCCTCACATCAACAAGGCCTTGCTTTTGAAGGTCGAACGTGCGAAACAGAATTAATTAGTCGGTTAGCCACTGTGTGTGGTTCTTTTTTATATTTTAAATTTATTGTATAGTATCCAAAGAGTTAAAGAGACTTATCGTGTAATCGAACGCAAATCAAGTTGTTGTTGGGCAGAGTAATCGAGTCGGTCTTGTTCGTGATTCTCATCTCTGTACCTGCGAACCACAGTCCAATCTAAATTGGTGGGTTGCACACCGGTGGATCTAGGAAATTCAAGACGGAATCTCTCTAATCTTCTAGTAGCCAATTGTGGTAAAGCGTCTCCAAAGTCTTTTTCTATAGTCCTCAATTCACTTGATATAGACTCAATAGTAGCATTGGACCTTCTTGCTTTTTCTTCCTCTTGTACTTCCTCGCCTTCGCCTTCTCCTCTATAATTGTTGGTATTGGTATTATTGGTGTGGATATTATCATGGGCATCATCATTATTGTGGGCATTATTTCCACTGTTATTAACCTCCATCGGTTGATCAACAGCTTGTAGTTGTGGTGCAGGGACCTCTGGTTGCTGAGGCTGCTCAGCAACAATTTCATTTCTTTGTACATCATTGCCATCTTCCATAACTGGTCTTCTACATACAGGACAGCCCTTAGCACGTTCCAACCATGATTTAAGGCACCCAAAATGGAGAACATGACCACATGAAAGCTTTTTAGGTTGTATACGTAAGTTTTCACTGCCCAGTTCCATTTCATCACGGCAAATAATGCATAAATCATCCTTTTCGATATCCTCTATAGTTGGATCTTGAACATTTTGTAAAAGTTGTTTTTGCATGCGACGAATTCTAGCTAAGGTGGCTCCAGATTTGGCAAATCCAACCAAAGCAAGGAAGATTTCTCCGACTAAATTCAGTGGGATGACACCAAAGGAAATGAACATGACAAACAATACAGGAGTCAAGACACACAATGCTAAATGCACAACCAAATCAACCACTGTCATCCACCAGTTCTTAGGCTCCCAGATTTCTTCATCGGGATTTTGTTGAATATAATGCAATTCTTTTACTTGAATAAAGAATTTGAGTAAGTTCTTCAGCAGATTAATTGAAAGCAATACCCATTCAAAGCCAATGATCAACATGACTTCTTGTCTGTCATGGATTGCAGCGTCCAAACAAACACTAATGACCATATAATGCCACTTCAACATTAGCAGGGAGAATAAAACAGGCGATCTCAAGATAACGTTGTTCAGTATAGGTCTATTAATTGTATCGTTCTGCGCCTTCTGGATTAGCATTTCCAATCTATCCTGTACTATCCAACTGAACACTTTGCCTACAACGACCAGCATACCCAAAAAAGAAACTGTTAACAATCTATCAGTGTAAATACCCAAGGCTACACCCAAGGAGATCACCGCCGGCCATAGCCTCTCGTTGATATGTTCCTGTTCAATTAGCCTCAATTCGCCGAAAAGAACCCTGATGGCTAGCTTGGTAGCAGCTACGGAACTAACAACTAGCATGTTTATGTAGATAAAAAGGTACGCTCCTTTAGTTGCGCCTATCGACATCGTATAACCATTAGGTAACGTCTGAGACAAATGGTACGTTACACCCAAAAAGAACACTAACGATATAAGGAAATATATCGTCGTGAACAGTGCCGTCATTTCGCTGATAATGGTACCTGGCTAATAATATGGAATGGTATTCAAAGCTATAAAAAATTGGCTTGTTCCCTTTTTAAATTGCTTGACGTGTAATTTCCGATATTATTCACTTTTTAAAAAATCTTCTGTTTTTATCTGTTTCTACATAGAGTTAAATGTAATTTGTAGTAGCTGATGATTACAAAAGAGAAGTGCTATTTATGGAGAGAAAAGTTGGCTTCCGCTGGCGATTCTAAGCATTCTTCTGAAATTATATTCGAAATTGCACAAGGAGAGACTAATAATCTCTACTTTTGTCATCTAAACTATCAGCTGAATTGTTCTTCATTAAGAATACACGATAAACACAATAAACATATAACTATTACAATACATTTAAGATAGCTTGATATAGATAGTTGTTTTGGAGGTGGGGTACCTGCTGAGCATGCCAATAAGCAGTTGGCAAAGCACTCACAGAATCATGGTTTTGAGGCTCAAAATAAACACTGGTATGCTACAACAATTTGAACCCCTCATATTCAGTTCTGCCAAACAAAATTTCCGAAAAAACCCGCGTTTTCGAAAGAGCAAAACTATGTTGCTAATTACCCTCGCTTTATAAAAGCTTTTTTATGTTAACGTCTTAGTTTGTAACTTATTTGATTCTGTTATCAATATTAGAGAGTGACAGTTTCCGCATATGTGGAAGTTAATTAGTAAAGAGCAGACTTTTTTTACCTAACAACTGTAGTCAAACACAACAAAATTAATTAACAAAATTGTGAGAAACTTGGCTAATATATATTTGTTGGCAGTTTCCCAGCTGAAGGCTTGGAATAAGGTTAAAAAAGTACATGCAACACTAACTACAGTTTTTTCTCAACAGAGACTTCCAAGTCAACACATATTACTTGGTGCTCAATCTACCACAACTCAGAGCTAGTCGTATCAAACTGAGCTTAATTGTGCTCACATACACCACGATTCACATTTTACCAAGACATGAAGAACGCTGGTAGAGTTTCATGTTACAACATAACCAGGTGATTTTACTGAAAAACATTAACTGTAATTAAATTTGAAAACAAATTAGTCTATAAAATATACTTTTGGTTTTTGATCATTTGCATCACTCACTACTACCACTATTTACACTTTGGTGATCATCATCACTTACCAGCATCTCTTCATCATCCCTTAGGACAGGTGACTCTGGCTGTTGTGAATACTGGCTATATTTGGCCATTTCCCTTTCATATTCAGAATCATCCGAATTGAAATCAAATGCGTCGAAATCGTCATTTTCGCCCTCTACTGGCACTTGCACGCTGTCTTGTTGATCTAGGTCGCCTTCATCCGTAGATGCGGGTGATTGATTTTGTGTCTGTGAGTCATAATTCATCAATTTAGCCATCTCCATTTGGTAAGTCGGATCATTTTCGTCAAATTCTTCCAAATCAAAATCCATATCGCTATCGGGCAATTGGTTCTCACCGGATTTAGAAGTAGCTGATCTGATTAAATTGTTATCATCATCACTTTCGTTTAGGTCATCATCTGAAGCCTTTCTCTTTCTACTATTTGAACGGCTACTATCAGTTTCATCACCATCTGCATCTTCATCATAATCATCATTGGCGCCATCATCTAAATCATTAACACCATCTAATAAATCATAGAGAGCATCATTATCAGCTGTATCGCCAGATTCATCTGTGTCCTCATGTTTATCTTTGATATCATTTACAGAAACATCCATATCAATGGCAGCTTCTGACCCTAAACCAATTAGCCCACCCTTTTGAACATACTCAATAAGACTTCCTAAATTTTCGATGGAAGAATCTAAATGTTGCCAATTTGTCATACCTTCTAATCTATACTGGCGCCATTTAGTAGCAGCATTTAACTCTTTGTCAGAATTATCATCATCATAATCGTCATCACGTTCTTCATGCTCTTCATTGCGAATAGGCGCAATGTGCTTCAAATAGTAATCACTTTGGTACCCCCAATCCTTTTTCCATTTTTGCCATTGTGAGCATACATCTCTATACATCTCAGTTAAATCTTTACCGTTCATATATCCAATATTACCCCAATTAAGAATATTGCCATGATGTGAATTATTATTTTGAGATATGGTATAACCTAGTTTTGCAAGAATTTCCATAATATCGGATTGTACCTTGATGTAATCGCCTTCAGCAGTATTATCCTTTCTTCTGCCACTCATCGTCACAGTGTCAGGAACTGAATCATCACCCATATGCAAAAGTACATTAATGTAAGTCATCGTTGCCGGAGAGAATTTTTTGGAATTACCCAATCTATAATGTGAGTGACGATCACCTGCCAATACTGGTTTACGTTGTTTTGTTGTTGGTAATTGGAGAGTATACGCATATTCATCCTCAGCTTCTTCATTTAAACCTAGTTTATTAAGTTGATCAAATAGTTTCAATTGCTCATCAGTCATGAATTCAGTATAGAAAAAATCATCATTGTAGAAATTATGTAGCAGAGCAGTTTCAGGCCCATTAAGGTGAAAGATTTCAGTTGTCTTTTCCGATTTGGACAAATGTCGTAAGTATGTTATCATTTTAGTTGTAAATTTTGTAGGAGATGCTGCCCACTCTGTCAATTCCTTAATTGCTAGACTGATAACTTCTTCAGATGGTTGGGTACTTGGAATTAACTGAAAGTTGTTGTAATCAGCATCACTATTGAAATGATTAGTGTGTGGAATCATCAAAGGCAATAAGGAAGGATTTTTTAGTTCTGCTAAAGCGTGTAATGTGTTTGTTGGAACGTAAAGCAAGTCCGATGGGTATTTAGTAGATGTTTTAATAGTTCTCGCTGAGGAAGACAGAAATCTTGTTTTCTTCCTTTTGACATTATCAAATTTATTCATCAATATTGGTTTATGTGCAATTGAGGTAATCCGCTTTTTAAAGTCATCAAAATTACAACCTCTGAGGACTTCCAGCCCCCATGGCATACTAAATAGTGCGTTGGTATTTTTATTCTGATTTAAGGACCCAAAAATGTCAAATGCCAGCTTCCAGTTTTGTCTCTGAATGCAGATATGGAATAATGCTTGCAAGATGTGTCTTTGATAAACGGTGTAATCAATATTAATTCTGGATTCGGCAAAGCGGGTATCTGTTCCAACAATCTGGTCATCATGATCATCACTTGGAACTGTCGTGTGTAGTTCATCATTGAGTCGAACTCGTTGTTTCTGACTGTCAACTAAAATCTTGCTGACATGATCATCATATTGCCAAGGACCAAGCTGAGGCATGCCAGAAATGGTATTATTGTCTAGAGTATCAATACCAAACGTCGAATAAGATGGCATAGGGGAGTTATCCGGCCCGTTGTCGTGTTTCATCATATCGTAAACATATTCATTAGGATGTCTACCCCAGTAAACCTCCCACCAACGCGAGTGATTACCCTTGATAGCGGAATAGTGAACAGGCCTGGCTTCGAACCCAAGCAGTTCGAACGTCGACTTCTCGAATTCAGGTTGATCTTCGCTTGATATTTGCAAACCGGCCAAGGTATTTCGTGAATGGAAGTTGTTGAACGCGTACATTTGCTGCTTCAGGGCAGTGATCTGAGGCGAGGTCATGGGTAGCTCGCTCAGCTGCGGTCTAGAGTCGTCCTCGTGACGCAGAACCCGTGTGGAATGGTCATTTGTGCGTCGTTTGTAGTACCTGGTCTGATCTGCGTCATCTGGATACGGCTCCCAGTGACAATCTGCCGGCTTGTCGCCGCCCAGATCGCTGTCTTGGGAAAACTGCGTCTCGTCCAGCTCGTCCTCGGAATCGTACCATTCCTCAAACGAATGCTGCACCGGCCTAGGCACCAAGCCGTTGGGCCTGTTGTTGGAATTTGAATGCTCGTGCTGGCGCGCGTCCAGATGCACCAGAAGCGCCAGCTTGTCCTGCACCAGCGCAAAGCCGCGTCGCCGGTACGGGTTCGTGGTCGAGCCGACGAAATAGTCGCCCGGAAGGTACATCTAGAGTCGGAGACTGTCGCAGGTCACGTGACTTTCACGCAGATCTCTAGAAAAAGAAGAGCTAGAAGAAGAGCAGGAAAAATACACACACGGGTCTTGGATCTTGCGAACTGCCAATGCCGTGCTTAATTGGCACCGGCCACAGACTAACTAAATCATAAACTTCAGAGTGCTATAAATAGGGGGGATATGTAGAGTACACACGAAAAGCCTTTCGCGCACCTAGTGGTGGGCCTTCTTTTCTGGCTGTGGAGCGACGTAGTCTTCGTACAAGGACACCGCGAGGAAGAGCGCGACACCGGTGTAGAAGCCCGGAAACACACCCTTGAAACGCTGTGCCTTGGAGAACACGCCCTGCGTTCTCCATGCGTCTCTCGCCTGCCACGGGTTGTTCAAGTTGGCCATTTTAGAGATAGGAAGTAAGGACCAATGCCAGAAAAACTACTGGCTCTCACACAAATTTCCCACTAAAAGGCCCTGCTGAGTAGGGTGGAGCTGGTGCACGGGGGTTTTCTGCAGTTTTTGTCTTTAAGAAAAATTTTGGGAAGCGAAAACCGGTCACGTGACCGGATTTGTGCGATGCTCAGCACGAGAGGGAAATTTTTCACATTTGACTCTATTTTTTCGTTTGTGTTCTTTCTGGCTAGACTGAGTTCGTTTGGATTTTGCGATGGAAGAGACGACTCTGGGAGCGACTATTTTGTCGCAGCTAGCACGCAACGAATACGCGTGTCTGGTTTGCACGGATCCCGTGCCCGTGGACGGACCCGTGTGGGCCTGCGGTAACTGTCACCGTGTGTTTGATCTGCAATGTGTGTCAGACTGGGCTAAGGCTGACATGAAGAAGAGCAAGGTTGGCCAATGGCGTTGTCCGAGTTGCAATGTTTTTTCCAGCAAGCTGCCCGCCAAATACAGATGCTGGTGCGGCCGAGAAACTAACCCTAGACCTAATCCTCTAGAGCCTCACTCTTGTGGAGCCGTTTGCTCAGCACGCATCAAAGGGTGTTCCCACGGCTGCGAATTCACCTGCCATCCAGGTCCGCATCAAGCGAAGTGCACGCAGATGGGCCCCGAGACTACGTGCAAGTGTGGTAAACACACCAAACAGACCATGTGCTCCTTGACGAAGCGTAACTGGTCCTGCGGCGAGGTTTGCGACGATACACTAGCTTGCACTAAACACAAATGTACTAAGAGATGTCACAAAGGGGTTTGCGGCGAATGTACCGCGAAGGAATTGGACCAGTGCTATTGTGGCAATATCAAGGATTTCCAGATTAAATGTTCAGACAGGAACCCATTCCTTTCGGTCAATGCCAAAGGCGAAAAGTGGGTCGGTAGTTTCCAATGTGATAAACAGTGTTCCGAAATGTTGGAATGTGGCAACCACAAATGTAACCAATCCTGTCACCCGCAATCCGTTCCGTCTCACCAATGTCCATTATCGCCGCAGAATGTTACCACTTGTAATTGTGGTCAAACGCCTTTGAAAGATATCGGTGTGGTTAGAAAAGATTGCGTGGACCCGATTCCGTCCTGTGATAAATCATGCGGTAAATTATTGCCCTGCGGTCATAAATGCTACTTCGGCTGCCACTCAGGTCCATGTTCACCATGTTACCAGCCAGTTACTGTCAATTGCTCATGTGAATCTCATTCTTACTCTTTAGCTTGTGGACTATCGATGGAGGAAGGCTACATGCCTCAATGTAACCAAAAATGCTCCATTCTGAAGTCATGTCGTCGCCATGCATGTAAACTCAAATGTTGTCCTGACAGGCCGAAAGGGTTAACACGTGAACACGACATTCGTAAACGTATAAGACGTAACGAATTGACGCCTGCTCAGGCATCTCAAATAACTTTGGAAAATATTGAACCAAGTCATGTTTGTTTGGAAAATTGTGGTAAATTACTCAATTGCGGTAAACACACATGTGAAGCTATTTGCCATGCTGGTAATTGTGCCCCATGTATTCAATCCGAATTTGAAGACAAAGTTTGCAATTGTGGTAAAACTATTCTACATGCGCCTTTCCGTTGTGGGACACAACTACCTCAGTGTGATAACGTTTGCGTCAGAAAATCCGCTTGCGGCCACCCAATGGAATGGCACAAATGTCACCCAGACGATAAACCGTGTCCTCCGTGTCGAACTTTATGTGTCAGGAAATGTAGATGCCATAGGGAAAACTCAGTTGCTAATGTCCTCTGCTCGTTAGATCAACAACATGTTTCCTGCATGATGAAATGTGAATTACAACTTTCTTGTGGGGTCGAAGGACATACATGCCAAAAGGAATGCCATACCAAGGGCGACTGTGTTAAGCAATGTACTGAGCAATGCGATGGCGCAAGGGACTGTGGCCACAGATGTAAACTACCTTGCCATGCAAAAGCTGGTGCTAGAGATAAATGTCCAGAAAACTACAAATGTCAAGAATTAGTCCAAGTTAACTGTCAATGTGGTGAACATCACGTTACTGTTCAATGCTGGATAGCTCAAGAGTTACACAAAAAGAAAGAAAGGGACGATTTAGAAGCAGAAACAAAAAAAGCAGAGCAGGAACAGGAGAAGATTGATGAAGACATTGCTATTCAATCTGAGACCATCGAACCCGTTGCCTCAAACAGCACCCCAGAAGAAGAATCCACAAGCGAGGAATTATCCTCATCTGCTATGGAACCTTCATCCTCTAACACCTCGGAAGAGCAGCCCTTGGAATCATTGCCCATTAATGCATACTTACCTTGTAATAATCAATGTGGCCAAAAACGTCGTGCTAGATTAATGTTTATTGCTCTACATCCACAAAACACCAATTCAGATATAATATTCCAATACAAACAAGCTGAAGAACTTTACAGCTCTTTCATTTTACAAGTCAGTAAGGCTCAACCAAAATGGGCTCTTTCGATTGAAAACATTTTGCGTAATATCACATTACCAGTTGTAATTCGTCAATGGGGAATCACTGACCCAGAAGAGGAAGAGAAAAACAAAAAATCTAACTCTAATAACCCAAGCATATCTCATCTATCAGCAGGTGAGAGAGTACTTTGGAAGAAGCAGCAAGTTCAAAAATCCGCTGTCGAATCAATCACTAGTTTATTGCCATCACATCATTTTTCACCAATGAAATCTATTCAACGTAGATTCATTCATGAAATGGCACAATCTTGGGGGATTAAATCTCAAGCTCAAGACCCAGAACCAAAGAGAAGTGTTTTAGTCAAGGCAACACATCAAAGTCATTTACCTAACGTTGATTTAACTCAAGCATTAGCCATTTATGAGAAATATTTAGTGGTTAAGGCGGAACAAGATAAAATAGATGCAGAATTAGCTGCTCAACAACTAGCCTTGCATAAATTACGATTAGAGGAGGAAGCTAAATTTGCCAAAGCTTTAGAATTGAAGAGGCTCGAAGCCGAAAAGAAAATCAAACAACAGGAGAGCAAATTATGGAATGCCATTCTTGTTCAAGATACCAGTTCGTTCGTTTCGTTGGAAGAAGTGTCTAATGAATTGAGCGATATTTACAAGGATAGTACCTTAGAAGCATCTGTTCATGCTGTGAGTGACGGTATTTGGGTTGTTTCTTTTGATTTAGATCCAAGACACGATGAAGATGATGCCAAGCTATTAGCTCAAAATGTTATCCAATGGGCCGGAGAAGTCGAAAATAGAGTCAGAGAAAAGGGATGGGGGCAGCAATGTTTTGTGTGTATCATTGATGATGAAGGGGTTGTTTCCGAAATGAGAGACTGGTCGAACGATGGCTGTGATCAAGAACATGAAGTTGTCGATATCGACGTTTTAGCCGAGGAGGAAGAAGAGAAAGAAGAGCAAGGCGAGCAAGAAAAGGAAGAAAAAGAGAAAGAAGAGCAAGGCGAGCAAGAAAAGGAAGAAAAAGAGAAAGAAGAAGAGGAAGAAAAAGCATAATCCTTATTTTATAAACACTGAAGAATAAACTGCATAACATTTTATAACTGATAAATTTTCCGATGAGCATCTAGAGATGTGAAATATAACGGCTAAGGTCCCTTTTTTTTGGAGATCTGGTCCGCTATTTTCTTCTTATCTATCCATGTCCGATATAGAACTTAAAACGTGGGATACCCACACCGGCGGGGAAGAAAGTCACTTCAAACAAATTCTCAGTAATGCTTGGATCCCATTTGGCCAACCTTTCACCCTTGCTGAGTTTGTTGGCACCGAATATGCGGTCGCTCAAAACTCCAAAGAACCTCGGCAATTTTTCTACCTCATGAATGACGGGAAGGTAGTTGCATCAATGGGAGTTTTATTAAGGGCTGGCTTAGCTTCCAAAACACTCAACCTGTTGATTATCATGGTTAATACCCACCCTGATTATCGGAAATTAGGATTGATGGGCACATTGATAAGTCACGTGATTCGGTTTTACGAAAAGGGTAACTTGACCCATGATGATTGGGAAGTTACCGATGAAACAATGGAACAGGCTAGTATTTTTAGAGCTCAATTTGTCAGGACTTACGAAGATGCCAATATCTTCTGGACCTTGTATAGTGCAGTTGGCGAGTACTATGCTAGATTTGGGTTTGTCTCAATGTCTGGGTTTGAGCCGTTCCAAAGCTCTATTGATGTGGATGCAATCGACAGTGTTTCGTTAGAACTGCATGAAGGGGAAACCATTCTAAGGTATGGCGCAGATAACCACTTATTAAGTGACGAAAAGTTTTTACCAAATGAAGAATACACCAATCTTGATATGAACCTGTCATTCCAAGATCAATCGCCAATGATGGATATTCTATACAAGGCCCAAGTTTATTGCCAAAAATTCAATGATAAACTACCAATTCCGGAAATCGGGTTTGAAATTGTCTCTAAGGAAAAAACCACCAGAATATTTGCTGGTCCAGATATTGGGTTTGATTCTTTATGTATTTATAGAGTCGTTTCGGATGTTGATGCCAAAGCCACCCTGTTAGATCACTTGCGCAGAGGTATGGAGTATGTTAAACGCCATTATGCAAAACTATTAATGAATTTGCCCGCCTATCACAAAAACCTGAAGACCATCAAGATCAAAACTACTAAAGGTGATTTTATTTTTACTGGCCAAATTCAATTTGATGATATCACCGAAGCAGAGCTTCAGAATTTAGGTTTGGAAAGAGATACTTACACCACTTTGTTGCCTATGGCTAAAAGCTACGGCTCCGATGGTGTCCCAGAGGGTGCCCAGATGTTGTTTAACGGATATTGGGCATTCAACTGATTCGGTAATTGAGTTTTGTTTGAAAGTTGGATATTTGCATACACAACCCTTAAAGTAACCAGATATTTGCAGCTGACCGAAGCTGTTTCTCACTGATCAGTGGTTTGAGCAAAAGAACTGAATATACTTGGGTAACTTGCTGAGCATGTGAATCATTCATCGAATTTCCAAATATGGGAAATTTTTCAAACTAGTTTTTTTGACTCACTTTATTCGATCTATAAGTTTAACTTTCTTTTGTATAACTAACATGTCACAACCTACGTTACCAAAGGTTTTAGAATATGTGGAAGAGTTACCAGAGTGTAACGTTTTTCCAGTGTTTAAGTTTGTGCACGAACATTATTTAACTCCACACACTGCTTATTTGAAGTTGAAAAGTTCAACCAAGGAACCAACCCAATCTTTTCTTTTTGAGTCTGCTTCAAACGGTGAAGAAGTTTCTAGGTATTCATTTATGGGTATCTCTCCAAGAAAGATCATCAAAACCGGTCCAACTGAGGGTATTGAGACTGATCCATTAATTTTGCTTGAAGAGGAATTGAAAGGTTTCAACCAAGCGCAGTTGCCTGGTGTCCCAAAGTTGAGTGGTGGTGCTATTGGGTACATTTCATACGACTGTATCAAATATTTTGAACCTAAGACTAGAAATGATGATTTGAAGGATGTTTTAAAATTGCCAGAATCTTACTTGATGCTTTGCGATTTGATTGTCGCATTTGATAATGTTTATCAAAGATATCAAATTATTAACAACATTCACATTAGCAAGGACGATGACAAGGCTGCAATTGAGGCTAAGTATGCTCAATGTGTCAAGGAAATTGAACACATTGAAGATGTGTTGAAGAATGGTGAAGCTGTTTACCCAGAACAACCAAAAATAGAGAAGCATGAAGAGTTCACATCCAACATCGGTCAAGAAGGTTACGAAGGGTTTGTTCATAAGCTTAAGGATCACATTAAAAAGGGTGACATTATCCAAGCTGTTCCATCACAAAGGATTTCAAGACCAACCAAATTACACCCATTCAACATCTACGGTCATTTGAGAACCGTCAACCCATCACCATACATGTTCTATATTGACTACCTTGATTTCCAAATTGTCGGTGCTTCCCCTGAATTATTAGTCAAGTCTGATTCTCAAGACAAGGTCATCACACACCCTATTGCTGGTACCATCCGTCGTGGTAAGACTATTGAGGAAGACGACAAATTGGCCAACGAATTGAAATCCTCCTTGAAGGACCGTGCTGAACACGTTATGCTTGTTGATTTGGCTAGAAATGATATCAACAGAGTGTGTAAACCAGAAACTACTAACGTTGATTCCCTATTACAAATTCAAAGATTTTCGCATGTGATGCACTTGGTCTCACAAGTCAGTGGGAACTTGAGAGATGACAAGACCAGATTCGATGCGTTCAGATCTATCTTCCCTGCTGGTACCGTTTCCGGTGCTCCTAAAGTTCGAGCTATGCAATTGATTGGCGAACTGGAAAAGGAAAAGAGAGGTGTCTATGCTGGTGCTGTTGGCCACTGGTCATACGATGGTAAGACCATGGATACTTGTATTGCCTTGAGAACCATGGTGACTAAAGACGGCGTGGCGTACTTACAAGCTGGTGGTGGTATCGTTCATGACTCTGATCCTTATGATGAATACATCGAGACCATGAACAAGATGAAGGCTAACAACAACACAATCTTGGAGGCCGAGAAAATGTACATGTAGAAGTATGTATAAGTCTGTATGAGTATATGTGTTTTTTATACATTAATTCTGTCTAAGAGGAACAACTAAGATCTGAAGTGCTGAGCATATGAGCTTGATCACGATGGCAAAAAAAAGACCCGTAATTGAAAGAATATGCATGGCTTATGTCATTATCTTCATTAGCCCTCCAATAATGTCTGATTTTGTATCTGAATTTATTGCCGTGACCGGATCGTCCAAATCAATCGCGGAACAGTATTTAGCACGTAACAAAAACCACCTTGATAACGCTTTAGATGACTTCTATACCAACGAAAGTGGTCGTAGCGCTTCCAACACAAGTTTGCCTCAAGAAGCACCTGCGAAACCAAAGTCCATGTTTGGATCCTTCGCGGATTTAGCTAGAGCTGACGAGGATGATGAAAAGAACAAAGCACAGAACTTCTTCACGGGTGGTGAGAAGTCTGGTTTGGCGGTTGAGGATCCAAATAATAAGAACAGGAATAAGAACCAATCCTCTGGCCGTAGTCTAGTTGACGATCTATTGCGTAAGGCCCAAGAGGAAGCCGGTCAACCTGATTGGAGAGAGGAGGAAAGGCAAAAGAAAGATACCAAAAAGCCCAAGATGAATTATTTTAAGGGCAAAGGACGTGCCTTAGGTACCGCTGACGATGATGATAGTGGCGCATATGAATCAGCTGATGATAATGGGCCAGATTATTTTGCAAACGGGGTACCACAATACACCAACCAAGCTGGAGATTTGCCAGAGAAGGTCACTAGAACAATCACATTTTGGAAAGAGGGCTTTTCTGTTGATGATGGAGAATTGTACCAATATGATGACCCTAAAAATCAAGAATATCTAAAGCAATTGAACTCAGGTAGGGCACCAATGGCGTTGTTAAACGTCAAGATGTTCCAAGATGTTGACGTTAATGTTCATAAGAAGTTGGATGATTCATATTATGCTCATCAGGCTAAGAAACCCAGAGTGTATGGATTTGGTGGTCAGGGTAATAGACTAGGATCGCACGTTCCAGGTGACATCGTTGTTCAAGAACAGGAACAGCAACCAAAACAGGCATCCCCAGTCCAAGATAAGACAGAATCTGGTGTAGTAGAAGAGGGAGATAAGGGTGACACAACCATTCAAATAAGATTAGCGAATGGCGAAAGACTTGTCAAGAAATTCAATTCTGAGGACAACGTTCAAGTGATTTATGATTATGTTACACAAGCAGGAGGAAACAATTCCAAACCTTGGTCTTTGGCCGTTAGTTTCCCGATGACTATGCTTGATTCGAAGAAGGATGTGAGCATTGCACAAGCTGGATTGAAGAATTCAGTAGTCATTCAAAGATGGAAATAGATATTTGTGTAGTTTTAGTAATAGACAACGTACTATTCGAAAAGATTCAAGAACCTTGCCTTTTTTTAACCGATGTTGAACCATTAAACATTATATAAGAATTATAAATAAATAAAAATGTTGTTTTGTAGTATGAGTCAGGTTAACTCATATATTTTGTATAGCTTTTTTTTGTATTTTTTGTCTTTAAAATCATAACCAGCATGACATTAATGTTGAATAAATGTCAAAGCGACAGCTTCGTTCTGCAAACTTAGTACTTACCTCTGTAGTACTTAGCAGCATCAACCATGTTGGTCAAGGAAGCCTTAGTTTCTTCCCAACCTCTGGTCTTCAAACCACAATCTGGGTTAACCCAGAACTTGGAAGCTGGGTAAACCTTTAAGATTTCACCAATTCTAGCAATGAATTCTTCCTTAGATGGGATTCTTGGGGAGTGAATATCGAACAAACCTAAACCAATGTGGTTAGGGTAGGCAGCGAATTCTTGGATGTAGTTTGGATCGTCCTTCTTAGAGAATTCAATAGAAACAACATCAGCATCCAAGGCCTTAATATGGTTTGGATCCAAGTCAGAGTAACAGAAATGGGAGTGGATTTGAGTAGAGTCTTCGACATCAGAGGTGGAGATTCTGAAAGATTCAGCAGCCCACTTCAAGTAGTCGGATCTTTCTTCACCGGCTCTCAATGGCAAACCTTCTCTGATAGCTGGTTCATCGACTTGAATGACGGTGATACCGGCCTTTTCTAAGTCAGAAACTTCATCTCTCAAAGCCAAGGATAATTGGTAAGATTGAACCTTTTGGGTAACATCATCTCTTGGGAAAGACCATCTCAAGATAGTGACTGGACCAGTCAACATACCCTTCATTGGCTTAGAGGTCAAAGATTGAGCGTAAACGGATTCCTTGACAGTCATGGCCTTTGGTCTGTAGACATCACCAACAATGATAGGTGGTCTAACGTATCTGGAACCGTAAGATTGAACCCAACCGTTGGTGGTGAAAGCGAAACCTTCCAATTGTTCACCGAAGTATTGAACCATATCGTTTCTTTCTGGTTCACCATGGACTAAAACATCCAAACCGATTTCTTCTTGGAATCTAACAACAGTTTCCATTTCCTTGTTGATGAATTCTTCGTATTGTTCAGCAGTAATTTCACCCTTGGAGAACTTGTTTCTGTTGACTCTGATATCCTTGGTTTGTGGGAAAGAACCAATGGTGGTGGTTGGGAAAAGTGGCAAGTTGTACTTAGCTTGTTGAGCAACCAATCTTTGGTCGAATGGAGACTTTCTGGAAGCGTAAGAAGCATCAATCTTGGCAACTCTGGATCTGACATCTGGGTTGTTGGTGATCTTGGATTCTCTTCTGGTCTTAATAGCAGCGGCGTTGGCTTCTAAAGCAGCAGAGACGTCTTCACCGGAAACAGCCTTGGCAATGGTGACAACTTCATCAAGCTTTTGGGTGGCGAAGGAGAACCAGTTCTTGACTTCTTCGTTCAGCTTCTTTTCGTTGTTTAAATCAACAGGGGTGTGTAAAAGAGAAGAAGAGGTGGCAACGACGACTCTTTCAGCACCGACCTTGGCAATAGCCTTCTTGACGGATTCAATAGAGGCGGCGAATTCGTTCTTCCAGATGTTTCTACCGTCGACAATACCGAAGGACAAGACCTTGTCGTCACCGACAACTTCCAAAACGTCTTCGAATTGTTCTGGGACTCTGACAAAATCAAAGTGGAAACCAGCAACTGGTAAGCCCTTGATGGCAGCCAAGTTTGGTCTGACATCACCGAAGTAGGTGGCCAAGGTGATCTTTGGCAAACCTTCAGCAGCAGCCAAGAACTTGTAGGCGGTGGCGAAAGCGGCTTGGACGTTTTCTGGCAAGTCCAAGACTAAGGTTGGTTCGTCGATTTGGACTTCCTTGACACCGGCGTCGGCCAACTTCTTCAAGATTTCAACGTACAATGGCAACAACTTTTCCAAGAGGGAGATTGGTTCCAAGTCGAGGGAGTCCTTGTCTGGCTTACCCAAGTAGAGGTAGGAGACAGGACCAACTAAGACAGGTCTGGTTTCAATGCCCAAAGCCTTAGCCTCCAAGTACTCGTCGACTGGCTTTTGACCGTTCAACTTGAACTCGGTGGAGTGGGAGAAGGTTGGTCTGACATAATGGTAGTTGGCGTCGAACCACTTAACCATTTCCAAGGCTGGCACATCGACGGCCTTGGCGGTTTCGGTGGCCTTTCTCTGCAAACCTCTGGCCATGGCGAAGAAGGTGTCCAATTGAGGTAACTCGAATTGGGAGTATCTCTGTGGAATCACGTTGAAGAGGATGGAGTGGTCCAAGACCTGGTCATAGAAGGAGAAGTCGTTGGATGGAATGATGTCGACACCGGCTTCCTTTTGCAACTTCCAGTTCTTTTCTCTGATGGTCTTACCGACGGAGAGAAGGGTCTCAGCGTCGATCTTACCTTGCCAGTAGGCTTCGGTGTTCTTCTTAAGCTCTCTGAAAGGGCCAATTCTTGGGAAACCAAGCACAGCGGAGGAAACCATCTTGATTTGTTGGAAAAGAAAAGAGGAAAGGGGTGTGCCAGCCAGAAGGGCAAATCCAAGTGGCTTTATAGTCGCGTTCCATGGAAAATTTTTCTTCTGCCCGGAACGAGAGCTCGCATGTGAAATGATGCCAAGTCACGTGACAAAATCGGCCACCGGGCCGTTTTTGGCCCCTGCAAATATTAAAAAGTTTTTGTATAAAAGCAGTACATCGTAGCAGCGCAAACGGGCGATGCCGCGGCATGCGTCTCCGCGCTGCGTTTTCCGTTTGCGTAAATCACCCAATTCGCAGATCAAAACCTGTAAAATTTTTCACATGTGACTCAAGTCAAAACCCAAAACAGGGCCGATGGGTGTCACGTGACGTGCTCAGCAGCTAATAGAGCTTTAAATTGCCAGTGACTTGGTCCAGAAGCGCCCTTGGGGCAGGACCCAGTCCGAGCACGGTGACGGTGCCGGGATCAACCTGGGTGCGGCCCGCGTCCTGGATGAACTCCACGGGAACACCCAAACTCATCGCAATGGCCGCAAGCTCCTCCATCTCGTCGAGGTCACGTGACTTGAGGGTGATCTTTGCCTGGCCGCATTGGAGCCATCTGCGGAGCGTCTGGGGAGAGTTGGCCACGGCCTGGCGATAGAGGCCGACGGCCGCGTGCGCGCATTGCGCCGCGGCCTTGCCCTTGAGCATTGGAATGTCCTGTCGGACGACCAAGGCCATGCGTACCTCGTCGTTTGGGTAGGCCAGCAGCTGTTCGGCCTCCTGGCCGGTGCTGCGCGGCTGGACATCCGCCGCTGGAGAGGTGGTCAGTCGGTGTGCAAAGTACCCGAAAACGGCCCCCGCAAGGGCCACCGTCACCAATTGTAGTTCTCTGCCCATTGAGTGGCTTAATGGCTGTAGGGCGACAAACAGGACTTTCTGTCTAATGGTGCCGTTAAAATGCTCATGAAATTAGATTGGCAGTAAAACGTTCTGCTGTGGCGCTCTGCAGCGCAGTCCGGCCTCTCAGAACGGTGCATGTTGCACAGGAAGATGGTGTGTACGGTGACGAAAGCTAACTGCCTAGCGGGATTTTGTGTGTCGCCGTGAAAGGCTCATGAAATGGTAGCGGTTTCTTTTGGCGCTATTACTCTAGAGGCGTTGCTGGTGACTGGAGGGAGACGGCCTACAGGACCTTCGGTCTCGCGGTAAAATTCTCATGATATATATTACGGTCTATAAAGGTTCTTATTCAGCTGTCTTCAACGCAACCTCACTCTTGAGCGGGTTGCATGTGACAATCTCGTTGCACTGGAGGATGTCACCCACGGTGACAGGTCCTTTGGTCTGCACCAACACGTCCATGCCCCATAGTTTACTGTAGCATCTGTATTCGTTGTCGCCTGTTGGAACAGGGTCGACGACGATGCATTTCAGCGTTTCGTTCAAGCCGTCTTGGGCAAGTTCGCAGCACACGCTGGTCCGGTGCAAAAGTCTCCCGTACAACTCGTCGCCCTCGGATCGCCCAATTATACTCTGCATTGCTGTCGAGCCGACGTATTGGTTGGGCAGCGACGTTTGCTTGCGCAGCGAGGTCTCGATGCTCTTGATAATATGATTCAGTTTGTACTCCAAGTTGGCATGCTCGTTCATTTGGTAATCGCTAACGAAATCTCTCATCTCTGCTATGGTTTGCTCATTCACAATCACAGCTCCTCGCTCAAGTATGTAATGCACACATCTCATCAAATCATTGATATTATCGACTCTGTTACTATCCAGATGTTTATTGATGTAGTATATGGAAATCAACCTTTTCCATGGCTTGCTGATTTTCTTAATCTCTCGTTCTATCAGATATTGGTACAAGTTCTTCAAATTGGATTTGGACTCAATTTTACCAATGACAGTATTCCCAAAGTGGCTGTGGTATATCGGTTCAATATAAGGTTGAACGAACTGGGCATAGCCGTTCTTCATACCCATGATTTCGTTGTTGAACTTCTTCTTACTATCATTTAGGGAGATCTTTCCAAAATAATTTTGCATTGGCACAACATACATTAAACTGGCCATAATTGCCTTCCATGTGTTGTCCAGAGACATATTGTCCCCACTTGGACCGCCAAGAGTGGAGCCGTTCATTCTCATATGACCACTGCTGATAACATACTGGAAAGTTTCATACGAGTTCGCAAACCATTTGAATAATTTGAACTTGGTAAATCGGATTTTATCATCGGAACCAACATCAATCTTATCACAAATCTTATAATTGACTTTGACACCTTTTTGAAAACAGTATTTCGTTAATAATTCATTTAGTAGTACTTTGAGTGACTTTTCCATTTGTGTGAATTTGTCCAAATTATCATTCGGGATTGGGATATGACCTTGACTTAATCTGCCCTTTTGCCAATCATATAGAATGTTCTCCAATCTATTCAGCGATACCCAGCATTTCATTTTTCGTTCGTTAAAGGATCCTCTGGAAAGATTCTCATGTTGCTGTTGTTCTTGCTGTTCGGGTGATTGCGCTTGCGGATGTTGAGTAAACCACTGTTTATCAACAGAAGTATAGTTTACTAGATGATCCAAACTAACCTCAATTTCACCAATCGTAGGTTTCGTTAATAGGTTGTGAACAAATGAACATTTAATGAAAATTTTACCATTCTTTTTACTGGTGAGCGTTGTCTCTTTATCAAAGGGATTGGAATGTGGTGCCGGTATCAACAAATTAACTTTGTGACTGGTCAAATTGATTTTCTCTAAAGAAAAGAATAGATTGGGACTGAATTGGTAACATTGTCTCTTTGGATCTATTTTACTCTTATTGGAAGCTGTATTTGGATTGTTCAAAATATATTGCATTTGATTTTGCATACCTGTTATATTATCTTCCATTTTTTGTTCGTGAAACTCTTCTATAAATTGACTGTGATCATGAACACCGGATTGTAAAATAAAATCTAATCCATTATTAGTAGCATTGTTATCAGAGTACAAATCTCTTGCTTTCAGGGAATCATAAACGTTTTTTTGGTTTGCGTTTGGTAAAATTGGTGTCAAGAACTTGAATAGCTGCTCATTAGGATAAAATACACTATATTTCATGAATTTAACCAAATTACCAAAAGACTTGTTTAAATTCATATGTTTAACAATATTGAAGTTATCGCCATCGCCCTGATAATTCCAGATGTGACTAAATTGATTCAAGTCCTTTGAACTCATCTGGATGACATTCTCTAAAGTATTGACTAATTTGACGTGGTTAACGATATATTTAGCATGCGTATTATCAAGTCCAATTTCTGGTATTAAAGAGTCTAATTTGAACGATTCACTCATGATTCGGAACTTGATAGGATCTTCGGTAATGGCCCTGTGTAATGCTAATGGTAACGAGTATTTGAAAACCCATGACGATTCATATTTCCTCCTGAGCCAATCGTTAGCTTGCAAGCCTGTCTGAATGATCTGGTCCATGGTGATTATTCTTTGTTGACATTTCAACGGTGCCAAAACCATATAGATCTGGTCTAAAATGTACCTTGATTTGATTAGCTTGTGTAGTATCTCCACCTGGTCCATTGCAACATTGAGGGTATAAACTAAAGATGCGGTGGTGGTAGCAGTATCCTCATTGATATCCGCGGTTTTTATTGCAGTCGTGTTGAATACATTCCTTGGTATGAAATTGTCGATAGATAGATGGATATCATCCGGCTTGATAGGGATCAACTCAGAGTTGGGAGTTATTATCATCATATTTGAGCCCAGATCCTCTTCTTCTGGGGAAGGATATCCTTTATTTGTCAAGTAGTATCTCTGTTCCTTCACTAAAATCCCAACTTGGCCATTCTTCAAGCTCACTAATGTTCCAGCACGTATCCCTAGGGAGGAATTGTTGTGTATTGATGAGGTTTGGGTATTGTTTAAATTTAAAGACGAAGGGTTCAATATTTTCTGAATGCATTGGGGATTGAGCGGTGTCTGCGTCCACAAAGTTGTTGCTTGATTCATATATTTCGCAACCGCGGACACGGTACTCTTTCGTCGTATCCAGAACTGATGCATGATGTGTATAACAGCTGCCCAATCTAATGGATAGCTAGATATAGAAGGTGAAAAATTTCAGTGTATGCGAGAGACAGATATTTTTTAATTTCTACTGTGGAGTATAGTCTTGTGGATATCTAATGCTGTCTGGAACGTAAAATTCTCAGGCAGTGCACTACAGTAACTAACACAGTTTGGAATCTAGAAAAAGGAGTACTGAGTGGTCTCTGCGTGCTAAGTTTGTAAACCACCAAACTGCCGTCTGCTCAGCACTCCAGAAAGCCAACTGGGGCACAATACATGAACGAACAGGAAATGCTGGGGACCACTGAACATGCTGTGCAAACATACTAAAATAAAACAAAGTAAAAGTAGAAAGTGCAATTGACGGTTGCAACGGTTACAACCGCTTTCACTGTACCGGAAAGGCTGATCGTGTGAGTGAAACTGATTGCCTCAGTGAGCAGGACTTATACTTCTCTCATAAACCTTTTCTACAAACAGGCAACAACAGTTCCAGCAAGAGAAAACAACTGGAACCACTTGTGAATACTTACAAATGCCACTTTGTTGCATTGCGCTGCATGCACGACACGTATATGAACTGCAGCAACTCAAATGAACCCAGTTCTGGAAGAGGCAAACACACTATGGAAAGTAACGTTTTTTCTCTGGATTTCTGTATTAATGTCAGCCACTTACTTCTATTTGTGTTCCTTGACGCTTCGTCTTTGCTGTCACCGTCAGATTGTTGAGTTAGCAACATCATGGACCCTGAGCTGTTGGTGATTCTGCTGAGCCAACAGTTTTTGTCCGCTCATCGCAGCAAAACACCACTAGGCAAAGCACAATGTGTGGAAACGGGTGGAACTTTGGTTCCACGCATTTCGGAGCCGCTTTTAACCCGCTGTCATCGCTTTTTCGTATTTTCACAACATAGTTATTTGTCGCAAAAAGGCTTTTTGGATTTTTGACGCCAAAAATTGATAAAAAAATTTTCTTTGCTGGATAATTTTTTTTCCCTTTTCCAATGTTGAAACATTTTTTCGCCAGCTCTGGCAAAACATTCAATTCTTAATAAACCAATTTAATCTAACAACTTAATGGGACAAATCCTTTCACACCCGAAGACGGCCAAGACCACGCACACCGGTCTTTCTACCGAGCTGGCCTATGCTGTTTCGTGCATGCAGGGCTGGCGTGTTTCCATGGAAGACGCGCACACCACGGAGCTGAACTTGGAAGAAGACGAATCGAAGTCAATGGCCTTGTTTGGTGTTTTCGACGGGCATGGTGGCGAGAAGGCTGCTATCTACACCGGTGAAAACCTTCCAAGAATCCTTCTGGAGCAGCAGAGCTTCAAGGAGGGCCAGTACGAGCAGGCCATGAAAGATTCGTTCTTGGCAATGGACGTTGCCTTGACGAAAGACGAGCTCTTGTCCAAGGATCCAAGTGGGTGTGCTGCTACCAGTGTTCTAATTACCAAGGACCAGATCATCTGCGCCAATGCTGGTGACTCGCGTACCGTTATGTCCGTCAAGGACGGCGAGTGCAAACCATTGTCTTTTGACCACAAGCCTACCAACGAGGGCGAAAAGGCTCGTATTGTCGCAGCCGGTGGGTTTGTCGACATGGGCCGTGTTAATGGTAACCTGGCTTTATCCCGTGGTATCGGTGATTTCGAGTTCAAGAACAACACCACCTTAGGACCAGAAGATCAAGCTGTTACTGCTTTGCCAGATGTTTTAATTCATGAACGTTCTGCAGATGACGAATTCATTGTTTTGGCCTGTGACGGTATCTGGGATTGTCTGACTTCCCAGCAGGTTGTCGACTTCGTCCGTAAATACGTTGTTGAAGGTAAGAAGTTGGAGGAAATCTGTGACTTAATGATGACAACCTGTTTAGCACCAACTTCCGGTGGTTCGGGTATTGGTTGTGATAACATGTCCGTTTGTATTGTTGCAATCTTACAAAACGGTGAATCATTAGACGACTGGTACAAAAGAATCACTCAAGCTGTCACACCTGAACAGTTAAAGCAATACCCAACTGCCGACCAATTATCAATGGATCTTTATAATATTGACATTGAACAAAAGGTTAGAGAAACTACAGAAGATGATGACGATCTCGATGAAAATGATGATGATGATGAAGGTAAAGAAGGTGGTGCTAGAGATGCTAATGCTCTGTTGAAACAACTTTTGGCCTCTGCAACCTCTTCACCGGACGGTAACGTTGTTTACCTTGATCCTTCCAACAGGCATCTTTTACAATCATTAGGTGTTGTGGAAGTCGATGATGACGAAGAAGAAGAAGAAGAAGATGCCGAAAATGGTGAACATAAAATTGAGCTCGCTGAAGAAGAAGATGAAGAAGAAGAAAAAAAGCAATAAATGATTCCTAGTGTTGATTTAAAAATAGAATAAAAAAATGGTACATGGTGTTTGAATGTGCCCGTGTGCGTATGTGTTTGTTTTTATTTTTTTTGTTATTTATATATCGCGCAAGTTAGCGATGTATAACAAAGTTGGAGTAAACTTATTAAATTGATAATATTATTTTTTTCTTGAATTGGTGTTGTCTTTCTTTCTCTTTTTGTTTGGTTTCCTCATTGTTGTCTTTTTGTATTGTTTATTTTATATTGTTCTCGATTGTGTATTTGCAGTATTATTCTTGGTTTTGTTGACAAGAAGAAAGTCGCTTCTTTACTTTTATAAATAAGTTTCTAAGAAAAAACTTTCAAACTATTTTCATAGCATTTATCAATGACTTCGTTTGAATCCAAACCCTTAACTTTAGCAACAACCTCTGCAACCAACCCTATCAAACATGGTTCATTTCGACTTTTAATAATGTAATCCTCAATACCTCTGTCGGCTAACCATTTCTGCCATTTATAGCCATCTAATTTATCACTCTTAATGATTGGTAGAGGTAGGAAGTCATGCCATGTGATGCCTTGCTCCTTTTTACCTACAACTGGGGTTTCATCTAAATGTTTCAAGGTTGGGTAAAACTCATTTGGTGATTTTGTCAAAAATTGATAACTTGGGTGAGTTTTTTTGATTTCACACCATGGGGAGTCAGTTTCAATCATTAAGCATTCCATTGGGATAGCCTTCAGCACATCAAATGAATGTTCATCACGCAAGCCTGCGCCATTGATTGAAATGAAAACATTAAAGCCCTCCTTTTGCAACTGCAATATTTCGTTTAGCTCTTCTACAGTACCAGTAAAGGAATGAACTAGTATATTCTTGTTCAAAAGTTTATACTTTTTAAGGATGTCGCAAAAATCAGTACATGCGGATCTCATGTGTAAAAATAGCGGTAAGTTAAACTCACACGCCAATTGCAACTGCTTTTCAAAGTAGTATATTTGTTTGTCCTTTGGTGTGTAGTTCAGTCTGTCATAGTCCAACCCAATTTCACCAAACGCCCTGACAACACCTAATTGCAAACCTTCAGTAACTAATTTTTTGAGATCTGCAAGATGATCTTCCCATTTGGTGTTTTCGCGTTCAAATTCTAATACTGTGCACGGATGAACACCTACCGTTGTGTACATCATGGGCCATTCCTTACCTAACTTGTCTCTGTTTTCATGCACAAATTTTAAACTGTCGCCCGAATCCTGCAGCGAGGATCCCGTCACAAGGATCGTTTCCACATGTAATTTTTTAGCACGATTTAGAACATGGCTTAAATCAGCGAGATGGTGCTGACGCATATGGTAAACACCTCGAAACATCGCGTCTCCTAAATTAAACCCAACGTCGTAATATTTTGGCATGACAAGCTGACTTTATGGACAAAGAGACTTGTCTAAATAAAAAAAAGTTTAGATGTCATGAGAACAAAAGGCTAGCAAAATAAAGCCGGTAGCAAACTAAAATATCGTTATTCAGCAAAATATCCCCCAGAGCCATAATTACAATTACAATAAACAAGGCTCATCATCCTCCCACAACCCCCAGGTGTAACTAAAAATATCAACATTTTTTATTGCAAAGTCACGTGACTTAAACATATCAACAGTCACGTGACTCGCTTATCCCCGGATTTTGACACGTGACTCTAATCCTCCCATTTTCGCTTACAACTTACTAATGTGATAGAAAAATACTTGGTTCAGTAGCTCAGCTATAAAAATCAGTTTATGGAAAAATAATGATAAAGTCTAAAAAGAGTGTGCTCAGCACAGCTCAGCGCAGCTCAGCAACGCGGCAAAAAATGGAAATACTTAGAGAGAGAAAAACAGTCGAGATGGGAGCAGCTCATCAGCTAAGAAGCGATCTGACTGGGGGTAGCGGAATATGTTGTTGTTGCTGCTGTTTCTGCTGTCCTGGTAAGCAAATTGGGGGTAGCACTATAGGTCCCATGGGTAAATCGTTGGCAGAGATTTGGTGATTGAAGTGCTGGTGCTTCACCTGGTGCTGGGCCTGCTGCAGCTGCTGTGGTTGCTGCAACTGTGGCTGCGGGAATGGCTCCCTGGGCGTGGAGATCGACAGAGCATGTGAAGCGTGCAACAACGAGGCGATGGTCAACCGATGCTTGGAGTGCTGCAGAGCATGTTGCTTGGTTTTGAGCGTGCCGGATTTGAGTCGGCGCCAGCGAAACTGGCAAGCGTTTGGGGTGCGGGAATCGAAATGGAGCGCGATGGCCTTCCACCCAAGTCGCTGGTTGTCTTTCAATGTCAGAAGCAGTGCGTCGTCGGCCGGCGACCAACTCACAATAGACATCTTGCTGTTCCAGCGGGTCCGAGCTCCAGCGGCCCTGGTGAAGGCTGTGGCAATCCCGCCGGATTTTATACTCCATCTGTTGTGATTGCGGCTAGATAAGCGCATGCACAAGTCGCACGTAAAAACCGATTGCAGCCGACTTGTGCCCGGATAAAGCCTGGCTGAAGAGATGCGCTTAGAAAAATTCACAATCGGTAATGTGCTCAGCACGGCATTGCATCGCCAGGAGCCCACATGCGCCCCTATGGCGGAGCCACAGTGGAGAAACTTTGCATGCGCGGACCACGGCGACATAGCCTGCCGGTGTCAGAGCGGCCGTAGAATGTATCTTCACAGCAGGTGCTATTTTTGGCCCCACAACAAATAGCTTGGCACGGAAGATTATGCTTATCTATCCGCACTGAGAAAATCAGAGATGAGATGATTAGGAATCCCCTGGAAGGAAGCGAACCAGCACCGGTGGCTGACGACATCGCGGCAGTGAGATCTGGTTTTTCCAGGCAGCGACAGAGCACCGTTTGCAGAGTAGAGCGATGAGACGATTGCAACGGCGGGTCTGCCCATACTAATTGATGCATTACTAATCTTCCCTTCACCACAGCCTAAAAAACGCAATCTAAGGGCCGCATCGCGTATTCGCTGATTGGCACACATAGATAACCTAGAACTCCCACAAACTGACATTCCAATGAGCAAGCCCTTAGATGTAATATGTGCGATGACAGCCGAATTCGCGCCGCAGCCGATGAGTGTTCAAGGCACACCAGCGCACGTATTGAGTCCAAGGGGCGATCTGGTGTTCTGATCTCAAATTGTGCTTTTACTCGCTCGTTCTACGTCTATGATCTGATACAAAAGCGAAAAAAACAGCATCGCTTCGCCGTGGTGCGGCTCATCGCCCAAAAAGCATCACCACGCTCATCCAAACATTACCAGCAGCCCAACAAAGCGGCGACGGGACGAATCTGGCATGAAATCGGGTCTTTTACAGTGTTTTAGCTGATGTCCTTGAATCCATGGAACTGACGCGTTAAATTAGATTTTTTTCCCCTGCTGATCTCCTCTCCAGTATTCTTTTGCTTCTATTAAAAGAACACGCGAGATGTATCGTCCAAGAAGGGACACAAAGCGTTCTACGCGTTTCACCCTGTTGGTGACAGGGGGACCGGGTCTGGGGAAACGGTCATTTGTCAACACGCTGCTTTCCAGCGGCGTCCTGGCCGCCAAACACACCCAACCTCAGCCAAAGCCAATCACATTCTCAAATGTCTCGTCACTGTCGGCCAGTGAGCTCTCAAGCGAACCTTTTGATCCGCACCACGCGATCTATGAGCCCGGTATGGCGATCTGCGAAACTTCCGTGGAGATCGAAGAAGATCAAGACTCCGACTCGGCAAGTCGCCATCACGAAAAGATCGTGTTGACCATCATAAGTACACCTGGTTTCGGTGAAAACGTTAACAACGAATTGTGCATTTCTGAACTGACCTCCTTCTTGGAGCAGCAGTTTGACCTAGTTCTAGCAGAGGAAACCAAAGTTCATAGAAACACCAAGTTCGTCGATCCAAGGGTTCACCTCTGTCTCTACTTCATTCAACCGGGGGATGGCTTGACGGAACTGGATGTCAAAACAATGTCTTCATTGGCCCCCTACGTCAACATTCTACCTGTATTGGCCAGGGCGGATTCTTATACCCCAAATGAATTGACTAGAATGAAGCAAATGATTAACGATGACTTGAAAAGATTCAAGATCCCAGTTTTCGAGTTCCAGTTTGATGATGATGAACAAGACATTGATTTAATTGAAGAAGTTCAGTTTTTGCGATCCAAGGTGCCGTTTGCTGTCATTGGTGGTCAGTCACCAAATTTTACATCAAGGGAATACCCATGGGGTAAAGTGGATGTGATGGATAATAATGTGTCAGACACTGCTTTGGTGAAGTCAGTCGTTCTTGGCAGCCATTTACAAGAATTCAAAGACATCACTCACGATTTCCTGTATGAAAGGTATAGAACCAATAGATTATCGAGCGTTGTTAACACTAACGGTTCTTCTGCGGGCGGGTTGTCCAAAAATAACCAGCCTGAACCTTCAATGTCTAATTTGAAGCAAATTGCTCAGTCAGAGTCTATGAAAAAGCTGAATCCAAACTACCATGCCTCTTCATCACAACAACAACCATTAGATGCATTACATGAAATTGTTCAAAGAACAGATCAAATGAGTATCATCAGCGAAACCTCCATTTCGGAAGACAATGTTTCCACAGTGGTCATCAACAATACAGCAGCTGATGGGTCTGTGGAATACTCATACCCTGAACCTGTTCCAGTTGACAAGCAACAAATTAGAAAAATCTCACAAACTGTCCCGTACGTGTTGCGTCAACAGTCTATCAGAACCAAACAAGCTAAATTGGAAGATTTAGAGCGTCAGTCTGCCCTAGAGTTGGCTAAGAGAGCTGCCGAGCTAGAACAGAGAGCTATGTTACTAAGAGAGAAGGAAAGATTGATCCAAAGCAAACTGAACCCTCCGGCTGAAGAGACAGTTGCCGAAGAAGGGCACACAGAAGCGGAAAAAGACGGAGAGGAGACCGACCTTACTAGAGCCAGTTTTGTACCGGGCGACGATCGCGCTTAGAACATTTGTACACCAAAACAAAAGTAAATTCCTTCACACAGAAAACGCTGAGCACATGTCACGTGACTGTGGATTTTATTCCTTTTTTATTTATTTTTGATTGAAGCTCTGTGGAGAAATTTCAATGTGTTTCATATAACTTTATAAGTATACGTTTTGGGATATTAGCATAACAAAATTAAAAGGATATGAATCTTTTGGTATGGTATGCACTCCTTGGGCTGCTGCAACGTAGTAGGGCGTTAAATCCGCTTCTAGACCATTCCAAACGTGATTATTACCTGTACGAACATCAGGAGGGGGCCACGTTAAATGACTTCTTGGCTAATAATACCGATTTAATCTATGAAACTCCATCCAAAATGGACAACTATCATATAATCTCAACAGCAAAGGGATCTAAAGTGGATCCACATGACAATTTGCATTCATTGAAACTCAAAAAGCTTCACCATCGTGCGCCTATTCCAAAGCAAGATTCGTCGTTGGAGGCTGTTAGTGCAGTGATTGAAAAATATAACATCAATGACCCCCTTTTCCCAGCACAGTGGCACATTGTCAATACGAATTCTCCTGGTGATGATGTTAATGTGGTGCCAGTATGGGATATGGGCATCACAGGCAAAGGTGTCGTCACCGCAATCATAGATGATGGATTAGATTATACATTGTCTGATTTGAAAAATAATTATTCCCCTGAGGGGTCATGGGATTTCAATGATAATAGACCTGAACCTCACCCAGAGTTAACTAGCGATTACCACGGTACTAGATGTGCAGGCGAAATTGCAGCTGGGAAAAGTGACGGTGTTTGTGGTGTTGGTGTTGCGTTTGATTCTAAGGTGGCCGGGATTAGAATTTTATCCGCACAAATCACTGCGGAAGACGAAGCGTTGGCTATGATCTATGGTTTGGATGTTAATGATATTTATTCCTGCTCTTGGGGTCCTGCTGATAACGGTAAGGCCATGGAAGCCCCTGATAAAGTTGTCAGAGACGCCATGGTGAAAGGTATCCAAGATGGTAGAAAGGGCAAAGGTGCATTGTATGTCTTCGCTAGTGGTAATGGTGCAGCTAGAGGTGACAATTGTAACTATGATGGTTACACTAATAGTATTTATTCCATTACGGTGGCAGCGATTGATCATAAAGGTTTGCATCCTCCCTATTCTGAATCTTGTACCGCAGTTATGGTTTCTACCTACAGTTCTGGTTCAGGTGAACATATTCACACAACTGATTTAAATGAAAAATGTTCTGATACTCATGGTGGTACTTCTGCAGCTGCTCCATTAGCTGCGGGTATCTATGCCTTAGTTCTGGAGGCCAATCCTGAATTAACTTGGAGGGATGTCCAGGCACTGACAGTTCATTCAGCGGTGGAAATTGACTCCACAGACCCTTCATGGCAAAACACCGAAATACCTGGCAGAAGATATTCACCTAAATACGGTTGGGGTAAGATAGATGCAGAGAAAATGGTCAACGCGGCCAAAGATTGGACACTGATAAAACCTCAAGGTTGGATGTATATGCCATACAAGATAGTTGCCACTAAATTGAAAGAAGTTGGTGAAATTACTGATAGCTTCATTGTCGACGAAAAGATGACTTCCAAGGCTAATTTAGAATCAGTTGAACAGATTACAGTCACAATTAATTTGGAGGCTAAAATCAGAGGTGATGTTGAAGTTGACTTGGTTTCACCAAATGGTCATATCTCACCCCTAGCTATGGTTAGAAATAATGATAAAAGTTCATCAGGATTCCGTAATTGGACTTTTTCAACAGTGGCTCATTGGGGTGAATCTGGTGTTGGTGAATGGAAGATAAAGATCAGAAATCATGATAAGGATAATTCTTTAAGTTTCGGTGGTTGGCAAATGAAAATGTTTGGTCAAGTCATTGATTCCTCAAAGGCTAAAAGGTTTGATGTCAATGAAGATTATTCTAAAATTCATCAAGAAGAGGAAAATGAGAGTGACAGTGACAGTGACGACGAAGGCGAAGATATCATTACAACCACAGTGGCTGTTGTTACCGAAGAACCAGCACCGGCAACTACTACTGAAGAAGCCATCGCTACAACTACCACAGCAGACATTGTCCCGCTCACACCTGTTGGAGAAGCTACCGCAACCACAGCAGAAGAAGAGCAGCCAGTAAACACCGATCTTACTACCAAAATGACTACTGTAACCGACATCCCGGTGCCAACATCTGATTCTGGTAAATCAAATGAGCCGCAGACCAGTTCTTCTTCTTCCGAACATTACTTAATCTATTTGGTTTTGATTTTAATATTTGGGTTTGGGTCACTGATGTATCTCATAACCCATGGTCGCCGTACACAAGGTAGGGCTAGAAGGAGGGAAGAGTTTGAATTTGATATTATTCACCCAAGTGATGATGAATTTGATTTTGATGATGATTTTGATCAAGACTTGGGTGAATTAGATTTAGGAAGTGGTGAACGTGATGGATTGGTACCTAAAAGGGGAGGAAATGACATGAATTTAGATAAAAATTTGCCTCCAGCACCACCTTCCTATGATCATGACTTGAGTGCTCCATCTACTACAGCTGATTCTGATGACAACAATCATGATGCTAATGATCAAGCAAAAGATGTGCCAAATGAAGAATCTAAATGATCATATGATACACACAAGTACATGATTTTATTTGAATTATTAAGGGTTTTCTTATTTATACTAAAAGAAACAAAAGATATAACATGACATCCATATATATAGATTTATATCCTCAGATACAAAAGTCCTCCGCAATTACTCTAAACTTGAAGATTAACAAAGGTAAATAAATTGCTTACGTAATCACAAAATATTTCAACCAAAAGAAGATATCAATTTCATGGGACTAGTCTCAACCTTATTCTCTTAATTATATTCATTTGCTCGTTAAAGATGTCAATATACTCACGCTACATGGCGTTACCGCTTAAAGTAAAGCTTTTCATTTGGGTTTCAACCGCCGGTGTGGCCTTTTTAACCGATTCTATTAGTGAGAAAATCTTTGAACAAAATATGATTGATGCGGAAGCCAATCGTAGAGTTGAACTAGAATTGAAAAAGCTAGAAAAGAAGACATCATCATCATCATAGCAAAAAGCATCTTATGTAAACAAAAGTTTATATACCATCATCTTGTAGCATAATAAAAGTAATAAGTCTCTCTTTAGTCGCTCATTTGTTTGTTTAAATCATAAAACATTTATTTTTTAATCAACTAAATACAAAGAAAACACTGTAGCAACAACAATCCTGTTATAAAAACCCAAACCCTTAGATGTGTTTCTTAATGGAACTAACAAATTCTAAGAATTTTGCAGGGTTTGCGTCAATACCTCTTGAATAAACGAATTCACTTGCTAATTTTGTAGCAAAGATGGCCTTCAAGTAAGCAACAGGAACTCTTTCCAAAATTGAGTCTAAACCAATTTTTTCTAACAACAAAGAAGGTAATGCTCTTTTCAAAACTAAGTTTCTGAAAACCTCATCATCTTCCCAAAGTTCCTTGGAAGAACTTAATTCATCAGCTAATTTGTTAATAGATAAAGATAATTCATCTGATAAGGTACTGAAAGGCTTACCAGTCTCATTCTTCAACTTCCACATCATTTCGAATTCATCGTTAGCATTTTTAACGATGATTTCTTGAACTTGTTTCACATATGACTTATAGAATTCTGGCACCTCACCATTAGACTTCTGGCACATGTGTTCGGCAAAGCTCTCATCATCAAATGATAAAGCAGCTAAAACTTCCAATGAAGAAGAAGTAACACCACCCTTGTTTGTTGAAGCGTCCTTAAAAACGGTACAACCAGCATCTTCCAAAATGAGTTTTGCTGCTTGGGTGATAAACAAATTAGCACCTTCAATAATAATTGGCACAATTGATTTACCAGTTTTTGGATCCAAGAAATAATGAACTGTATTGGCATCAATAGAGTTTGGTCTACCACCACAAGGAGTGAATAATTGAACAAAATTTGGAGGATAAATTGATTGTAGTTTCAAATGGAATTGGTTTCTAAATTGCAAACCTGATTTGACAATTTCACCATTAGGTAATTTGATGTTATTTTGATCAATCATAATAGCGTAACCCTTTGGACCCAACTTACTTTGATCGAAGTGATCATTAGCCTTTCTTTCCTTAGCTAATCTTAATAATTCATCTTTGTCGATACCATCTTCATCAACGATAACACCAGCACCATCACAGATACCAACATAAGTTTCATTACCGGACAATTTAATTTCATTTGAACCTAAATCACCATCACCACCAGCCATTTGGACTTTATGAATTTTAGACCAGTCTTCAACACCCATTTTAGAGTAAACACCCTTGGTGAAGGCTCTAACTGATAAAGTAGTCATACCATATTCATCGTGAGGAATACCACCAATAGTTGGAGATTTACCAGTGAAAAAGGCCTTCCATGGGAAACCCAAGGAAGCACCACGCTTTTTAGCATGTAATGTAGCCCAGTCAACAAATCCAGCAGTATTTTCATCTGGACCCATGTAGATCATTTCTGGCTTACCGTACAAATCAACAATTTGTTCCTTAGCTGGGTCCTTGATCAATAAATCTAAAATGGAATCAATGTACTTAACAAAACAATCCTGATAGTTGGATTGGGCAGAGCCTTGGTTAACTAAAATGACACCTTTGGAACCACCTTCAGGAATATCTTTATTTTTACGTTGTTGAGTTGAAGCTAAGTTGTAATTTTCATCAAACATTGATCTCATGTTCTTCAAGTAAGCATCTTGGGATCTTGAAAGAACAATTCTGATACCACCACGAGCAACATCCTTGAATCTAATATGGAAACCTCTGAAATCAGAACCAACAATGAAGAACATACCATACGGAGTATTTGGGTATTCAGTCTTAGGTAAGAAGGAAGCATCTAATCTAAATGAAAGGGCGATTTTAGAAGTGATGAAAAAGTTAGTCTTCAAAATGGATTTGTTGAAAGAGTATAATGCTCTCAACACCAATTGGTGAGAGTTGAATGGGACATCGGAAAGTAACTTTTCAAAATGGTCGTCATCATGGATACCCTCCACTTGGGCAACTCTTTGGTAGGACAAGGTCTTGACGATCGACTTAGAGGTATAATGAACGTCAACGAAATTTTTGAACAATTGACGAACTAAACCAGCATTGGAATCAACTGTTTCAATAATGTAAGATTCTGAGAAAGTTTCAGAAGTGAATCTTTCCTTGATTTTAGAAACCAATTCCAAATTCTTAGGAGAGGCAGATGTTAATAACAACTCTTTCAAAGATTGGAATTCAGGACCCAATCTGTTTAAGAAGTGAGAAACGAAAATGACACCACAATGAGCGTAAATACATTCTTGGATTGACCATTCACCGGATTCAAACTTGTAATAAAACTTGTTATTTGGAACAGTGTACAATAGGGAAGCTTCCTTGGTCAATTGGAAAGTGGTGATATCACTACCGATCAACCCGTTGGTGTTGGACAAGTACATTGAGATGATAGAATGGCCATCAGAGAAGTTTTCAATATACTTTCTGTTGATGGTGATACCATAGTATTTAGCCAAAGTGGAAAGGGCTGAGTTGTAACGTTGGGAAGTACCTCTCTTGAAACCGATGACGATTCTAACTTCACCATTGGCGGCCAGGGTATAGTGTTTAATGACCGGTCCCTCTGTTGAGTCTAACTCTTGTAAAACCTCAGAATATAAAGTCTTAGTGTAGGTAGAGGCAATTTTGGCGAAGGTGTTATCGGAAATTGAGTCAATTGAAGAGCCAGCGTCAACCTTGGTGAAGTCGTTTTTGTAGACAAAATGGCACTTGACGGACTCGCCAGAAGTCAAGGTTGAGTTGAAGGATTCCATTCTGTAGGTTGAGGCATCGGTGGTGTTATCAAAGAACTGGTCATCGATCTCCTTTTCGAAAACGTTATCGTTACCAGTTTCGAAGTAGACGGCATGGTCGTCGGTGATCTTCTTGTGGTGCACAAAGGTGGCTTCTTCGCCGGAGGCCTCAGCGGCGACCTTAGCAGAGTACAAGGCCAAGATGTTGGAGGCTATGTTGTCGATTGACTCGCTGGCGAAATAGGTGTCTTCAATGCCCAACTGCTGATAGAAGAAGGCCACTTCCTGCTCGATCAAGGCCTCCGGCACAAGACCCGAGGCATCTATGGCGTCCATCACCTTTTCCATCTGCTGCTGCTTGCCGGAGAACTCGGTAGCGTGGTAGCCTCCCTGGGCCAACTCGGAGTCGGACACGTTTTTGAACGAGGACTCCGAGAATGTATTTTCCAAGGTCAAGGCATGGATATTAGGGAGTGCTGTCGTTGTCATGTTGTTTGGGTTGTTTTTATCATTTTGAGATTCCATCTTTGCGGGTGCAGAACGAGGGCAAACAGCTGATTATTTATAGTAAAAAAAAGGTACAAAAATAAATGATACTTGTGTCATGAGCGGTTGTGATCCCCTTTTTTATTTTTTAAAAGGGAATCCCTAGCGGCTGACGGATGCGCCAAAAAACGCGACCTCGCGCCAAAACATAGCCTGCGGGGCAGCAGCCACGTAACTGAGAGCACCAGTCAAAAGCTGCTTTTGCGCTGAACACACTTGTACAACTCTCGCCGCCACAGCCCCCCGCTGGCCAACTGCAATAAAAGATGCTTAGCAATTACCTGACGATGTGTCAAAAGTCACCCAAATTCCCCGCTGGAAAGGGCGACACGAAGTGGCTGGGCAGCAGAATCGCTCGGAACTGCGACCTCGAGACCATCATCATGCCTAGCGCCTGTATCTGAGCTACAAGCGACCCAGTAGCCAGCGTAGCCCAGCCACATGCTCGGTGCTTGTGGCGTTTGGCGCACTCCGCGCGGCTCTGCACTCTTAAAGTGACCAGAAGCCTCACGCGGGGGGCTCCAGTGCCACGCGCTGTGGCGGTGACCGTGAGGGGCACAACAACAACAACACCGGCGGCGGCTGCCACGACGGCATGTAAACACACCCCGGAGTGTGGTGCCACGGGCTTGGCGCAACGGCTAGAGTTAGAGATCTTGGTCTTGGCATCACTGAGTGCTGAGCAGATGAGCACGGCGCTTAAGTAGAGCGACATCGCATCGCTTAAGCGTCACCATTATGCGCTTGCTTGACAGCGGGTGTGGTAGGCGCCAGTTGGGGGTTTGGCGCCGCTGGGCAGGCGCCAGCGCCTGCGCCTGCGTCTGCGTGTCCAGCGTGCAACGCCAACCAGAGGCAGGGGAACCCAACCGTTTCTGTGCCCGGCGTTGCGACGGTGAAATTTTGGTTTATCGTATTGATTGTGTCAACTCCGAGAAAAAATAAGCGATAAACGCCATCTCCGAGAAAACGGCCAAGGAGGAGACAAAGCGTGTTGCACAGCGCAATGCGGGGGCGAAGGGGAAGAGATTTTTGGATAGGTGAGGAGTTTTGGGCGGTTGGGTAGGAGCTGGGGGTCCCGCAGGGCCCCTCAGCAGGAACCCAGCAGGAGACAGGAGGACCAGAGCACTCTTTTCGCAATGAAGTGATTTTTCACACTACTCTAACACTAGTTTTTCTTGGATAGAAAGAACAATAGCCGTTATGCCAGCTATCAACTCCTTGCTTGCGCACTCGGCTGCGCAGCTCGACGCCAAGCTCATGGGGCCTGTGATCGGGTACACGCTTGACCAGTTGGTGGAGCTCGCCGGTTTGGCAGTAGCCACGGCCGTGTCGCCGTCTATTAGCGAAAATCAGAAAACTTTAGTAATTGCGGGCCCTGGTAACAATGGGGCCGACGCGCTAGTCGCAGCGAGACATTTGAAACTCTTCGGACATCAGGTAGAGGTTTATTATCCAAAGCAAGGCAAAACGCCCTTGTATGGTAATCTAGTCAAGCAATTGGCCTCCATGGACATCAAGTTCGTCAACGACTTGCCTGAAATCAGCACCCAGTTGGTAATCATTGACGGGATCTTCGGGTTCTCATTCCATGGCGAGTTGAGACCGCCCTTCGATTCCATTGTGAGCCGCATCATCCAGCTTCAGTCCAAAGGCTCGATTGTCTATTCAATCGATATCCCCTCAGGCTGGGACGTTAATGAAGGTCCTTCTGAAAGCTATTATTTCATGCCCAATGGGCTCATTTCTTTGACAGCCCCCAAGCCTTGTGCCAGGTTCATCAAGGGCAAGCATTGGTTGGGTGGAAGGTTCCTACCGCAATCCATCATTGACGAATTCAACTTGAACGATATCATGACTCTTTACAAATCAACCGATCAAGTTGTCGACATTACAGGATACGACATCAAATAAACTAACTCGTTAAATCGAACTATATATTTTCTTTTCTTTTCCTTGCTATATATATTATGTGGATGTATAAAAATTATATAAAAAAAGATTGATTGATTGATTGTTTGTTTGAATAATTGCTAAAAGTAATCGTCTTAAATGATAATTTACCCTTAATGGATACAGAGATGAAATATGGCACGAGAAGCAAGGGAATAAAGAAAAAGAAAAAAAAAAACGGGGGAAGAAGAAGAAAAGGAAGTGAGGACAAAAAAATTTCAGTGACAAGATAAGAATAATAAAAAACCAGGATAGTGGTAATGATGATAATAATCACATGGCCGGATGCTAGTATAATATACAGTTGTGATGATTATGGACCATGTTGCGTTTGTAATTGCTGATGTTGCTGTTGTTGTTGTTGATAACCATTAAAATACCCATAACCATTAGACACTTTATTTGGAGTGGAAGGTAATGACTGAGGTTTCGAACCACCAACCTGTTGCTGTTGTTTGCGTGGTGGCCCACGAACGCCTAATGGGTTCTTACTGAAACTTAATCTGATACCTCCTTTATTACTCACTGGGTTACCATTAGTCCTAACTAGTTGCCTACCGTACATTTCAGCTAAGGCCTTTGTTGCATGAGCAACATCTTCAAATTCAACAAAGCACATAGGGCCATGATGAGAAACTCCTGAAGAGTTCTGTTTGGTCCTAAATGAAAGCCTGCGAAAGCCTGGTTGCGATTGGAATAATGATCGCAATTCCATCTCGGTGGCATCAGGAGGTAAATTTCCCACGTATAATGTATTACATGGGGGATTTTGATCTGCTGGGTTAGCAGGCGGTGGTACCCTGGCTAACAATGATAAATCTATTTGTGCTACAGGTGTGGACGGTTGCTTTGAAGTTTTAGAATCTATCTGATTTGTTGCAAGTTGTTGCTGCTGCTGAGGGGAATTGGCAGGCTGCTGTTGAACAACATTAGACTGTGCTTGGGATTGTGGACTACTTTGTTGTTGTTGCTGCGCAGCTTGTTGCAACATCATTGGAGATTGTGTTGAAGGGAAAAAATGACTTTGGGACCAGTCTCCCATTGGGGTTGTCAAATTGGATGACCCCGGCTGACTTGTGTTGCTCAGGTTCAGGTTATCTGGTCTATTATTGGCCCAAGTGCCATTTTGAAATTGATCGAATCTTTGAGATGATGAAAAGCCTCTAACAATAGGGTCAATGTTGCCTACTAAAGTGCTGACATTTGGTGGCGGGGAAGGCGGGGAGTTGGATAATGGGTTATCGAAATTGAACATCGATTGAGTAGCCGAAGCTGGTGGTATAGAGGGTTGTTGTTGCTGTTGTGCTTGATGCTGCTGCGGTGGTTGCTGCGATTGCTGCTGCTGTTGCTGTGGGGGTTGCTGTTGCTGAGCAGCTGCTGCCTGAGCAAATGAAACAGAGTTGCGCGTAGTAGGTTGACTAAACTTGGTCAATAAGTCGGAGCCATTGGCCAATTCTGCTAGAGAGTTATTCCTTGAAAATTCGTGGGTCAACTCACAATTGATGTTTGGGTAATTGATACCAAACAACTGCTTGTTATTCAACAATTGCAAAACCTGAGATGCAGTTTTAGGTGAGATGAACCTGGCGTAAATCACCGGCACAGGAAGGGGATTTGTGTTTGAAGGCTCATGCCTTATGTCCACAGTGTGGATGTCGTCGATGCACAACGAAAAAATTAGAATTGCCTCTCTGATGGTTAGGTCACTTGGAATGTTTCTGATTTTCAAGACAACAAAGTCCGGCGACGCCTGCGCTGAGGTGTGCTGCGAGCTGATGTTGGACAAAGAGAGTCTCTGCATGTTACCCGAGGGTAAGTCATCGCTTGACGATAGATGGGAGTCCAGATTGAGCTGGAACGCAGACGCGGCGGCAGTGGTATGCGATTGAGTGGCCATGTGGGGGAGATGAGTAAAGCTAGTAAAAGATGATTTAATGAAACAGATTGGGGATACTAATGTACAGAGGGAGAACGCACACGCTTGCTAATTAATAACTGACACGTAAAGATAACAACAAATGAGCAGTCAGGGTTGACAAATGGCGTTTGCTTGCGGGTTTTCTATGCTCCAGATGCGGCGAGGGAGAGATTTGCTGTGTGGTCTGGAACGGGGTTCAATGGGCGGTAACAGTAGGCTCTGTGCACGCGTTTGGTTTACGGACCAAAACAAATAAGGGTTAACAAGACTAAAATTTTTTAAAACAAAAAATAAACCAGCTAGCATGGTTTCATAGCGGGCCCAGACCGAAAATGCTCTGCACTGAGCATTTCTGCCTTCCCACAGCAACACCACCATCCTGTGCAGCCCAACGCTGCGACCATGCCTGTTTTTTCAGCGTGCCCGTAGCACCTCTGCAAGAGCCGCTAAGTAGTTCGTTTCTAGAAAAACAGTGTCCCGGGCCCTCGCCTACGCACTCCCCCGCGTAATTGCAGGCCTGCTGCCATTCTTCAAAACGTGCCGCCAAAGGGCCGTTATTACGTAAGCGCTCCGCATCACGTGACCATTGGGCGGCTCCAGATTTTGGTTGCCTCTCACAAGGGATGAGATTGATTAGCCAAAACGTGCGGATCCTTTGTGTGTCTATTGCTGTCTTCTTCGCCTAGGAACTGAGCATGACCAGAAAGCACAGCAGAAGACAGCACAGCAGAAAACCACCGGCGGCAGCCGCCGGTGGACCAGCAGCGGGCCCCGACACTGGCGCCGCAGCAGCAGGATCAAGTGCGTTGCTAAAAAAGCTCATCTCGATTGACGCGTCGCATTTGGCCACCATGTGCGGGCCCCTGATGGTCCCCGACGGACACTGCTGGAACCCGCAGCGACACGTTACGGGCGAGGACGTTCTCGGCGGTTTGTACGGCCGCTACACGAAAATCAAGCCGGTGCCTTCCGGCTCCGCCTTGGAGCTTTCGAAGAGCAAGCTTCTAGCCTCGATCAAGACGTCTCTGGATCTCCTGAATTGCGTGGACGTCCCGCACGCGGAATCCAAGGCCAGTGTCTACGCAAGTGAGTCCGAAAGTGACGTTGTTCTGTCGTCTTCCGACGATGAGGGTGGCGTCACGGCGAGAAAGAAGCCCATTGAGTCTCCTCAGCTCACCATTTTCGACAGCAGCAAGTTCCCTCAAAAGAAGCCCAATCAATATATCGACGATGGCGATATCGTTCCTCAGCACATTGCTAAGTCCATGGCTACTTTTTTCACCTGAGTCCAAACCCGCCGCAAGCGGTAAGTACAGTACATTACTCACAGCCTATTTCAGTTTAGTTCCCGTTCTCCTCTCCCTATTGCTTTTGTAGTCATCCGTATATAGCTGGATTATATATGCGTTTTTAAATTGGTAATCGTCACTTAATTGCTACAATTTATTATACATCTGGCCTAGCATCTGCGCACCATCTTCAGTAAGTTGAGTATATCCTCATATACCTTTTTATCTTTCATTTTCTCTTCAACCGACAACCTGGTGTTCACCAGCCACTCATTTTTCAAAAAATCCTTGGCACTAGGCCGCTCTTGCCACTTGGGGTTCAGAATTTGGATCATGGCAAACAACGTGCTGTCCTTCATGGTTTTCAAATTGTTGACTATTATATCATCGTCGACATGCGATGAAGAGCTGGTGTTTGTGTATGTCGATGCACTCGAGGTTGATCTCCCTCTGTGCGTGTAGTTGTTATTCAGAATACTGTGTGTGCTGCCGTTGTTGCTGTTCGACATCTTAGATGGTGACAATTTAGGTGAGTTGGAAGCTCCCCCAGGCGAAGTGGAGGCTGTCTGAAGCTTCTGTTTGATATCAAACCCGCTTTTGAATTCATTCAATTTGTATTTTCTATAGATAGTTTGATACCATTTGAAACAGGGCTCTTCATTCGAGGCCAAATTCCATGGTTTACTCATAAATTTCATTTGATAATATATCATACCTAGAGACCAAATATCACTAGCCTTAAATTTTTCAATGCTGAAAGGCTCGCTGTCAGTTTTGAACGATAGCAATTCTGGTGCCTTGAAACTACCTGTTCCTCTGGTTATAAACGAATTATCACCAATTGGGTAATCTTCCAAGTTGTTCAAATCCATCGAATAACCAAAGTCGCATAATCGTAATTTACCATTGCAGTCGATAAGTATATTCTCCGGCTTCAAATCTCTGTGGCAAATACCCTTCGAATGTAAGAACTTGACCGCCTGCGCTATTTGTAGAAACATCTCATCTTTCAATTGAACGCTGACCTTCATTGAGATTTTCCGTGTTTTAGATAATAAACTTAGTAGATCCGAATCTTGATAATAATCCAGCAATAAGGCAAATTCCAAACTGCTCTCGCCATTTCCCTCGCTGCACAACTCGTTCAATAAGAATCCGTAAGCGGGTGTTATGTGCTCACTTTCTGCCCTTTTCATGACACAATACTCATTGATACAATCAAAAGTATAATTTGACCTTTCTTTTCTGCTGATAGTGGTCGTAGTTGTGACTTTAGATAGTGAGGATGACGGCTCCGTTGATTCACAATCAGCCATCGGAACTATGTCACTGATCATACTGTCCAATGACCCAACTCGGGTACGCACCCCCCTTGTATTACCATCATTCTTAATCGAAATTGAATTCATTTGTGATGTCATATCATTGATGTCAATAGAAGGTTGTGGTAAGCACGCGGGACTGTCCACAAACCGTTTCAGAATCTTCACAACCACACTCTGTCTGTTAGACAAACATCTGCTCTTCATAATAGACCCACCGGTACCTTCCTGGAGTTTTACTAAGTTATTCTTTAGATCGACATATTGATTCAACAATGGCAACGGCTGTGTTTGAGCAACGCTCTCCGGACTTTCATGCTTCAATTCAACCAAATCATCTGCATCTGGCAGATCGATTTGCAAGTCGAAATAGAACACACCAGCCATGCTAATATAATTCCTAATTGTCAAGACTGTTAGAAAGAGTGACTTCCATTAAAAAAATTACCCAACTCACCAGAAAAAGGAACAATGCCCTCACAATCTAATCTCATTATTGCATCGATTCCTAGCTATAATGGCCTCTGTTGGACATGCCAATGAGTTTGGTTGGACGCACGTCTCACCAGACAGTCCTGAGTTGCCCATTGGCCTCACTGGGCTTTTTTCCGGCAACGCGGGCGCTCTGACGCGCATTCTAGAGGCCTTTTCCGAACTGATATCACAGCCAGTGCAGCAGCAACAGACACAACCTGAAATTATACCATCTAAAAACTCGTTGTTGGCCTACTGGCTTTCTCCTTTTTCCTTGCTGTATTTGATCATGTCCTTGGTGATCAACAGGATTATCATATTTGCGTCGTCAAGGAGAAACAGGCGATTACCACAGATATCTAATCTCTCTTTGCGGTTGTTTGCGTTGTATTGCTTATCACGAGCAAGTTTTGGATTGTTGGTGGCCTGCAAGTCATACTTAAGGGATAATACCATGATACAATTTCTCTTACAATCAGCATTTTGGGATTTCAATATCGAATCCTTTGCATCTAAATCATTCCTATCATTGAAATTTGGTGAAGACTATTTTTATAAGATTGATTCCAATGGCCACAAATTGACCGGCCCTACTACCAGTATCTTGAGACCTTTCCATTTGAGCTTATGTCTTTCGCAAGTATTGGAAACTTATACATCTGTGGCCAATGGGTTGAGACCTTCTATCGAAACTGGTATCACATTGTTTGAATATTCTTTGGCTTTCCAAGAGGCAACACCATATGAATTCCCCACAGATCAATTGCTATACGTTGGGTTGATTGCCTTGGCTAACCAGTTGAATATTCATCTATTGGGTCTTTTCAATATGGGAAAATACAGATTGATTAGTTCATCGTTAATTGGGTTTTCAACTTTATGGTATTACATTTACAATTTGTACATGGGTGAGATTATACGAATGCCGTTCATTATAGTTGTTGGATATTTCCCCCATTTTTGCATATTGTCAGTTATCACCTTCAGTCATTTGATATATATATTGACAAGTATTTTAAGGGGTGAGATTCTCAAAGACCTATCGATGTTCAATCCAATGAATAATTTAAGAAGGGCTAATATTCAATTAACTGATGACTTCTACACCTCCTTGATTTTGTATGGTGAGTTTATCATCAATGTATCAATCAAACAAAGCTATGATAACGAATATGAAGATATCAACTTACCAATAGGTACATATTTGGATGATCTGGCAGTCAATGGGTATTCAGTGGAATATAATGAACATCCTGATGTTCTGAAAAGAAAATTGGATAAGTTAAATAACAAGTTGAATGGATCTATCAGAAGAAAGGTCAATTCTATGCATATACTAATCAAAAAGTTGTTTGTACTGATTATGAGTAAAACTTGGGGGTATCATAAATTAATAGGAGATGCTATTTTGAATACTAGTGAAAGATCAAAGTCCGTGGATGAGATCAATGTTAATGCATTGACTGATGAAGATTTAAATGAAAATTATGCAAACTATATTTTAAATGGGTCGTTCAATGACCAGGATGAGAGTTCGGACTATGATTTTGAGAATATCGACTCAGACACCAGCTCGGATGTTGCACAGGACGCTAATAATGATGATGATGACGATGATGATGATCAAATCCTGCTTAATGAGCTTGTCACTCCACAGGAGTTCCAACAGTTAGTTCTTAGAAAGGGTGGCTCAAAAGAAAGGATCCTTGGTTATCATATGAAACAAATGAACCACCCAACTCAACTAACTAGATCTCAATTCCGACGTTACTATAATGACAATATGAAATTGCAGGACATACTATCAGAACGGCGCGAATACAATGACAGTGATGACGATGATGACTCTGTTGAAAAACTTGGATTGTGTGTTATTTGCCATGTCAATTCCAGACATGTAATTTTATGGCCCTGCAAATGCTTAGCCTTGTGCGACAGTTGCCGCTCTGATCTTGCTGAACGCCATTTTGAGAGCTGTGTCTGCTGTAGAACTCCAGTAGAAGGATTTTCTAGGGTCTTTGTGCCTTAATAGCTATATGATGTTATGTATTTGTAATTTGTGATAGATCAAGTTCAGCTGTGCTGAGCTATTTCCTAAAACGGCAGTTTGTTGTTTTTGTCGCGAAAAAAGTTAGAAATCAAAACATCAATAAGTTTTCTCTCTTGATTTAACCGTTTTAGCACCGCTTGCGCCCTCAAAACACCCACGTCATGAGAGAAATCGTATGTATACCACTTTAGTTATTGTCAGTGGCTCCAAATTGATACCAAACTTGGCTATTTGGGGCGTGTCTGACACCAGATCTATACGCGCTGACGCGTCTCAGATTCTGGATCTCTCTCCCATTAATACATTTATACTAACACACACCACTAGATCCATTTATCTGCCGGTCAATGTGGTAACCAAATCGGTGCTGCCTTCTGGGAAACCATCTGCGAAGAACACGGCTTGGATGCCAACGGTGTCTACCAAGGAGACAATCCACTCCAAAAATCTAGATTAGACGTTTATTTCAACGAAGCTGCCAACGGTAAATACGTTCCAAGGGCTGTTTTACTTGATTTAGAGCCAGCCACTATCCAAAAGGTTAGAGCTTCAGAATACGGTCAACTATTCAGACCAGACAATATGATCTATGGCCAATCTTCAGCTGGTAACAACTGGGCCAAGGGTCACTACACTGAAGGTGCTGAATTAGTCGATTCTGTTATGGAAGTTCTTAGAAAGGAAGCTGAAAACACTGACAGTTTACAAGGTTTCCAAATTTCACACTCCTTAGGTGGTGGTACAGGTTCCGGTATGGGTACCCTCTTACTTTCCAAGATTAGAGAAGAATATCCAGAAAGTATGATTGCTACATTCTCTGTTATGCCTTCCAAGAAGGTGTCTGACACTGTTGTTGAACCTTACAATGCTACTTTGTCCATTCATGAATTAATTGAACAGGCCAATGAAACTTTCTGTATTGACAACGAAGCCTTATACGATATTTGCCAAAATACTTTGAAGGTCAACCACCCATCTTACCCACAATTGAACAAATTGATCTCTTCAGTTATGTCTGGTGTTACCACCTCTTTGAGATTCCCAGGTCAATTGAACTCTGATTTGAGAAAGTTGGCTGTTAATTTAGTTCCATTCCCAAGATTACATTTCTTCATGGTGGGTTATGCCCCATTAGGTTCTGTCAATTCTGAATCCTTCAGATCTTTGTCAGTGAATGAATTAACCTCCCAATTGTTTGACCCAAGAAACATGATGGCTGGTGCCGATGCCAACAGCGGTAGATACTTGACCGCTGCCGCTTTCTACAGAGGTGACGTTTCCGTGAAGGAAGTTGAAGATGAATTGTTCAAGGTCCAGAACAAGAATAGCGATTATTTCGTTGACTGGATTCCAAACAACGTTCAATCGTCTGTCTGTTCCGTTGCTCCAAAGGAAACAAACATGTCTGCCACTTTCGTTGCCAACTCCACCTCCATCCAACAGGTGTTCCAAAGAGTTGGTGGCCAATTTGAACAAATGTTCCACAAGAAGGCTTTCATGCATTGGTACACTGCTGAAGGTATGGACGAAACCGAATTCACCGAAGCTTATGCCAACATGAAGGACTTGATCGACGAATACCAACAGTACCAGAACATGGGCGAGGATTTTGACGTGGACGACCAGGACGATATGTAATAGACACCACTTGGCCTCCTATTTCTTGTTGATTCCCCCATATGCTTTAAATGTCTTGTGGTTCTCCCTTTCTTTTTTTGCCCTCTTTGCGTTCCTGCTGGGAGTTTCATCATGCTGTCAAGCATGTTGAAACATCTGACTCTTCGTTTTGTTTTTGTATCTTTTCAATATAAAATTAAATCTAATAAAATAGAATAATAAATTTAATAAATGATAAAATTGAAAATAACGCATTTAACTTGCTGAGCGATATTTGTATGAGGTAAAGGCGCTTCTTGAAAAATACACAAATGAAGAAAAGATCCGTTTTAATAAATTGTCGACCATAACTATCAATCATACTCATGTTTTGGCCTAGATCCATTAAGAGACATCTGTCTTTGCCTGAATTGGATTTGTCTGAGTTGTCCAATGGCCATCCTTATGCGCCGTTTCCTCATATGGACCCCATCTTAGATATGGCTAGATTGTCAACAAGCTCCTCGACTTTCCCATATGTCTGTATCACGTACAGAACATTGTACATTATGAACTCTACTCATCATGCTACCTTAGGTTGTCATCTACGTTCAGAGGAATCTTTGAAACAATTTGGAACAAATCAATCACTTAGATTGTCACCAAACGGTAAATTCATTGCAATTAAAACAAATTCAAACCATCTATTGGTGTATCATATTGAACCAATGGGCACCGATAAAGAAGTGCTACTGGTATATTCAAAATCTGGCGATTTAGTTCAAAACGGTTACCCTTGTACCTCATACCATACCATTGAAGGATCGTCATTTGGAACAAACCATGTTGACAATAAAGGTCTATTTGACGGTCTTATACAAACTTTTGTTGGTACAGGTGACAATGAAAAGCCCAACAAAGATATCAATTTAAGATTGAAAGTTATTTTCAATTGTTCAGTGAACGTCAATGATTTCACGTTTGTTGATAATACCACTATTTTGATTATTCAAGAACATGATGGAAATAATTCTGCAATGCTAGTTGATTTCAAGGCTGATAAGAAGGTCACAGAAGAAGAAGTGGCTGGCATTAAGCAATCTGAAACATTTGTTGATTTTAAAAAATTGGATTGGTTTAGAAATGAAAACATTAGTGATAACAACCAAATCGTTAAATTAGAGTATAACTATTCCTTAGATATATCTATCATGTTTAACTCTTGTGGTGATGCAATGTTGGTTAAGAGAGACCCGGACAACAAATTGTTGTCTTTCTTTGCTAAAATAATCTACAAATCAAAGAATGAATTAAAGGCAATCGATGGTCAGATAAATTATATGAAATCTTTAATTTATATACTGTTAGAAAATGGTGATACATTGATTTACAAGTTGAGATATGATACAGAAATAAAATTGTTGAAAGTAATCAAAAAGCCAATCAATTCCAAAAATGTCCAAGCTTTAGTCATGGACCCAAATGGTATTTCATTTGTCGTACATTTTGACAATGGGTGGAACATTTATTCATTTTTAGGTAATTTAAACTTCTCAAGTTTTGATTATGATAATTTGAAGTTAATCAAGTTTAATAAAATAGTTTTTAATGGTAAAGATCAAATGGTAGTCACCAATGGGCATGAACTATTTGATATAATGTTAAACAACCTAAATTTTGGCAATCAGTCTAATTCTAACTGTTTAAAAAGACCTGTTTTGTTTAACGAAGATAAGATAACTATTTTCAAATTTTTTGAAAAGAAATTATTTGATCATCACCATTTCAAATATAACTCCAATGAGATGCTTGAAAAGGATACCAACATATGGTTAACAGAAACGCTTCCATTAGAATTTAGAATAAAAAACTCGGCAATTAGATCTATTTCTGTTAGTGATGATGGTTGTCATGTTTGTATCATTGGGGATTACGATATTTTATATTTCAACGTGGATGAAGGTACATGGAAAACTTTAAATTCAGTTTTAAATGAGGATGTTAATTTTCAAAAAGTTGAAACGCCTGTAAAGGCATGTATGTGGTGGAATGATTATTTATTATTGGCCGTTCATAATGAAAAAGAAAAGAAGTCTCAGATCTATATATTATCCAACAAATTCACCAAAGGTAAAAAGGTTTCATTTGATTTGGAAGAGATTATTTGGAGTTTTGACTTTAATAATGGTGAAGAGGCATTTGTTGGCTTCAATATTGATTCTTATAGTAATGAACTATTGATTTTGACAGATGATATGAATGTTTATTCATGGAAATTAGAATTAAATGGAAAAAAATTGAAAGTGATCAAGTATATTGTTTATAGACTGAAAGATTCATTTCCTGAACAGTCATTAATGTCAATTATCACCAATTTCAACTCTATTATGAAAATCAATGAATCAGAGTTGCTCATTTTGGCTAACACTGACCTTTACTATATCCAACGTTCGGGCAATGGAAAGAAGTCAATTTCGTATTTGATTAAAGATTCAGTAGAATACATGATGAAACTAAACTCTACGACGTTTGCATTATTCAATGGTGGTGAAATTGTTAGATATAACTTATCAAAGGAAAAGAACATACTGAAATGTAGGCCCATTACTCTAAGCATTGGTAATGAAGTGGTTTATGATGCTAAGGGTGTTCAGATTTTGAAGTCTAGTGGTACAACTGCCTACCCAATTTCTCTAATTTGGAACAAAAATATAATCATTGGGTTAGAAATAGAAGTTTTAGGATCTCATAATCAAATGGTTTTGGAAACTGTTAAAATTAATTATCTACACGATCTAGTTCATCATTATATTAACATGAACATTGGAGTATTTCAAGACGAAGATGATATGAATGTTTTAAGTATCATTGGAGTTTATAATGAGTTCCATAAGGCCAAGAATTTCAAATTTGTGCTTGAAAGATTAACTGTTGACTATATTCAAAAATGCAATGAAGATAAAGGATATGATGAACAGGGGGAATACTTTGAAAAATTGATGGATTTGATTAACATGACGTCTTCACCTTACGAAATCATTCTTAACTGCTTGAAAAAGTCTGAAATTCAATACTGGTCCATATTTTTCACAAGGGCGAAGACAACCCCAAGAGAGATTGTGAATAAATTGTTTGATGTTGATGGAGACTACCACTGGGCAGCGCATTATTTGGTCATTATGATGAACTACGAACAAAATGTCACTAATACCACATTGAGCAACAGGGACATCAAGTTAATGAGCAAGATCTTGCTAATGCTGATCGTGAACGAAGATTTTGAGACGAGTTTCGCCATTATGAGATTCATTAAATTGATCGACGAGAAAACCTGCGCAAAGGTTTATGAAAAGCTCAAGTACAAGATAGAGGCCACGAAGTAGTAGGCTGTTACTAGATACTGTTTTTTTGACTTCTTAGATTCTAATCATAGACTTATAATAAATATATATGGAATGGATAAATATGTGGGTGCGTGAGCGTGCTTTCTTTTTTGGTTTTTGTATTCATACGAGGAGACATCTACTGTTGACCCTTCAAGAACTTCTGGACGAAGTTGTCGTTCTTGGTGGTGGAGTAGTACTCGAAATCCTCAAAGTACTTCATCACGTGACATTGTTGTTTCCAGAAGTTGGCCAATTCTTGGAACTCCATCTGGGCCTTCATGTAGAGAACGTTCTGCACACTGAGGTCGTGAACGTATCTGTGTCTTTCGAACTCCTGTCTGATCTTGGTCTTCACCTGCGCGGCCGGGATGTCCAAATCGTAGGAGTTGACGAACTCTCTGGAGTGTCTCAAGTACCTCCTGTAGAGGGCCAACACACGGTCTCTCATTTCCGCGTGGGAGGTGGAGAATCTAGTAGCTTGGGCCAAGGCAGTGGCGGTGGTCATGGCTGTTCTAGTTTGAAGATAGTGTAGTGAGTTTACTTACACACTTCTTTTTCTTAAAAATTCATTGGTGAGAAAGCAAAATCGGTAAATGGTGTACAGATCATTTTAACTCAAAAAAAATGATTATAAAAGCAATCACGTGACTATCACGTGACTGCTTTCTTATTTTTCCTATTTTACCAGATTGGGAAATTCCGCCCCCTCTTTGCCGGAAACCCCCTGTTTCTTTTCATCGAAGGCATGGAACAGTGTGATGTGTTTCGCACGGTGCAGCCCTGGGGGTGGGTGATGGGCTATTTGCTGGCGCTAGGCATTTTTGGCAGCTATGTGCCTCAGCATGTGAAGATCATCAAAAGACGGTCCAGTGAGGGACTCTCGCCGGAGTATCTGTTCTGTGGAGTTGTTTCCGCATTTGCCGCGTTTCTGAACATAGTGATAGTGTCCAGCGATGCGCGCAGCTGTTGTTTGCACGGCGGGTTGACGTTCTGGCAGTGTTCCAATTCTTTGATCAGTTTAGCACAGATTTCTCTGCAATCGGTGGGATGCTTTTTGATTATGATTTTGTGTGTCTATGTCACAAGAGACTCAGTCATTGAGTACAAAAAGGACTTCAAGGATCTGGTTAAATTCTACCATTATTGGGGGTTGTTTTGCTTTGTTTCAGTGGTGGTTATGTTTTACATTTGGATATTTCAACATCAATTGTTAATGCCATTTGCCGATCTGATGGGTATCATTTCAACTACAATGGCGCTGATCCAGTTTTTTCCTCAATTGTACAAAACTTACCAAGTGAAACATCCTGGTACGTTGTCTATTCCAACGATGATCTTGCAGACCCCTGGTGGGTTTTTCTGGACTTACTCGATGTATTCTCAGCCAAATTCTAAATGGAGTACATATTTGCCGTATTTAACCTCCGCTATTTTGCAAGGCACTTTGCTAGTCATGTGTCTATACTTCCAAAGCACCAAAATTGTCGAGTTAGATGAACTGGCGACTGATTTCAATATCATGAGACAAAATGAAATTTTGTCCCATCAAGAAGGCGACGAGACAACTCCCTTGATGTAAAAAGATTAACTGTATTATTTGTGTATATATATAAACTAGACAGAAATAGTTTTCCAAATATTTAGCCCATCAGTACCTGTAGAGACCAATGCACCTGGGATCTGTTTATGCCATCTAACATCTTTAACATCCTTTTGCCAATGCACGAATAACAATTGTGGAGGTATATCATCCAATTCGGCATCATCAAGTTTTTGCTGAGTGATTTCCTCATCATCTGCTTCAACTGCCAAATCCCACAATGTGACTGTATTATCTTCACTTGAAACTGCAACAATTGATTCATCCAATGGGTTGAAAGAGATAGAAGTGATTGGTGACTTATGGAAATCATAAGAGACAACAGGCGAAGGTGTTGTGTTTGGTTTGAAATTTCTCAAATCCCAAACAGACCACGAACCGTCATCATGACCTGAAGCTAGTAGATAATCAATCTTGTCACACCAAGAAATGACGTTGATATCTGAGGTGGAAGCTTGGACACTCAATGCAGGCTTGTGTTTTTTAGATCTGGTGTCCCAGATTCGCACATAACCATCAACACCACCGGTTGCAAAGACTGTTTGTTCCGATCTGGACCATTGAATGTCCTCAATGGAAGAGTCGTTGATCTGGAATGGGGTTGAATCGGTGACAAACTTGGAGTTAGTTCTCTGAGTGTGGAAAACTCTACCAATGCAGTCACCTGACAGTAATGAACCGTCAACAGTTGGGGACCAGTCTAACCCGTAACCCTCCACGTTACCGTGAGACTTGATTATGTGCATTGGTCTCTTGGAAGGTTTTGGAATTTGGAAGCCCGGTGTATCAAATGCCTTGACCTGGTTGCCTAAATCAAACACGCAAACTTCACCGTTCTCGCACATTGTAGCAGTCAGGTATTCAGGAGACTTGCCTGCAAAAGGTGAGGTTCTCAATCTGTTGATGGTAGATTTCATATTGATTGTTTCCGACTCCAAAATAGGGTCAGCGTTGTATTCGTCATCGTCCAGCTCGTCCTCGTCGTCGTCGTCGTCGTCGTTTTTAGCTAGGGTCTTGGCCAGAGACGAGAGCTTCATGATGATGATCTCGTTGTCCTTGGCCTTGGCGGCCTGCGTACCGGTAGCGGTGTAGACTGTGGCCGGATACGTTCTCCTGTCGGACCCAAGCTTGTCTGGCAAAACGTCGAGGGTCAAGCACGGCCAAGGCATGTGAACGTTGTGCAGCATCTCGTAGACACTAGGATCTGCCTCTAGGACCTCGTCTGGGCCTAGCGGCTTGGATCTGTGCGGCAAGTACAATTGCTGTGTAGGTTCCTTTGTTTCGTCTTCGCCCATATCCACGTCCAGGTCGTTCACCTCCTCTCCGTTCTCATCCAATTCGATGATTTCACCTTCTGAATCGTAATCATCACCTGATAAATCCTCCATGTCACCCTCAATGCCGAGTTCTCTCGCCGTGTCGTTGGTCACGTCCTCTACTCTTCTCGAGCTGTTGGTATCCCTTTTGGATTCATCCCCAAGATGCTCCTCGGCTGCTCTTTTAGACATTTAATCTCGCTATTAATGAAAAACGATGTCTTACAAGTGAAAAATTTACCTATTAAAGAGAAAAAACTTTTAAAAAAAATATTTATTTCTGCTGAGCAAAAACACGCTCAGCTCGTTTTTAGACTTTTTCCGAAATTTCGCCTCAGGCTTGCACAGCCTGAAACTTTTAGCCTCTTCTCTTAGCTAAAACGATGATCAGACGCTCGTTTCTGGACCAGGAGGCGCCCAAGGGGTATGTGGCTGGTGTGGGACGAGGTGCGGTGGCGGTGAGCACGCAGGCCGAGTGGGGGAAGCTCCGCACGGCGTCTCAGAAGAAGAACAAACAGGACGAAGCTGACGATTCCGAAGCTGACGATGTGTACGAAGAGGTGGAGCGCCAGCTGAAGGCGAAAAAAAGGAAGGTTAAGCAGGACGACCTGGCGCAGTCGTTCAGCGAGATTGCAGAAGGCTTCAAAGACGCCAAGAAGCAATTGGACGATGTCAGCTTGCTGGAATGGAGCAATCTGCCTGAACCGATGGACTTGACCATGAGCAACAAACGTTTGCGGGAAGAACGCAAGTCGCAAATGCGTTTCTACAGAAATTCAGATGCTCTCAGTCTGAGTATGGTCCAGGAGGGCCAGACCGACGAGGCCATCAGCGTGGATGCGGCAGAGGGCGATGAAAGCTTGGTCCAGAATCGTGCCAAGGATTTGGTCTTGGACTCGAAATTGGCGCAGCAGGAAGAGCAAGGCGGCAAATCGGGCGATCGCATTGACAAGCACAGTTATTTGAAACAACTAGCCGCCGGTAACCGGGCAGGTGAAAACTCCGACAACGATAATCGCAAGGTTATATCTAATGTAGGTGATTACAGCAAAACCAAAACATTGTTCAACAAAATGATCCAAACACAACCACACAAGCCGGAAAATTGGATTGCATATGCCAGGCTAGAATACGATGCTAAGCACTACGCCAGGGCGAAGGATATCATCCAGACAGGGTGTGAGAAGTGTCCCCGAAACGAGGAAATCTGGTTAGTCAATTTGGAGCTCAATGAGTCCAGTTTGAGTGCATGCAAGGCAATTGTGGCGGATTCTATCAAATATCTAAACAAATCAATAAACCTATGGTCTAAGGCTATCGATTATGAGTCTGATCCCATAAACAAAACCAGAATAATTCAAAAGGCTTTGGAATTCCTACCGTTGGATGAATCACTATGGCTGAAATTGATTGAGAATGAACCTCTTTCTGAGGTCAAGCTCAAAATCGTTTCCAAGGCAACTGAAATTTTACCTGGTTCTTTATCTCTGTGGCTATTGTGGTCCAAATTGGAGCAGCCCCAATTGGCATTGGGGGTTTTAGACAAGGCGCGCACTTCTGTTGCTAATGAAGATATACCAATGTTGCTATTATCTAAAGCAAAAATTCAAGAAAAGATGGACCAGAATGAATTTAAAATCGAAAAAATGATCAAAGAATGTTTGTCCTTAAGCAATTGGGACTATGCAAGATGGATCTCAGAGGCCAAAAGAATGGGAGACTTTAAATTAGTACCTAAATTCATAGTTTTGAATGTGCTAGAACTGCAAGAGCCAAGTCAAGAAGATATATTGAATGATGTTGTCCTTTACTTGAGTGAAGGTCACTACGACATCTGCAAATTCATGCTGTTCTACATAAATAATAAATACCCAGAGGATTTACCAAGTTGGTTGCAATCGATTGATCTAGCTAAAAAATACCCAGATCACACTGATGCTTACGAGAGTGTCTACATAATTTATGAATTGGCTTTGCAATCGCAACCCAAGTGCTCACAGCTTTATTTAATGTATGCCAAGGACAAATGGCAATTGGCTGGTGATATAGGAAAAGCAAGAGAAATCATTTTTGAAGGAATGGAGCAAATTCCAAACGACGAAGATTTGTGGTTCGCAGCTGTTAAACTAGAGCACCAAAGTGGCCATGACGATGTTGCGCTGGAATTGTTTGGCCAATGCAAATCCAGGTTGTCTGACCCCAGTGCAAGGGTATGGATAAAGCACGTCACTTTGTTGAGACAACTGGAAGATTTGGAAGCAGCCTTGAAAGCCTGCGAAGACGGTTTAACTAAATTTGAGGTAGACGAAAAGCTTTATTTACAAAAGGGTCAGATTCTAACAGAAATGGAACGTTATGAAAGGGCCAAATCCATTTACGAATTGGGTACTAAAAAATGTCCGAAATCGATTTTGATCTGGATCCATTTAGCAGAATTGTTTCAATATAAGCTCCTGAAACCAATGCGATCAAGATCTGTCTTAGACCAGGCCATTGGTAAAAACCCACATTCAGACCTACTCTACTATACCAAAATCAAACTGGAGATGGAAACTAAACAATCGTCTCAGTTAATAGAAAGACTGGTTTCGAAGGGCCTTCAGATATGTCACAATTCAGGTCTCCTGTGGTCTGTCAAAATAGAACTGGCCTCTGAAGAGGAGAAGAGGGGTGTCTACGCACAAGCTTTGAAATCTACCAAGGATGATCCGTGTGCTATACTGGCCATAGCCAGGGATTTGGCACAAAGAGGTGAGATTAACAAGTCGCAGATTTTCTACGAATCCTGTCTGAAGAAACATCCTGATTTTGGCGATGGGTATCTCTATTTCTATGCCTACTTGTTGCAACATGGACAAATGGACCAAATGAAACAGTTGGAGTCCATGTTTATCCAAAATGACCCTAGACATGGCTGCAGATGGCCAAAAATCACCAAAAAGGTGCAAAACATTGACAAAAACCCTCTACTGCTGTTGAGAAAGTCCGCGGTGGAGACTCTCAGCTTGAACAGTGAAAAGTAAAAACCACGCATATAAATGTACTGTATAGTAGTAATCATGAGCATTATACCAATTTTTCCTCTGCTGACAGTCTTTCTCTTTATATCAAATGTTCAAGTCGCTCTTCAAGCCAGCCTTGATGCGTCGCTACGCGAGCGTCAAGACGGCCAATATTGACTGGGACCCTGTGAGAACCTCGAAACAGCTTATCAAGGGCCGCGAGCAGACGGGTCGCTACTCACGTCGTGTTGTGTTTGCTCTCTTGTGTCTGACTCCGGTTGTGACGTTCACGCTTGGTGTCTGGCAGGTCCGCAGGTTGCAGTGGAAGAACAAGCTTATTGCAGCTTGTGAAGACCGTTTGGCCTACAAGGCCATTCCGCTGCCAACGAACGTCACAGCAGAGGACTTGTACGATTTGGACTACAGAAAGGTGATTGTGACAGGCCAGTTTGATTATTCGCGTGAGGTGTTTGTGGGCCCTCGTTTGCACGAAGGTAGAAAGGGTTACATGGTGGTTTGCCCCTTTGTGCAAAGCAACGGTGCCGGCGAAGTCATTGTGGATAGAGGTTGGATTGCAGCCGAAAAGGTTCCGCCTAGCTCCAGACGTCTCCAGCACTTGTCCATGCCTCAGGGGATCGTTTCTATTGAATGTGTTGTGAGACTTCCACCGAACCCAAGTAGCTTCAAGGCGGAAAGAGACCAGTCTTCCAGATTGTACAACATCATGGACATCGACGCCATGGCCAGGGAATTGAACACCAGGCCAATTTATTTGCAAGTCCTGAGAAACTTCCATGACAGACCAGAGTGGAGGGATAATGCAGATAATACCATTGAAAACCTGCAGAAGCAAAAGGAATCAAGCGGCGGCAGCTGGTTGTCCTGGGGTAAGAAGAACGCCTCGGATAAGAGTACCCAAATGGAGAATATCCAAAACGTCATCCAGACAAACTCTGCCTTACATTTTGACACCGCTGAAGAGTTTGACCCTAACCAGTTTATCAGTGCAGGTGTGCCTCTAGGTAAAGTTCCGAAGATCGACTACAAGAACAACCACATGAACTATCTTATCACTTGGTTCTCTCTTTCCTTTGCCTCCACTATTTTGTTGGCCTACACCTTGAAGAAGGGTAAGATGATCAATCCTAAGGATGAAAAGCTGCTCCATGCCAAGAAGATCATGGACTAAGCCTCTGTATATAGCAACCAACGACACATTTTTTGATGATTTTGTCCTTTTCGTTTGAAAGTCACGTGACACTGCTTATGTAAGCAGCCGGTTTATCTTTATTTTATTTTTTGGTAGAACAACACACAAAAAGAGCCTTTCTTACGCGTCAGTTTAAATCAATGTCCACTTCTGGTCACAATACGCCGAGGACGCCGCGAACGCCCCACACGCCGTTGAAGTCACCGGCAGAGTTACAGAGAGCCGTTTTTTCATCTTCTCCTGCTGCCGCCGCTGCAGGAGCTGCTGTGTACGCTGCTCTACCGTTTGTCACTTCCGATGAAATAACGGTAATATCAGATCAGCAGGTACCAATTGGGTGTGACATTAACCAGTATCCTTTTCTTAACCAAGAAACTCAAAAAGAGTTTAAACAAGCCTATACCTCCTTGGGTAAGAACATGAAAAGACTGCAAAAGTTCAACGACACCATAGTGGACATGAATGAAAGCATAGACGCGTATCTATATGGTCTTTACCAAAACGCATGGTGTGTCCATTTTGATAATACCCCTACAGAAGAGCAATGGGCTAAATTCAAAGAATTGCAAAGTTTACAGAAGGAAGCCCAAGAGCTAGAGGCAAAGATAAAAGAAATCAAAGACAAAAAGCGCCGAGAGTCGCAAAGAATGTTGCCGCCTGCTTCTCTGAATGGTCACAATAGGAAACGGGTATCAATCTTTAGTATGTCTGAATCCCAAGCAAGGAAATCCTCAATAACGAAAAAGCCATCTTTAAGAGCTGCCAGTCAAAACCATAGATTTAATAGACTACAAATGTCAAAGGCCAAAAGAGAGACTAAGAACGTCGACTCTTCCTTTGACTCTAACATCAGCGATACCACTGGGTTTATCAAACACCCTACACAGCATGAACATCAATCTGTTCGCGAAGAACAGATACGAAAACGGAACCAGGAGCTGATTGATCGGTCTATCGTCAAACACAAAAGGCCTTTTAGGTAAATGCACCGGTGCTACTTTATAAGCTTCTTTTTACTTCTTTTAATTTTATTTGCTGATAAAAAAACAGGAATACTAACAACATAAACTATAACGTTAAGGCTTAGGAATGTGAACAGACTTGGAAATCATCATACAACCCTGGAATAAGAACAACATGGTGATTGGGTGGAATTCGTAGAATGTGCCTTCGTAAAGTAACCCAAAAGGCAAGTTCTCAGCATAGTAGCCCTGGGATAGCAAGTAACTGAAGAAACCAACGATCCATAGAGAGGTTGGAATAGGAAAGCCTTCGAAATACTTGGATTTCCCTGTGGTGTCCTTAGGGATGTTCGCAACGGTCACGTTGAATCTGGCCAATCTCCCTAGACCACACAGAACCATAAAAACCAACATCAAGCAGTCGACGGTGGTTTGCATGCCCATACAGAACGCAATGGACGAAGGCGCAACACCGAACGAAATCAAATCTGCCAAGGAATCCAATTCTTGGCCAATCAAACTGGACTTGTTTCTCAATCTGGCCACTTTGCCGTCGAAGAAGTCGAAGAAGAGACCTAGGAAGGTGAAGAACATGGCCCTCTGCAAGTAGTGGGGCTGCGAGGTGATCGCGAATCTCAAGCACGAAATGATGGAATAGAACCCTGAAAACCCATTGAGCATCGTGATGCAGTCCGCCATGTGGAGCGAGCGCACAAAGGACAAATGTCTTTCGTCCTGGATCAACGCCTGGATCTCTTCCGGCTTAGGTGGCGGCAAATCCTCCTCGTGAAGCGAGAAGATCGAGGACATCGACGACGTTCTGCGTTTGAGCTGGCCTCTTTGAGCGTGGCTGGACTCGTCCGCCTCCGAGTCGCTCAATGCGTCCACGGCCTTGGAGTTCTCCCATTTGGAGCTTCGCGTAACTCTGTCTGTGCTCATATCGGATATAAAAGACGGTTAGCCACTATAAAGGTCTTTTTCTTACTATTACATACAAATCAAAACTTTCAGGCTGACCCGGAGACTTTCACATGCTATATAAAATATCAGGGCTATATCACGATCTGAATGATTACATAATCGGAAACTGCCCAACGGCCGCTCACAGAGGTATCAACGGGGAGCCAGGCCAGCAGTCATTTTGTGTGCGTTGCTGGCATCAAAAGAGAAAAAATCCGGCTCTTCTGGCCCTCAAATAGCGGTTCTCATTTGCTGAATAGTTCGAGTATATTGCAATTTTAACTTATCAGCTTGCTATGTTCAATAAAAAGTGCGGGTTGTGCCGTCTTGTTTGGAGGGCTGAATGAGCTAAGACCCGCCTTGATGATGTCATAAATGCCATATTCTAGAGGACCCTGTCCATCATGAGCAGATGAGCATACTTGTGCTCATGATTTATTTGTAATTTGAACACAAGTTCGATCGTGTGTTTGTGTCGCTGTTTGGGATGAGTTGGCAGTTGAGGATTTAGGTGAAATGTTTACTTGGATAATGTTTTACTAGGACCAAATGAGCTGTGGAGCTTGCGTTTTCCGCAGCCCTTATTTCGAACTTCCCGGTCAAGGGTCTAAAGATCGCACATAATTTGGTTAGTTTTGGGAGGCAACTGCACGCGACTAGATCTTGTATTCTTGGCTTTTCGTCGTAGCATCAGAGGAAAGACTATTGGATAACAATAGAAAGTCAAAATATTGAAAAGTAAAGATAATGTGGAATTAAATCGAATCAGTAAGCAGCTAAAACATAAAAACTTACATCTCATTTGGAAAAAGCAAGCGAAAAGCCACTCACATAACAAAATTCAAACTCAATAAGCAATCCGTATAGTTTACAAACCAACTACATTTGTAGAAACTAAGTTATATCAAGATTAGACAACCAACAACTAGCAGACTGTCGTGACTTGCTGAGCATAAGCTGAGCAATTATTAAATGTCGCTTATACTTGTCTTGGGTAACATAATTAGCTGCAAATGCACGCTGTGATGGGCGTAAGTACTTACGTGTATCGGAAAAGATACAATTTTATACATATGTATAAGCTGAAAAGAAAACAATATATCCTCATATACAACTTATATACTCTTTTCTTCTTTAAGCGTGAAGCTCGCCCTCATAAGTCATTTCGTGATTGTCTACCCGTAAATATGCAAAACTCTCAAAGTCAAATAAAATTTAGCTTTCTTATTCTATAAACGAATTTTTATACTAAACAGGTATTAGGATAAATACTTGGAGAATTGCACTCAAAATCCTATGGTATCGAATGAAAAGAAAATTTGGTTGTTGGAAGAAACTTTTTAAGAAGCTTCTGGATCTGCATTTTCATTTGCGTCATCATCTTCGTACTCGTCCATGTCATCAGTGAAGTTACAACCAACTGTAACTTCTTCACCTCCGTTAAAATTGAAGGCAAAGCACGAAGTACCAGCAGCACAGTCCATGACAACCCATTCGCCATAATCACAAATAGCAAAGTCATGATCTGCGTTACAGGCAATTTGACCGTCAACGCAAGAGTCAGCAGACCCAAGATAATAGCCGTTGTCGAAGTTACGGTTCATACATTCAGCCTTCTCTAAGCCAGACAAGTGGGAACAATCAACAGGACTTGGAACTAAAACAACTGTACCAGTAGTGACGTACGGAGTGGCACCATGAGTGGTATCAATAGCGGTGAACGCTGTCACAACTGTGGTGGTGGATAAAACATCAGTGGTAAACACAGGTGGTTCTGGAATAACCGCTGCAGATTCAGTCACAACGTGGGCAACATGAGAGCTGTCAGTGGTGGTGAAAACATATGTTGAGGTGAAAGTGTTAGAACCGGTCCAGTAAAAGGTGGCAGCAGTGGATTCCGAGGTGGTGCTAGTAATAACAGCCACAGGAGTGCAGCCTTCTTCAACCGGAAGTTGAACGATGTGAGGAGACAAATCTGTAATAGTAGATCCATTAGGAGTTGTCAATGATATTTTCACTTGGGCATTATATTCTGGAGAAGCCATAACAACTCTCATAGGATAGTAGACCCCTGCTTCCAATAGAACATAAGCCTCACCTGTAGCTGAACCATTAAGAAACATCAAACTTCCATCAGCTGAATCAGAAGGAATTTGTTGTTGACAGCATTTAAAGGCCATATCAGAACCGAACCAAACCATAATACCTTGCTGATCATATTGTGGTTTGACGTAGGCGCTCAAAACATATAAACCAGTTTCAGGTGCTTGAAAGAAACCAGTAAATTGCAGGACAAAAGGACCACCATACCAATAGTAGGGATAAAAAGGATGAACAACACTCGCAGAAGTTGCTCTTACCCCACCCGAAGTATAACCGTTAGCTAAGTAATTGGTATCCTGGTAATCTCCGACATAAGAATAAACCACGCCACTGAAATAGGAGCGAGACGAAACTGGGCCACCGAAAGTACAACCATCTCCAGCTTCAGTCGAAGCAGCGTTGACATAAAACACGAGTGCTAGAATGCGGAACAGCAGAAACGAGTAATTACAGAGCATGATAGGCAAATAGAAGTCTATTCTGGATAAACGTAAAATAGGAAAACGAGGTTTATTTATACTAATTCTGAAGTCATATCATGATAGTTTCATGCCTGGACAAGGAAGCATTTGGTATCCCATTAACTGCAGAGATTTGGCTAATGGGAGCAACTTTAGATGCCGGTCGGATAATGAGTGCATGCTGCGTCAGTCAAAAAGCTTTCATCTACTTTTTCCTGCATCAGAGGGAGCCAGCTTTTAATGTAAGCCTGATAATTTTGAGTTGAATAATACATTATGTATGATGGCAGAGCTTATCAGTCCATTTCCGTTGCTCAAAGAAGGTTTCGACCATTTGGGGAGTTTTGTTTTCGGGCGATACGAGTGAATATGCAAGGAGTTTCCATTTGATTCTTTTACATTGTTTTGTGGCGTAATCTTTCTAGAAGCTGCTTTTCCACTCCACATCTGATTTCTTTGGGTCATATTGCCGAGCTTCAACAAACAAAATAGTAATATCCAAAAAGCTGAGACCTATTCAGCATAGAAACAGATGGTGAAGTATCATGGTAATATTGTTAACGAACATAATCTTTTGCGCCTATCTGGAGTCCTGTACATGATCTGTGCAGCTAGATGGGATGCACCACAGGGTTCACGAGGCCCTGGGTGTGTTTTCGGGATGGATTTCGATTCCGGATATCACACCGTGAGGCAGGAGGCTTATCAAATTTCGCTAAGTTAGACCGACGTGCGGAAATGCATGGAACGGAGTACGCGCCCAGAGAATGCATGGAACGCAGTACACGCCCAGAAAATGCAAGGCTATAGAAAATTACGGGCTGAAAAACCATTCCATGTAGGTGGGGAAGGCTCGTTCGTAATCAGCATAGTAAAGAAGGATACGAGGTGCATGGAAAACATGATTCTACTCCCCTCCTTTTCTTCTTTCCGTCTCACCTCGCTCTCTCAGAGATAGCTGTGTAGAATGTAAAAGAACACACTTCTTCGCAGCTTGACCACTGTTCGGCCGTGTCGTTCTTGCAAGAAGCCCCCAACGCTGGGGGAATAGAAAAAGTTGAAAAGTTTAGAAAGAGTCTCCAGTATGGATTGTTACCCAAAATCAGTTTTTTTTTAAACATATATATTTTAATACTAAACAGGTTTTTGAATCAATACTTCAAGAATTGCTCTCAAAATATCTCCTAACGGAAAATTTGGTTGTTGAAACGAATTAATGATGAGATCTTTTTAAGAAGCTTCTGGATCTGCATTTTCATTTTCGTCATCATCTTCGTACTCGTCCATGTCCTCAGTGAAGTTACAACCAACTGTAACTTCTTCACCTCCGCCAAAATTGAAGGCAAAGCAGGAAGTACCAGGAGCACAGTCCATGACAACCCATTCGCCATAATCACAAATAGCAAAGTCATGATCTGCGTTACAGGCAATTTGACCGTCAACGCAAGAGTCAGCAGAACCAAGATAATATCCATTGTCGAAGTTCTCGTTCATGCACTCAGCCTTATCTAAGCCTGAGAGGCCAGAACAATCAACATAGGAAGGAGTTGGGGTGGACGTCGTGGAAGTAGTGGAAGTGACAGTAGTGGAAGTACTAGAAGTGGCAGTAGTGGAAGTACTAGAAGTGGTAGTAGTGGAAGTGCTAGAAGCAGTAGTAGAGGTGCTAGAAGTGGCACTTGACATTGGAACTAAAACGACGTCACCAATAGTGACATACGGAGTGGCACCAAGGGTGGTATCAATAGCGGTGTACTGAGTCACAACTGTGGTGGTGGATGGGACATTAGCAGTAAACACAGGTGGAGCTGGAACAACCTCGGCAGATTCAGTGACAACATGAACATTGCTAGAGCTGTCAGTGGTGGTGAAAACATAGGTAGAGGTGAAAGTGTTAGAACCCGTCCAGTACAGGGTAGCCGCAGTGTATTCCGAGGTGGTACTAGCAGCAATGTACCCCGAGGTGGTACTAGCAACAGATACAGGAGTGCAATCGGAATCAGAGTCATACATTTGAAAAATGTTATCGGACACATTCTCAATAACCCCTCCACTAGGAGTGTCCATTGACAGATCAAACTGGCCATATTTTGTTACAGAACCCATAACAATTCTCATAGGATAGTAGACATCTTCTTCAAGTACAACATAGCCGTCATATGTAGACAAACTGCTAGCAAAAATCAAACTTCCATTAGCTGAATCAGGAGGAATTTGTTGTTGGCAGCATCCAAACGCCATATCAGAACCCAACCAAACCATAACACTTTCTTGATCATAAGGCGCTTCGATACTGACGTGTACAATATATACACCAGTTTCAGGTGCTCGAAAGTAACCAGTAAATTGTAGGATAAAATGAAGGACATCACTAGCAAGCTCCCATTGCTGATTGTAATCAGACATATTATCAATAGAGACGGAATTCTCTGAATACGAAGTGTAACCGTTTGCTACAAAATTGGCATCTTGGTAATTCACGGAATTAGTGACAGGATAAGGATAAGCTACGAGAACGAAATAGCTGTCAGACTCAACTGTAGGACCAAATGTACAACCAGCTCCAATCTCAGTCGAAGCAGCATTGACATGGGACACTAGTGCTAGAACGGGGAGCAGCAGAAACGAGTAATCACAGAGCATGATAGGCAAATAGAAGTCTATTCTGGATAAACGTGAAATAGGAAAACGGGGTTTATTTATACTAATTCTGAAGTCATATCACGTTAGTTTCATGTCTGGACAAGGCTGCATTTGGTATCCCATGAACTGCAGAGATTTAGCTAATGCGGAGCAACTTTAGACGCGGGTCGGATAATGAGTGCATGGTGCGTCAGTAAAAAAGCTTCCATCCACTTTTTCCTGCGTCATAGGGAGCTGGTTTCTGATGTAAGTCTGATAATATGAGTTGAATAATACACTCTGTTACGAGGGCAGGGCGTATCAGTCCATTTTTCTTGCCAAAGAAGGTTTCAACTATTTGGGGAGTTTCGTTTTTGAGCGATACGAGGGAATATGGGAGAAGCTTGCACTTAATTCTCTTACATTGTTTTGTCGCGTGATCTTTCTAGAAGCTGCTTTGCCACTCCAAATCTTATTTCTTTGGATGATAGTGCTGAGGTACAACAAACAAAATAGTAATATCCAGAAACCTGAGACCTATTCAGCGTAGAAACAGATGAAATAAAAATTTGGGGTTTAAAAAGTATCATGGTAATGTTGTTAACTAACGTGATCTTTTGCGTCTAGTCTTGTGCAAGATCTGTGCAGCTGGATGAGATACACCAACGGGGCTCATGAGGCCCTCGGAGTGTTTTCGTGATGGATCCCCGATACTACACTGTTTGCGTGAGGCTAGAGGGTTATCAAATTTCGCTGAGTTAGACCGACGTGCGGCAATGCAAGGAACGTAGTACGCTCCCAGAGAAATCAAGGCTTCAGATAATTACGGGAGGAAAAGACATGCCATGTAGATAAGGGAGGTTCCATCGTGATTAGCACCAATAAGAATGCAATGTACACGTGCGTGTTTACAGGGAAGTACGGTCACCAGGCATGATTGTACCTAGCAAAAAACACGATGTCCGAAGGAACACACGGCTGCACCCTTTTCTCTCTTTACTTCACTTGGCATTCCTGCTTAAAATTAAAGAAGGTCACGTGACACGGCTCAGCATTTTTTATTTTCCGAATGTTTAAACAACTAAATAAAGGTTAAAAGTAAAGAAGATACAAAGAAGCTTTAGTCAAGTATGACAAGTGTCGGGTGTTTTTAAAATCTGGAAATCAACTCTTATTATAATACAAAGGCAAACATAAAGGCCACGGCAGTACCCATACCTAACCCTTGTAAGAAATTACCTGCACCTTCGAATGTAGCTTCAACTGCACCAGATGGTTGAGGCGCCGAAAGAGAAGCTTCAGCTGGCTTAACTGAACTATGGGGGTAAATGTAGGTAGTTGGGCACTAAGTTTCTTCGTAACGACAACGTAATCAGTAACAGTGGTGGTGTAAGAGGTAAGCTTGCAATGTTCATCAGTGTACGTGGTACAAGAAAGAGTAACAACTTCAGTAAACTCATTAATAACAGTGGCATCATGAACAGTCACAACGTGAGGTTCGTGGTAATCATCCTCTGGACAATAAACAACAACATTTGTGATGGTAAGAGGAGCACTGGCTGGCTAGCTCTGATTTCGCTATATATGCAAACGTCCACTTCAGTGGGATTAAACCAAGAATGATTCATACGAAAAAAGATTATCAGTTATATAGACGTTCTTAATGTGGCTTACTTTAATGTGTCGGCCTAGTTTCTGACAACAGCATCAATGGCCTTGGCAACGTGTTTGACATTGCCTGGGTTCAATCCAGCAATGGAGGCTCTTCCGGATTTGGCCATGTACACGGCGTGATCAGTCTGGAGCTTCTCCACCTGCTCAGCACTCAAGCCAGTGAATGAAAACATACCCTGTTGTTCAACTATATGGTTCCAGGTGCCTGGAGTGCCCAGCTGGGTCAATTCATCAACCAAGGCCTTTCTCATGGAGCTGATTCTACCAGACATGGTCAACAAGTCTTGTTCCCACTGAGCAAACAACTCCGGGGTGTTCAAGATCTTAGAAACAATCTTGGCACCGTAACCTGGAGGGTTGGAGAGTTCAGATCTGATGATTTTGGCCAATTGCGACTTGATAGCCTCGTTTAAGTGTTCGCTGTACTCAGAGGCAATAACGTGGACCGCACCGGCTCTTTCACCGTACATACCAACGTTCTTGGCAAAAGATTGGCAAACCAAAATGGCAGGGAAAGGGTATCTGTCTGGGTTATCAATGGCCAGTCTGACAGCCCATGCGTCTTTTTCCAATGAACCCGAGGAGAATCCCTGGTAGGCGGAGTCAAATAGCGGCAAGTGGTTCTTTTTAGAGATAGCAGCTAAGATCTTCTCCCACTGTTCAGGAGTTGGGTCCAAACCAGTAGGGTTGTGAGCGACTGCGTGCAAAACAAAGATGGAGCCTTCAGGAGCAGACTCAATTGCACTCAAATAGCCTTCAATGTCCAAGGTCTTAGTGCTGGCGTCCCAGTAAGGATAAGTTGCGGTCTTGAAGCCGGCAAACTGGAACATCTGGGTGTGGTTGGCCCATGTTGGGGCCGAAAGATACACAAGCGGCAAGTCGTCGTCGGACTCTGGGGTCTTGGACTTGTAGTTGTGTCTCAAGAAGAGAGCAGCAAGATGCAAGGCACCAGTACCTGAGAGGGACTGAACCGACGTCAATCTCTTTTCGGCAATGGCCTTGGACTCCGCCCCTAGGATGATTCTGGCGGCAGCAGAGGTGAAATCAGCCAAACCGGTGATAGGCAAGTATTCGTGGTTGTAGCCAGAGGCGTTCTGGATGAGGTTTTCGGCCAACTTAACAGAAGGAAGGATCCAAGGCTTCCCGTTTTCGTCTCTGTAGGCCCCGATACCCAAATCGACCTTCTTCGCGCGTTCGTCCGCAGCATAAGCCTGCTTGATGGCAAAAAGCGCGTCTTGTGGGAGCAACTCCACGTTCTCGACGTACAATCCTCTCATGTTTGTAAAGAAGAAGATGATTCACCTGGATGAAAAATTCCTCCGAGTGAATCATTTGTTTTCCCGCCGCCCCACTTGCTCAGCACAACAAGACAAATACCTTGCAAATGGCAATAAAAGCTTTCAAAAAGTACTAAACAGTGATGGAAACACTAGAAATGCGCTTAGAGGCTAAAAAAGGGTGCCGGGGACTCACAGAGCTTAAAAATTGCAAGGTTCACTACCAGATTTGGGGATGGAAGCCTGAACCTGCCCAAATTTGAATTTCAAAAGGCTTAAATAATTAGAGAAGGATGTTTACTAATGATTTAATTACTTAGTTGCCAGTTCTACCCTCTGGTTATGGTGTTAGACACAATAAATGCTGAGCATAAATGTTTACGTAATCAAGAACTCTTACTGTATGTGAATTTTTATATTCCCTGATCCTTTCTCTCTTTTTTCATTGAGTTTATTGTAGAAGATAACATCAAAATGGATCTTTTGGGCGACATTGTGGAACATGACATTGAGGAAAACCCACAGGCCCCAGAACCTATAGATTTCAAACCGCAGACTGCACTGAAACCGTCTCAATGGAAGCAGAGATTGCAGAAGAAGGGTTTGGAATCCATGTCAGGATTGGTTAAGCCAAATCAGAGGGTGGACGACGGGAAGTTTTATACCCAGGATGAACAAACTGGGCTGAAATCTTTTAAGAATGCGAAAGACAGAAAGTTGGACTATTCTGGTTTAGACGAAAAGGCACAGATCCATCAGGAAAATATTGAAATTTTGAGCAGAATGTCTCTAGAAGAGAGAGAAGAAGCCAAGCAAGAGCTATTAGATACCCTCGATCCTGCAATTTTGCAGATGCTAATGAATAGAGCTAATAGGGGTAAAAATAGTACGGAGAAACCTTCTGCTCAGCACCAGAGCAGTGACGAACCAGTGGAAGGTGCCCTTGGCACATGGGTTGGAGGTGAGCACCCTGATGATTTGAAAGAAAGTGCGCAGAAGGCAAAGGAAGAACCGGAAAAAGAGGCAGAAACCAACAATAGACCCAAGACTATTAGATTTGATTCTAAAGCCAGAGTTGTCCACATCAACCAAGCGCTGAAAGTTGAAGATGTCCCTAAGGCAGATGAAGACGATGAATGGGAAGATTACGAAGATCTTCACCCCGTCGATATCGATGATGCTAAACACGCAAGCGATTCGCATGTGATAAAGGAGGCCCAGGTTCATTTCCCCAAACCATGCGAACCATTTGAACATTTGGACATAAATGATCCCCATTTCAACGAAAAATTACATGAAAAATACTTCCCTGATTTACCACAGAATGTTTCAAAGTTAGATTGGATGAAACCAACCGTTGAAGCTCCAGTAAATGTTGAGTATGAATCAATAATGGATGTCAGGTTTGATTTCAAAGGTGACATAATAAATTCTCAGAATATTGAAGAGTTGAACAAACAAAACACGGGTTTACACAACCATTCAGCTAACCCAGAATTACCAGGTTATACTTTATCTGAGTTGGGCCATTTATTGAGATCCACCTTCCCTGGTCAATGTTGTATTGCCGCTAGAACTCTAGGCAGAATAATGTACAAGCTGGGTAAATTGGAATACCAAATCCAAGAACATATTGACGAAACAGATGAACAAGGTAAAATAAATGACCAGGGCCAGATAGGCCAGTTTGAAGTTGAATCTTGGAAACTGATCAATAATTTACAAATCTTGGATTTACTGCACCACTTATCTTCTGATAACCAGAAAAATTTGTCTATAAAAAATTATGCTATAGATGCGTTATGGCTTTGGAAACAAGGTGGCGGTAATTCCCCAGAGTTGAAGAAGTTGATTGAAAGCCAAAGTCAAAGTCAAACTGAAAATTAATTGGTAATTGAATTGATTTTAACCTTGCTTATGTAAGAATTTAGTCGTTCATTTCTTTGTACTTTATAATAGTAATCGGTGAAATCAACTGCATTCAACATTCTTAAGAATTTTTCGTCATGGGTGATAATGATTAGCTGGAAATTTCTCTGTTCCATTCTATCTTGAATAATTTTGTGTAGTGCTCTAGCCAAACTTTCGATATTTTCTTCATCGAGGTTAGTTGTTGGTTCATCTAATGCGATCATGCCAAAACTAGTACCAAAACATTCCGCTAAAGCAATTCTGATAATAATAGATGCCAAAACCTTTTGACCAGCGGAACATCTGCCTCTCATATCTAATTCACTTCCGTTCTTAACCATAACAACTCTGTAATTGTATGATCTATTATTTTTAGCAGTAGTACCAGCTTTAGAGGGAGTTTTAGATGCAATGGGATCAGATTTAATTTGAATAGTTTCAATATCGTTACCCATGTAAGTCTTTTTCCAAAGTTCATCTATGATATTGTTAATTTTATCCATTTGTGTGTGATGATATTTCAAAATTGAATCATCTGTAGCTTTATAACAAATATTTAAATCAGTTGACAATGCCAGTTTTGTTTGTAATTCCATAAACTTTTCAGCATGCCTCTTATCAATATCCTTGTAATCTCTTTGGATTTCACTATTAATGAACCCAATTTGTTTCTCAATCTGAGTTTTCTCTCCTAATTTTCCAGCCACATCAGTTTGATAACTCATTAGCGTGTTTTGTAAATCGTTACTTTGAATTAGATATTCAGACTTACGTAATTTGGCCTGTTCAATATCTATAGAGTCCATTCGTTCTTCAACTTCCGCCAATTGGGATTTATAGTCTATTAAATCGATGTTAAATCTAATATTCCGTTCCTGGTCATTACTGTTAGCTAATTTCATTTCTAAGGAATTTATCATTTGATTCAAATCACCTATTTTGTCTTCTAGATTGGAAATATCTTGTTTACACTTAGCAATATCCTGTTGAGATTTTGAGTATTGATCATCGCCAAAGTTTGATTCATAAAGAGAGATAGATTCATTGACATTTTTAAAAGTGTCTTTGATTGACTGATATTTTGATAAATCACTTTTAATAGAATTCAATTCGGAGTCTCTTTCAGATACTAGTTTCTTATTCTCATCCAATAGATCAGCCAATGAATCGGACAATTCACTCAAAGTGAGATTCGATGATTTCAAGATATCATTTAATTTCAATAACTGTTCATCGGTTTCCTTGATAGCCTTTTCAATGTTAACTTTATCCAGAGATTTCAATTCCAGATCGTTAATTTTTAACTTCATTTCATTTATATCCCTTAAAGTTTCATTCTTTAAAGTGTTCCAATTATCCCTCTGAAATCTCATCGTTTCAATACTTCTCCTATGTGCTTTGATTATTACAATTAACCTCTTGTGCTCCTCCTCTAATTCTTCATTGCTCATAGATAAACCCTTAGAAGCTAACTGAGATTCTAATTTGGCGATACTTTGATCATGCTCATCAATTTCGGCTTTCACTCTAAAATATGATTTAACATCTTCGGAAATCAGTTTCCATTTATTTAATTCATTCAATGATTTATTAAATTTATCATTAGTTTGCTTCAACTGAGATTCCTGATCTAAGAGCTCGTTTTTTTGACTTACGATTGTTTTGGACAATTGGTCTATATCGTTCTTCAGTTGATTTAGTTGAACAAATTCAAATTTAGAATTCCTGAAATTGGCTACAAATTTTCTTTTAGAATTCAACTCTTTATCATTGGTATTCTGTTGTTCATATTTAAGTTGCAATTTTTTCAAACGTTTGATAAAATCCAAATAGAATTGTTCATCCTCTTCATCTTGGCCATCTTCATGTAATTGAGTATTACATAGTTTACATGCGCCTTCAGTTTCTGCATATTTAACGGCAGTTTGGTAATAATCAATCAAAAATTCTCTAAATTTTATCATCTTAACATCGTTTTCGAATGATTCTTCAATCTTGCTCAGCTCATCATCAATTTTATTGACATGCAATTCAACATCATAAATATCATAGTATTCATTTTTAATTAAGTTGGTCTTTAGTGTTAATTTGTTCAACTGTATAGTAGAGTCAGCCATTTTTAATTCATTATTTTGTAAGGAGTATTTCAACTGATTGATGCGTTCTCTGATTGAGTCTTGGTTGGATTTGATAAGTCCATTTTCAGTTTCTAACGATGTCAATTTATTTTGGAAAATTTGGGCACCTTCAGTTAAGCTTAAATCTGGTAATTCACTGGAGATATTTTCCTTTAAATTATCTAAATATCTCGCTGATGATTTTTTCAAATCTTTTAAGACTATAATTTTACTTGATATTTCTGAATTTGCTCGGGATACTTTCATATCTAATTGGATTTTTTCCAATGCTAGTTCATTTTGAGGAATCTGAATTTTTTGCAACCCATCAATCTCTTCATCTAACTTATCAATATCTTTTTGATAAGAGCTTTTTTCGAAATTAAATTCTTTTTCGGATAATTCTTGTTTTAAAGTTTTCAACTTAGACCTATTGTTGGAAATTGATATAAGTCTATTGTTTAATTCCAATTTTTTATTTTCATTAGATTGAATATCTTGTTTCAAATAGAGCTGATGTTGTTGTACTTTTGTTTGCTCATTCTTAGTATTCTGAATTTGGGTATTTTTTTCCTCAATTTTGTTCTCAAAGAAGGTAGTCTTAGTAGATAAATCCGTAGTAATAGAAGCAATTTTAAAGTCTAACTTTATATCAAAGTCTTCGTTTGATGATGCTGCAACCTGATTCATATACTGCATGTACAGATCATTTCTCTTTTGGTAATTAAGTTGATTGTTCTCATAGTTTAACTTAAGTTTACCACCTTCTGTTAACAGTTGATCTAATTTATTCCTAAACTTAGACATTTGATCATTGAATACATCCTTTTGATCATTCATTGAATTAATTTGTTGCCTTTGTTTTAAAACCACATTGGCAAAATCATTCAACTGAGACTTCAACTCTTCAGAAGGTATATTAATAATCTCAGTAGTGGATTCAATTCTTGAAATGGCACCCTCAATTGAATCCTTTTGCTGTTTTAAACTCGACATCTTGTTTATAATCTGTTCGAAGTCTTGATTTGAATTGTGCAAAGAGACCAGTTGGTTATTAGTTTCATCAATCAATTCCTTTGTTCGGAAAATATTATTTTCAATTTGGTCTGTTTGCAATTTTAGTTCTTTCAAAGAATTCACTTTTGATAAGTACCTTTTTTTATCTTCTAATAAATGGTTGACAACTAAATTCAATTCTTTGATTTCCAAATTCAACTTTTTACTAATGTCTTTCATTTCGTTCAAAGCATCAATGAATTTAACAGAATCAAAGATTTCATCAAACTTCTTTTTCAAAGAGGCAGAATCACTAATTGGCCAGAGCGATTCTTCCTGATGACAAAAAACTACGTATTCCAAAATCGCTTTATTGACACCCAACATCTGGGGAATCAATTTCTCAATGTCGGTCACTTTCGACGACATAGTTTCTTTGTTACCAAAGGAGTCAATTGCTTTTAATTGGTTCTCTCTTGTTTTGAAACTCAAACCTTTAGTTCTATTATTGATGGCACATGACATATTCTTAGTTAGAATCATCTGTTTACCCCTGGAAGTCTTAAAGGCAAGCTTAATGTGGGCCATAGTCTCTCTACCAGACCCCAAATGCGGATCAGTGACAAATGAAACCCCCTTGTTGGTGTTGGGTGGGACTTCACCAGTGGTCGCGTATCGCAGACATTCGATGATACTAGTCTTTCCCGACCCGTTTTGGCCGACAATCAATGTTAGTGGTGTCCCAAACTGGAGAACCTCCTCGCTGTCACCGCCAAACGAGCGCACACCATGCACCGCCAGCTTGTAAATCGACGTCATAATTAGAATCAAAAAGAGAAAGACGCGTCTCTTTTACCCAAAAAATATTATAGAGGATCTTTGGGATATGAGCATAAACTTGCTCAGCAAATCAATGTTTCTCCAAAAGACATGAAAAGTGGTCTTGGGTAATCTTCCAGCTTGTATTCACATAGCTGTAATGACTAGCCGGTATATGTAAGGCAAAAACTAGGTATTATATAATTTCTTTTATAGACTTGGTCTTAATCTGCTAAGACTGACTTTTTTTGACGTTTGGACTATAGTCAAAATTTTTCATCAGATGGTGTGAATCATTTAATTGAGTTCTGTTTGTTTATGGAATTTATTAGAAAGATGGCAACAGCAACCTCTTCTACATGGAAAAAACCGACCACCAGTGCCACTAAGCCAGTTCTCAAGCTTTATAACTCGCTCACACGCCAAAAGACGGAATTTGTGCCGCAATCTGATGACAAAGTCACCTGGTACTCTTGTGGTCCTACCGTTTACAACTCATCTCATATGGGCCACGCAAGGAACTACGTCACAATCGATATCAATAGAAGAATTTTACAAGACTTTTTCAATTACGATGTTCAGTTTATTCAAAATGTGACTGACATTGACGATAAGATCATTTTAAAGGCTAGACAAGAATACCTTTTCAAACAATATTCATCAAAATTCGACGGTAAAATCAACGACGAGTTGAAATCATTTGCGGAGAGTTCTTTGAAGTCATATGTTGAAAAGAATTTGCCTGAGTTTACCCAATTGTCAGATGCTGACTGGCAAACTAAATTTCAAGACTGGGTTAAAACATTAGATCTGAAACAACTAGGGTTAGAAAAGCCTAAATTACCGATGCATGTCAAGGCCGTATTAGCTTCTATTCAATCATTTCAAGATGCACCATCATTTGACGACTTTTTAAGTGCTAATAAAGATGTTATGGTTCCAATTTTGGATGATCAACTAGGTTCAACTGTGACTGATCCGAGTATTTTCAGAGAATGCTCCTCTTACTGGGAGAGACAGTATGATCTGGATATGGAAAAGTTGAATGTTTTACCGCCAACTATCGTCACGAGAGTCAGTGAGTACATTCCTGAAATTATTGAATTCGTTGAAAAGATTATTCAAAGAGGGTACGCATACCCAACTAAAGACGGTTCAGTGTATTTCAACACATCCAAGTTTGACTCAGCTGAAAATCACGATTATGCCAAATGTCAACCATGGTCAAAGGGTGATATGGAGTTGCTAAATGATGGTGAAGGTTCATTGACCACCATGGAAACCAAATTAAACCCTAGCGATTTTGCCCTTTGGAAATCGTCTAAGATTGGCGAACCATCCTGGGAATGTCCATGGGGTCAAGGGAGACCGGGCTGGCACATTGAATGCTCCGTTATGGCCAGTGACTTTGTTGGCTCATCGATGGATATCCACTCAGGTGGGATTGATTTAGCTTTCCCACACCATGACAATGAGATGGCCCAAAGTGAAGCTCATTACGATTGTGAACAATGGGTCAACTACTTCTTGCACACTGGCCATTTACACATCGAAGGCCAGAAGATGTCTAAGTCGTTGAAGAATTTCATCACCATTGATGAGGCCTTGGAGAAATACTCATCGAGACAACTAAGATTGTGCTTTGCGCTCGTCCAATGGAACAACCCGTTGGACTTCAAGGAATCGTTGTTGAACGAAACCAAATCCATCGAGTCCACCTTGGACAAGTTCTTTGGCAAGATCAGAGCCCTGAAGAGAGACAACGACGAAAAGTTGGCTGCTGGCGAGATCATCTCGAAGAAGTTCCAGCCGTTGGAAAAGCAGTTGTTGAAGGACTTGGAGGAGACCAAGTCGAAGGTCTACGAGGCCTTGTGCGACAACCTGGCCACTCCGTTCGCCATTCGCCACCTGATGGACTTGGTGAACTCTTCCAACGTGTACATGAGTGAGGCGGGCTCTGAGTTGAAGATCGATCTACTAGTCCAAATCGTCAACTACCTGACGAAGATGCTGAACGTCTTTGGGTTCGAGGTCAGACAGGACAAACTGGGCTGGGCCGAGCAAGCTGCGGCCAACGCGTCCGTGTCGCTGGACAGAGAGGAGATCGGCATGCCGTTCGTCAAGGCGCTCTCGAAATTCAGAGACGTTGTGCGTTCGACAAGCATTGCCAAGGGTGACTACCAGATCTTGCTGGACGCGTGCGACAGCTTGCGTGACGGCGAGCTCCTCGAGCTCGGCGTCGCGCTCGACGACCGGTCCGACGGCCAGGGCGCGCTAGTCAAGTTCCTCAACGACAACGAGCGCGCAGAATTACAGAGACAGATTCAGGAGAGAGAGGCCGTCAAGGAGGCCAAGCGTCTCAAGAAGCTGCAGCAGCAGCAGGCCAACGAGGCCAAGGAGCTACTCAGACGCGAGAAGGCCCAGACCAAGCCTGAGGAGATGTTCAAGCAGGGCGAACACGCGGGCCAGTACAGCGAATGGGACGCCGAAGGCCTGCCTACAAAAACTGCCGCCGGCGACGAGGTCAGCAAGAGCGCCAAGAAGAAGCTTGCCAAGCTTCTCCAGGCTCAGCAGAAGCTCTATGCAGAGTTCCACTAGTGTATAGTCTAATAATAGTCGTCTAGTCATGAGCCGTTTGTTTTTAACTCCGAAAAAAAGCAAAGCCGATCGGAAAAAAAGAAAAAAATTGCCACGAAACCCCACGTCACGTGACGCTCGGAGTGGAAAGAAGGCCACAGAGACAACTGGCGGGGGTTGCAGCTTAGCTGCAACGCTGGAAACAAGACGAGCATATAGCCCGCGTGGATTGGATTCTGATGCGCTACGTCCGATAGCCGAAAGGCTGGGCAAAGGGGGCGATATCTGAACTCCGAGGTTTGTTCTGGACACCGAGAACTCGCGGAATGGCACGATGGAAAAATCTTGAACAACCCCTCCAATAACAATTTTCTTTCTCTTTTGCTAAGGCACCAGCACACGCACTCCGCCCCGCACACGGCCGACCAACTTTGCTCTCATCCTCCAGCCGTTGCTCCAGCCTAGTCTCGCACTCCCCGTCGCTTTCCGCCGATCTCTGCCCCGCTCTCCAGACCAGAACAGAAACCCGATGGAGTTCAACTTCACCAACGATCTCAACTGCTACTCGCTCGCCAAGTCGACTAACGTGCCGACGTCGGTCTTCGACATGAACCACTACTACACGTACCGTCAGCAGCCCAGTGCAGGCAGCGCTGCGGCGGCCGCTGCGCAGCCGCAGCAGACGGCACAGGCGTTGATCCCGCAGTCGCGCTCTCAGCCGCAGCTCCAGCCTCCAGCACAGACCGCGGCCGCGCCAGCGCATCCGATGCCCCACCACTCGAGTTTATCCAAGCTGGACTTGCTTATTCAGACCGCGACAGCAACCACCGCGGATTTGGAGAAGATGATGATGACCTCGACCTCGACCTCGAGCTCGACCCTGAATTCCGCGAAACGCTCGTCCTCCTCGTCCTCGTCCTCCGATCTCATGTCTGATCTGACTGGCCAGGCCATCAAGAGGCCGAAGCTCGACATGGAGCACTTGTGCATCCAGGCCTCCAAAATGGAGAAGATGGAGAGCTCTGCCAAATCGCTAGCCAAGCAAAAAAAGCTAAGCGGGTCCTCAAATGATATCTGGATCTCAAATCCTTCGACCATCAAACTGAACACTACGGTCCAGAACTACAAGAGACAACGATCTGGCCCTAGTTGCGACTGCTGCAGGTCCCGTAAGATCAAGTGCGACTCCGAAATCGGGATCATTTCCGAAATCCCCGAATCAGCCCAAAAGCTGGAAAAAGTCGCTAACTCCAAGTCTCTGATCGCCAACTGCGAGATTGTTTCCATCAACTGGGAAACCGGGTATCAATACTACCGAATCTCTAAGGACTCTTCTACAGTGGGGACCGAAGGCGAGCAGTTCAACTTTTTGCAATTCAAACCTTGCATGGCTTGTACAAATAAAAATTTACAGTGCAACTTCTCCAAAGGCTTCACCAGAAACGACATAATAAAGTTCAACAAATCAATCAAACTTGGCAAACAACAAGATGATCACAAATATGGCGGTTATCAACAGTCTCCTAAGGATAAGGAACAGCAGTCTGCAAAAGTTGATGTCAAAATCGAGAATTCCAACGAATCCTTACCAACACCATCTCCAACCCCTGCAACAACTGCTAAATACGCAGGAAGTATCACCACCCAATTACCACCACTACAACCACAACACCACCAGCATCAACAACAGCAAACACCACCGTCACAACAACAAGTCCTTGTTCAAGCGGCCAGTGACGAGCCTAGCCGTCCCACCGTTTCCAGTGATAATGTCAAAAAATCGACTAAAAAGACAAGTTGTAAATCTTGTAGAACCAAAAAGATTAAATGTGTCAGAGCTGAGGGTGCCAATACTTGTGTTCATTGTTTCAAGAAGTCACAAGTTTGTGAATCTTGAAAGTGAAATCTCTATAGTTTACTACTTTACTACCACTATTATAATTTAAATCAATTGCTCTAACTTTATATCGTTTTGTACCATCTAAATAAAATGTTCAACAAAGCACGCTCTTGGGTGTGTCTCAACATAGTGAAAAGATGCGTTTATAAATTTATACAATCGTTAGCTCTAACTAAAAATAATCTTTTAAAGCAATTACTCCTTAGGTTGACTTTTTAGGTGGTGGTGGGGGAGGCAGCTTTTTAGGTCCACCAGATGGAGGTGGTGGGGGTAATTTGTTAGATTTATTAACAGCTGTTGAAGGTGGTGGAGGAGGAGGAGGTAACTTAGCTTTCGGCGGCGGTGGAGGGACGTTTGTACTAGACACTGTCTTTGGAGTATTATCAAAAGGCGATTTGCTAAATCCATAAGCTTGTACTTGTACTGGAGGATTTGAATAGCCTCCGCCATATGTATCTTTCGACTGTTGCTGCTGAGCATAGCGTTGTTCTCTATATTGGTGCCCTCCATAAGATTGATTTGCGCCATATGATTGATCACCATAAGTTTGATTATCATACTGTTGATTCTCATACAATTGATTCCCATAGGGTTGATTTCCATGGGGTTGATTTCCATATGGTTTATTTCCATAAGGTTGATAAGATTGGCCTCTGTAATTATTGTACGAGCTACTTTGGTGACGCTTGTTATATCCTTGTTCATATCCATCATCTCTCTGGTAATCACCATATGATCTTTTATCATGTAGCTGTTGTTGCTCAGGTTGCTGAGCTTGTATATTAGTAACTTCCTGACTTGATTCTACCACTTTATCCTCAGGTTCGTCGCCTGCCAATTCTTTCATAAAATCATCAAAATCATCATCTATGTCTTCTTTTACGTCACTCTGTTGTTGATTTTGTTGCTTACAATCCGCTTCTAGATGGCCAATTTGGCCACACTTATTACATTTGAAATTATTAGCCAATTGCGAGTTTGGACATTGGTATTTTCTATGGCCTTGCTCATGACAAATTGAGCACACCGGGATAGATTCTCTATAAGTACCATTGATTATAGCCAATTCTTTCAATTGATTCCTCTTATGTTCATTTTGGCCTTCAGGAGCATTCAAAACTTCATCGATAACTTCTAGACATAATTTCTTGGCTAAGTCAACTTTGTCTTGAGAATCCGCAGTTATAACACAGTGTAATTCTTCATCTAAGTTAGCCGAATCCAGCATACCCCTACCACCCTTGACCGACCCCTTACCTCTTATCCCAATCTTGGCTCCCGAGTCATTTTGCAATTTTTTCAATGTGTTACCTCTTGGGCCCAATAACAACCCCATGAAGTTGATTTCAGGATGGTTTTGCGCATTCAAGAATAGCTTCTCTGTTATTTTGATAGTTGGATTGTAATTATTTGGTGCCAAATACAATGGGATAGTTTGAAGCGACAATTTAATCAATTGATTGCGTTCATTTTCCAACGCCTTTCTGTTTAGCTGTTCTCTTGTGTTGGTCCTACGACCGCGGGAATCATAAATTGGCTCCACATTTGGCTTGAATTGGTCCAGGGAATCGATGGGGGTTCTTTGATTCACCAAGGCATCTTCTATGTCTGATATACGCGCCAATACCGCATACGCCTGGGCCTGTTTTTCACATAGAGCCGTCTCTATCTTAGTAGCCCAATTAGAAGTCGTCTTCGCATGTCCTTGACCACTCCAGAGACCCGACAGCGCCATCTTCACTTAACTACAGCAGGAAAGGCAGAGAAGGTGCACGGGTGGAATCATGTTTTTTCTAGCTTTTGTAGAGGAGCCTATTAAAATTGTGAAAAATCCAATTACATCTCTATTTCTATCTTGGATATATACAAGGATGGCTATTCAACAAGTGTCAAGATCGGGTGGTCCAAACGAGTGTTTTGGTGTTTTTCAAAGGGCCATGGAGTGCATGACGTCCGCTTCCACCAAGTCCAACGGTGAATGCGCGCCATTCATGGACGACTATGTTGAATGCAGAAGACACAGACTCGAAACATACAAGGCCACCATTGTGCAGGAGCACTTACAACAGAAGGGCCTTGACGCCGAACAGTTGGGTGCTCCATACGTCAAGAAGAGAGAGTTCCTGACGCCCAAGACTCTTGGCCTCGTCGGTGGTGACGACCATTCCATTACCGTCAACAAGTTTTAGAAAACCCGTCTATATTTATATTTATATTACACACACTATATTTCAACTTCTTCCACTCTCATGCCATGTTCGGGGTAGTCGACGTATCTGTCGCGTTTGCGCACTCGGTTGGCAGTTGGATGGAACGCGTATCGGCTGCAGAAAATCAGTCCGACTGACGAATAGTAGTCGTCTTCTTTGTGGTCGCCGGAGCGTTCTGACGACTCGTTTATTTGTTCCATGATTTCTTCTCTGCAGGAGTTGACTATGTGCTCCAAGCCTCCAAATAGTCGTCTGCGATAGTTGCCGAAAGTCATGCCAGTTTTTTGGAGCATTTGCAGCTTGCGGAAGAATGGCTTCTCATATCTAGTGATTTCGTAGTCAAAAGGTTGATCATTGGCTCTGTCTCTGACAATTCCACTGGGTAGATGTTCGGTGAAGCTGTCAGATGAAACCCAGAGGGATAATATGTACTCATCGAATTCTCTCTTTTCCAATGTCAAACCTTCAATGTCGTGTATCATCATTTGGTTCAGTTCCACGTTACTGAACATGCATTTAGTAGTATTCTCGGGTGGGGACGATTTTCCTAAGAACTTGATGGGATATTCAGTCTGATCGTCCGACTTGATCCAATCCTCAGCGATTAGTCGCTTTAATGTTCTCTCAAAGATCACCTTGGGCGCGATTCCCCTACCCTTGATATCATTTATATGACAGACCCATCTGCCGTCTGAGAAATGTCTGCTTTGGTGTTTATTAGGGTTTATGTCACATTTGAAAAGACAGATCTCTTCGTGTTGATTCAGTGGTTCCAATTTTTGCAATGTGGATTGTAAATCTTCTTCAGATTCAATTACAGCACCAAAGGACACATATTCTCCACTACCACCTCGCCTATGCCAAAATTGTCGTTGGATCGTCATAACCAGGGAAAGCCCACAGATTTTAGTGACTAAACCTATTGTCGATAATGGTTTGGTAGTGGAAAATGGAAAAATTTACACATTATCGTCAAAAGAGTGACTACAATAACAAACAAAGAAATTAAACATCTCAGGCCCTTCGCTAGAGTCAAATACACTGCTTATAACTCTGGGTCTAGACTTGTTTATACTTACATCTAGTTGGGTTTAATATTGAGAATGCCAATTGATGCCGTGCTGAGCAGTAACCAAACAATAGACAATTAGCATTCGAATTTTTTCTACAGCTCTAAGAACTTATCTCAGCTTTTCTCTAAATAGCGGGTATGCCGGCCTTGGACTGGTCCCATTTTCCATGGGAGCAACCTGCAGACTGGAAAATTGATCACCAAGTGTACAGTCAATACATAGATTCGAATTACCCTCAATTGATTCAGTTATTCGCTCTGGAAGATCCTTATGTGGATTTTGGCAAGGATAAAGATATTTTGAACAAAATCGACGTTAGTGGGCTATTACAAGACGTGTGGGACTGCGAAAAGGTGTGGAAGGCTCTGACAGTAGCTGTAGTCAAAATGGGATACTTCGGGATATATTCCCGAATAGCTATGAAAGTTGAAGAATCTTTCAATCATGAGGATAACATCGGATTTCTATTCACATTCAATCAGTTTATGCATGTTTATCCTTTTTTGAAAGAATTAACGCCCTCAGTGTCCTTTTCATTTAACGATGACTCCCAATTTCAGAAATATTTCTATGCCAAATTCAATTTCAATGGGTTGAAACAATTCCAAAGTTTTAATGACGAATACAAATCAAATAAGTGGCTGTTAATTGACAAAACCCCTCTTTTCAATAGATATTTTAAATGCTCAATAAATCACTGCCCAGGGTTGTTTTGCGTAACAATGGACCCGATTCATGAATTAATTTTCATCAAATGTATCAGTGAACACTTTAACTGCTACGATTTACACAAGAGAAAAATGTACGATATTGTTAAAAAATCCTTTGTCAGATTTGGTGGAGATTTGGATTATATCAATACCATTTACCATGATATGCCAAGAAGGTATGGACTAGGGTTTGTTGAATCATCAATTTCTCATACTCATGATCCTAATCAATTGAATAATCCCACTTGGGCTTCTACATTGAAGCGTCGAACTATGTACTCCAATATAAAAGACCCAGCCGTAATCACAGCCACCCCGACTGGAAAGGGCAAATTACAATTGATGTTGGATACAAATTTGATTGATTTTGATAACACGCCAAATTGGATGTATTATATATCGACAAAAATTCAGAATGATAAGGATCTTATACAAATATATGCCAGTTTACGAAAAGAGTATTTTGGTCATGAAGATGATGCTGTTGATTCCATTCAAGGGGTTGATTGGGTCAAAGAGTATGATACCATACGAGCTTATTATTTATTAAAGGAGCAAGATGAAGGGTTAGACTTTGCTTTAGAAAATAAATCAATTATTATATCGAAAGAGATACCTCAAATACCAGTAAAAAACATATTAATAATTGATGATCAAAGTATTTGCACATTTAAGCCAGTACCTCCAAGTCAAGAAGACCACCAACATACAATGGAATACCATTCACAAATTGAAGACGGAATTGAAGAGGCAACTGGTGTTAAAAAAGTTTTAGTTAATCTATTTTTGAAGTATTCCATCAAAATTAAACTGTTTCGGCTGGTAAACGGTGTTAATGGGAGAATTATAGGCTATTTGATAAGTGAACCTGTAAACATTTGGTCCAACGTGAACAAATTATTACCAAACCAAGGTATCAATCATTTGAATGTTTTAACTAATATTGACTTAAACTTCAGTTCAAATGACTCAACTCAAAATGAAGTTGGCAAACCCAAAAACTATCATATATTCAATCTGAATTTTATTGATGATTATTACCTTAAATCTCGTCTCCCTCCATCTATTGTAAATGAGATAAATTTCTCGTTGTTGATGAATGATTTGAAATTTTCAAGTGTTAATAAATTGATCAAATTTAAAATGCCTAGGCAAAGAGCTAAAGATATTGACAAATTACCTCATTCAGTTATGATAACCTCTCCTTTGCCTTCTCAACAACATAATAACAACTTAACATACGCTACATTTGTTGAAATGACAGGTACTTTGAGAATGTCATTAAAAAAAATGTACTCAGTGATAGAAGAACTCGATTCATGGATAAGCAATGAATTTACAAACCCAGGCGATAAATTGAATGAAGGCTCGGATGATAATGAAAAGTTTGTCGATAAAATGAAATATGAATCCAACTTGGCAATTTTTCAAGCTCTTACTAAGGCCAAGAAATTGAAGGTTTACATTGACCAAGGATTAATTACTGAAGATTTATTAAAATTGATGTGGCTGAATATCACCAATTTTGGGTACCCTAATCCACAAGCAGAGGGTAACAGAGTAATAGCAAACTATGGGTATGGGATGGATTATCCATCTGATGAGGCTGAGTTGAATAAAATCATTTGCAAGGGCAAAGGAATAATTGGTCTCATCAATGGCCTACAGAATTTGTAACAGATAAATAAATAATAATAATAGTAAATTATAAAGAAAAGACCGCAAAAAAAGATATAATAATAATGATAAATGTATGAGTGATAACAGATGTATGAAAACGCTTAGAAAGAGCCAAAAATGAGGTAAGGATAGACTTTAATTATTACAATGAGTGAACAGGTGAATTGAAGAAAACAAAACAAAACAAAATAAAACAAAAAAAAGTTGGTGTCCACACTCATTCATCACTTGCATTATAGTCATAATTACCTGCTTTGGTACCCACTACAAATGATTCTTCTTTTTTATCGTCACCACCATTTTGTAGCTCTTGTTCTCTTTTCAATTCGAATTCTAGTTTAAGTTCATGGCAAATATCAAAACATTCAGCCAATAATGCCACAACGGCACCTTGGCCTTCAGGTATTTGATTTTTGATTATGAATTTACCATCACTCTTCATATTGTCAATTGAATCTAATTTCAGTTGGTAAGGGTACAATTCCCTCATTGAGGATATACCTCCGTACCTTTTCAAATCTAAAAGGCAACGACGGATGGTTGACAATTGGTTATGGATTGGACCTAAGGACTCACTAACAGGTTCACAGGATTCCAATAATTTATAGATGATTGCAAAGGATGATCTTAATAAATATAACAAAACGGACTGACCTTTCAAGTTTTTTGAAATGAAGTAGCCATTGACTCTGGAATTGTCGATATCGTTTAAACGTTTCAAATATGAGAAGATATCTGTGGTTCTCAAAGTCCAGCGACGGGTTACTAACAATTTTTGTAAGGTCGACCTAATTTGTAATAAGTTCTCATAGGTTGGTCTCAATTCAGTGTCGACTCTGTCAATGCCCATCTGCAAATCTTTCAAATAATTGGTACAATTATCGGTCAAGCCTTTAACGATTCCCTCACCGTTGAAGTTAGGGGATTCGGTTAGCAGAGTCTCGGTTTGCTCCTTGATTTCATTCAATTTAGCAGACAAATTCGAGATTTGGTCTTGGCTGGAATCATCGTTGTTTGTAATTAAATTAAAGAGCTCATATTTTATGCTGATCAAACTGTCAATGATGGATTGCACCCTTGGAGAGACGTTTGCTGTTTTGTTGATCATGTAGTTCAACTCATCGTAGCAGAACTTCAACTTTGACTTCAACAAGTTGATTTCCAAGTTGTCATTGTCTTCCTGATTTGAGTCTATGATGTGCGAGATGTCGTCCAATCTCTCCTTGATGGGTTTCAGATCGTGGGGCGTGTAGATACTGGACTCGTTCAAGTGCTCCAACAATCTCTGGACGGTGGACAAGGACGCGTAGGTGGCCGGAGCGGTGTTGGTCAACCCGCACGTGACGAAGCAAAGCGACAACAACTGGAAAATGTCGTCCATCAACACGTCCACCTGGTTGGGGTCGTCCAAGACCAACTCGGGGCTGCGGCTCGGGCCCCTTGTTTCCTTTAAATGCCTGGCCTTGGATAGAACGTCCTGATAAATTGATGTAATCTCACGCGAATCAATGAATTTCGAATGGTCCTTCTTGATGCTCGATAGCTTCTGCCTGACAAGCACAAGCTCGTCGTAGATCTGTTGTTCGTTTGCTGGGATCATCGCGACTCCTCAATTGAGCTTTTTATTGGCTATTCAAACGTGCGAGAAGAAGAAGAGAAAGAGAAAGAGAACTTTTCCTCCAGCAAAAATTGGCAGGTTGCAAGGGAGAGAAAAAAAACGCTCAAATTACATACCGGTCACGTGACAGTCACGTGACATGTGCTCAGCTCGGAAAGTAACAAAATTGAAAAGATATACAACAAAAAATAAGGGTAACTAATGTGAAAAGGGGTGTGTTGGGTACAGGTGCGGCTAGGGCTAGGGTTACATGTCGTCAGGGTTGGCCACGCGCAAGACCTTCATGCCGTAGTCGGCGGTGTCGGCGAGCGAGCCCTCACTCAATCTGCGTCTGCCCAGCATCATCATGGAGTCTGCTTCGACATCTTCGGCAGAGGCAAAAGGGTTGGACTTGAGAGCGGCCTCGTAAGCTTCGTCGTCGGCCATCATGGATTCCGCGTCGTCGTAGCTGTCGCTCTGGCGACGATGGCGCAGGATGAAGAAAAGCGCTAGACCGATGGCCAAGGCACCGACGACACCACCGACAACACCGCCAATGATGGCGCCCTTGGAAGAGCCCTTGGAGGACGAGCCGGAGGCGGACGACGAGTCGGCGACGCCCGAGGCTGTTTCGCCGTTGGCGGCCGACTTGGTGACGTACACAAACGACGTGATCACAGAGGACGAGTTCTCAATGACTGTGGTGTATCTCTCGGTGGTGATACCGTCCGAGGTGGTAGGGGTGGCCTCAGTGGTTGGCGAGGTCTCCTCGTTCTTGGTCGTGGTGTCATGTGTGTGTGTGGTGGTGGTAGCAGCGGCAGTTGAGGAGGAACTGCTGGTAGTGGTGGCTGCGGTGGTAGTTGCGTTGGTGGTCTGTGTGGCTGCGGTGGTGTGCGTTGTCTCGTTGATGGCCGAGGTGGAGGTCTCGTTGGCCGTGTAGCTTGTGGACGAGCTGGCGTCGCCCTCAGCGCTGCCTCCCTGGTTTACCTGGACACCAGCCTGCGCAAAGACGTTGTAGGAGCCGGAGCCACCGCACGTCTCGCTGGGATATCCGACACAGGAGATGTCACAGCTGCCGTCTGCGCCGCCTGACGGAGCGGACGAGCCGCAGAAACACTGGTTACCGTTGTAGAGCGCGAAGTAATCGTAGCCCGAACATTGACTGGCACAGTACTTGGACGATTGCCAGGAGTATTCTCCTAGGGCCTGGAACGAGCCGGGAAGCGCGTCAAAACAGCCCAAACCCTGGCCGTCGGCCATAACGTGGGCCGCTAAGCCCAGAAACGCGGTCAGAACCGCGCAAAAGGAACCAGAAGTGCGCATTTCAACGGTCTCACTCGGGTTTCCGATCGAAAGAGGAAAAAAAGAACTTGCTCTCTATTTGGAAAAATTCCTCTAGAGAGGGACAAAAAGAAAGATGCAGAGGAGGAAGAATCTGCTCAGCAGGCTCAGCATGCTCAGCAGCCGGAGACGACAGCTGCTCTGTTCTGTACTCGACTATATACACTACTTAGCTTTGTTGAACTTGGCGCGCTTGGCCGCGGCATACTTCCAGCTGCGCACGATACCGGCGGTCAATACGCCCTTGAGCGACTGCTGCAGCGCGGGCCAGAAGACGGTGCGCTTGATGGCGTAGGCGTAGCTGCCGGCGGAGAGCAGGTGCGTGAAGCGCGGCGGCAAGTCGTCGACTAGTTCGGACATGACTGACTGGTTGAGGACGAGTTCGTCGCCGCTGACGCACACATAGTCGTCAAGATATTGTTCCAGAATCGGCATGTAGAGTCTGTCGAACTGGTCGTGCTGGTTGTTGACGATGTTGACCACCTTGTTGGGGTTCTCACCGTTGACCATCACACGCGGGTCGCCCAAGTACGACAGACCCGCGATGGCCCGGAACAGCTGGTCCTTGCCGATGCGCGCCTGCTTCTGCAGGAGAAGCGCCATGCGCGCGGCGTTCGTCAAGTTCACCTGCTGAGCAAGAGCCACTCTGGGGTTGTCCACGAGAACCGCCACCGGCTTGTGCAGCCGGCCCGCCAAGTACAGCGAGTCCCAGTGCGTCAAGTCGCGCACGAGCGTCTCGGTGCTGGTCACGCCGTACTTGAGCTCCATCGGCGTGCCGTGTGGCCGCACCTGCACAAACGGGTTGAAGTACACGCCGGCCCCCAGCCGGCCCACCCGGTCGACTACGGACGGCCCCAGCAGCGCGAGACTAGAGTAGTCGTCTCGGTGACGCGCGATGTTCTGCTCGTGGAACTGTCGCGAGTCGTCGACGACTAGCATCATGTCGATCTGCGAGTTGCTGATTTCAGAGCCCGCGCCCTGCGGGAACACCTTGGACCCGTACCCAAACGCATACTGCACCGGCGGGTAACCATCTAGAATGGACTCCAGAGCTTGGCCGATCGTCGAGCCTGCGTCATGGTGACATGTCTGGTTGGCCAACGAGTTGCCTGCGCGATCCGCCAGCTGCTGGAGGAGCTGGCGGTACGCCGCGTTGCTCTTGTGCCGCAGCTGTCGCACTTGGTTCATCCGCCTTCTCTAAGGGTGCAACTGAAAAATCCGGCAGTCAGACGTGAAAAATAAGTCGTCTGAAGACTGACGAACGATAAGTAGTCAATATGTAAGGCCAGTTGATTTGGCCTAGCGCGTAGCTTGGGCACACGGAAAACTGCTTTGGCTTGCCAGGATGGTCGAATACGCTTGATGCCGCTTTTTCCGGTGCGTTTTGGAGCTGTCAAATCCTTAGAAAATGCAAAAAGAGCCAGTGGGCCGGTTTGGGCTGCGGGAAAAAGGCAAATAGACACTTCCAAGTTGAGCGAGCTTCTGGAAACCGAGTTGGGAGGCGGTGCCCGCTTTAAACCATGCTTTGATAATTGATTTCCTTTGCGGCCTCTTCTCATGAGCCTTTTCTGTCTATTTATTTTCTTTGCCCTGACGCGTCTCTTTTTGTTTTGTTTACACATTCGCAAATCGTTGATCTGTTCTGATGGACCCTACAAAGCGCGATTCGCTGCTGCGCGGGCTGCAGTCGACGGCGACAACGACGCCGCGCAACTCTAACATTTTTATTCCCGGCTTGAACCGCTCTCCTGGCGACGCAAACAAGCGTCGGAGACTGTCTCTGTTGCCGCCAAATACCCAATTAGGCCAGCCGCGACTACTCAACTCCCGTCTGTCCAAAACCCCAGATGTCCAGGATATGGTGCAGCGAGCAGCAGCCAGAAACTCAATCTCGCTGCATCAGCATCAGCTTCAACAGCAACAGTCCAAAGCAGGCTCAAGACGCACCAGTCAACTTCCCTCGTCATCCTCCAGACGTATACACACTCCCATCGATCCACGACCTTTACGCGATCCCGAGTTCTCTCAGCAGATGCAAGACGAGCTCTTCGATTATCTCTCGAATAACAACTTCAACTTAGAGATGAATTGCTCCCTAACACCCAAGTCAGTGCGAAACCCTACCCAGAAAGAATTCGTCCTTATATTCCAGTTCCTCTATAATAAAATAGATCCTGGGTATAGATTTTTGAGGTCCATTGAACAGGAAGTTTATTCTTTGCTAAAACTGTTGGAATATCCTTATTTGGAAACCATCAACAAATCTCAAATTTCTGCTGTTGGTGGCTCAAACTGGTACATTTTCCTGGGTATGATTCATTGGATGTTGAAGCTAGTTCTTCAGATTGAGAACTTCGATTCTGATACTACAGCAGCAGTTTCTGAGCTTGCCGAAGACCATGAAGAACAGCAACAAATGATCGACAAGTTGTTCATCAGTTATGCTCTAAAATCCTATAAATCATTCTTATCCTTTGGGGAAGATGACTACTCTAACTATCTTTACGAAATGGAAAATGATTACACTTTATATATCAATCAAATTCGGAACAAAATTGATGACATATCCAAATCCAATGAACAGCTGAAAGATGTGTTAAAGATAACCCATGATAAGCATTATGAATATAAATCCCAAATAGAAAGATTGAAGGCGTTAGAAAATGATGTTATTAAATTCAAAAACTATATAGACATCCAAAATCAAAGAAAGTTAAAGTGGCCTTCCATTTTAAACAAGTTAAACTTAGACATCGAAAAGATTAAATTACAAATCTCACAATCCAAAATGGAATACGAGAGTATTTTGAAAGATTTGAATGATAAGAACTTTACTTTACTAGAAATCGAAAAAATGCATAGGGAAAGAGCTTTGTTGACAAACGATTTGAATGAAATTGATCAAAATCAACAAAACTTGAAAAATTTAAATGAATCTAAATTGAAAGCATTGAAAGATAAATTTGATGATCTAAATTTATTAATTAATAATTATAATACCAAACTGTACAATATATCATCCCAGCTAGATGGCTCCATAGATTCATTTTCTGCCTCCTTGATTCTGAACCCGATCCCTCAAGATTTCATTTCAACTAAATTTGGTATCCAGCCAACTGACCTAATACCTAATTTGTCTTCTTTGAAAAAATCCTTGAATAATATTAAGAATGATATTAGTGAAAAGATAGCCTCCATTCAAGAATCAATAATAAATTCCAAGGATCAATTGGATGATCTGGAGTTGTCTTTAGTTTCCAAAAATGACTTATTTGATGAATTGAATGATAGATTGAAGTTTATAAGAAAATCATATGAAGAGTTATCTCTCAAACATTCCAAAAACTCCACAACGAAACAATTAGAAATTGAAGAACGTGATAAGGAAATCTCATCATTAAAGAATCAACTTGTAGAAAACGTTTCAAATTTAGATTCAAAGTTCAATGATGTTCAAAAAGACGTCAAAGTCAAATCAAATAAAATAAACGAAAATAAAAATGATTTAATGGTCAAACTGGTTTCCAAGTTAGATTCCATAATTAGTTTGAAATCCGATATTATTAATGAACTAGATCAAAGTTACGAACATATTAAATAGCTACTTACTTTTTATAATAATTTTTTTGGAAGAATGGGTGATGCTTCGGTTGCTTTGTCAAATTCTTTTTCTTTTCATATTCAACGTAAGCCATGTCTTCACCACCAGTTAAACCTGCCATAGAAGCAGCGCTATTTCTGACGGCTTTACTCTTTTCTGCATGCTGCTGTTGTTGTCTCGCCCTTTTGGCTATACCATGACCAATCATGTTTTCTGAATCTTGACCGATTTCGATCCCAGCAGCTTCTTCATTTTTCAATAAAACTTGCTGCAATAATTCCCTACGTTCTCTTGTTGAAGCGTAGGCTAAATTAGGTAAATCTTCCATACCATGTAAATGTGTAATGATCTTGAATGCATAACCCTGATCAACTAAAAACGCTTGTCTTTTCGTTGAGTAATACATTTCCTGTGTATCCTTAGAAACCAATGAATAAAAAAATGCATTGAACCCCTCATCGTTACGCCTTTTAGCTCTTAAAATTCTACCCAACCGTTGTGCCTCTTGACGTCTGGACCCATAATGAGAAGAAATTTGAATTAAGCATGTAGCTTCAGGTAAATCAATCGATGTATCACCAACCTTCGATAAAAAGATTGTATTAACTTGATCGTTATATTGGAAGTTCTGTAGAATGTTCATTCTTTCTTGTTGTGGAGTTGACCCGTAAATGAAAGGCTTACCCAATTTCAAGGCATATTCTTGTAATGCATAAACATTATCCGAGAAAACAATAATTTTATCTCCCCTTGATTCATGATATTGGATTAAAAATTGCGCAGCTTGAAATTTAGTAGGGTTCATGATGTACAATAACATTCTTTTTCTTGCATTTTGATTCAAATATTCTTGGTAAAATTCACTTGTCATTGGACACCAAACTTCTGCACATTGGACCTTGGCAATGTGACCCTTTTGCGATAATTCCATCCAGTTTGCCTCATACATTTTAGGACCAATTAAAAAGTTCAAATCTGAAATTTTCTCATCTTCTCTGACCAAGGTAGCCGTTAAACCCAATTTAGCATGTGTAGCCAATGTAGTGACAACACGTCTGAACATTGCTGCAGGCACAACATGGACTTCATCCAAAATAATTAACCCCCATTCTCTAGAAGTTAAAAAATCCATCACCTTTTGAGAATCATGAGATCTATTTCTAGTATTGGCAACCATCGAATATGTTGAAACAACTAACCCCGAATCACCTCTGAACATTTCTTTATTTTCCGAAGTAAAAACAGCTACATTTTCAGGTTGAATCGTACACCACTGTAAAAATTGTTGCCTCCATTGCATGACAGACACCGAAGAGGTACACAATACGATGATAGACTTCCTAATAGTGCAAGCTGCAGTAATACCAACTAAAGTTTTACCAGCACCACACGGTAAAACAATAATCCCTGACCTGGCACGTCCATTACCAAACATTTTACTCAAGGATTTCTCTTGATATGGTCTAATTTGTGTTGATGGTTTCAAATCAATTTCTAAATCTGGGTTTCGCAAATCATTTCTGAAATCATATTCTTCCAACATAGGGTAATCAATGTCTTGACATCTCTTTTTGACGGTTTCCACATCATCCTTCGATATCTCAAAAGAATGAACGGTATCGTCCTCATTATCATCTTGGTTGTCACCTATAGTTTCAGCAAATATATCTTCAACAGTTTCTTCTTCTTCATTTGGTTGTTCTTTTCCTTTATCCTTTGTAGGCTTTTTCGTCCCTGGGATTGATACACTACCTTTTATTGGAGCCTTAGTTTGAACTAAACCATCACTGGTCGTGACAGTTGTTGAAATGTCAATTCTTGTTTTACCAATGATTTCATCCTGTAATAACATTCTCAAAATTTCAGCGCTTGAGGATTCAACGAAATATCGATTGTGTTTCAAGACCAACTTAACTTTACCATAAGAATGAGTGGCATTTTCTATAAAATCAGTAACTGATTTCGCAAGCGGCACCTTTGACAACCTATTAAGCACTTGAATAATATCTTTAGTTTCTAACCCAACAGACACAGCAGCGTAAAGGGAATGCGTTGTCAATTTATACTCATGAATTAAGGAAGGTCTTGAAATGGGTTCTGAGATTGTCACTAAGAAATCTTGCGCTTGCTCAAACAAAGGCGAAAACGATTCTAAGTAGATCTTTGCATCTGAGGGCGAAACCCAAATCGGCTTAGAGGTATGGTCGTTTTTCAATTTCAGATACGAAAAGTCATTTGATCCAAATATATGTGAGGCAGAGTCTGGTTTGAAATCAATGGGCCTTTCAATAGCCATGGTGTTGAGTTCTAGAGTTTTGATAGTCGAGTCTTCGCTGACTACATTGGAAGTGGAGTTAGTGCCAGCGGAACTGGCAGCCGAGGGCTTCTTTTTAAACTTGATCTTTAGCGTATGCTTTTTATTAACTCTCTTAACTTCATTATCAGAATCGGAGCCGCTCATCGTGTCATCAGTCTCATCTTCCGCATCATCGGATACCTCAAAGATTTCGTCTTCTACAGGATTAGGTGTATACTGGTCCTCATCTTTCACTTCCATTGCTAAAGATGATTAATAATAGCAGAAGAAAAGATATAAAAAGGGCTATTAGCAAATTTCATATAAGACAAGAAACGGCTTACGTAAGGCGTTTCAAGCTTTCTAGAAAATATGCTCAGCATATTAGTTGATACATTTTTATTATATTAATTATTAACAAAATCTATATAGAAAAACCAAATAACTTTTCTTTTTATTAATGATTGTTCGTATTAGCTTTTTATTAGTGGATGGAGATTTAGTCTTGGAACTTGTAGGAGCCAGATTCCAGAGTGATGGATCCACCTCTGTAAGAACCTCTCTTCATCTTATTCTTACCTTTGGTAAAGTCCTTACCTTTGACCCTACCTAATTTTTCATTGGCAATTTGACCCCAAGTACCGGCGGCACCCTTATAAGTGTTGTCCATCAGAGCTCTGTTTTCAAAACCAATTTTGGATCTGTCAATTCTCGAGAAGTGGTTTCTTTGACCTGGTAGTATTATATCTTCACCTGCTGGAATCAATTCCACTTCGGTGGTGGTGGTTGTGGTGGTCTTAGTCTTCTTAACAACAACGGTGTCTTCAACGGCAGAAGCCTTTCTCTTTTTGTCGTTAACCACTTCTTCCTCTTCTTCAGAAGAGCTAGAAGAAGAGGATGAAGAAGAGGAAGAAGAAGATGAATCAGAATCAGAATCAGAATCAGAGGAAGAAGAGTCTGAAGAGCTAGAGTCAGATGAAGAAGAAGATGATGATGATGAAGAAGAAGATGAGGATGAGTCTGAATCAGAATCAGAGCTAGTAGAAGAATCAGAGCTGGAAGATGAAGAGTCTGAGTTTGAGGAGGAATCATCAGAAGAGTCAGATGAAGATGAGGAATCCGAAGAAGAGTCCGATGAGCTGGAAGACGAGTCTGAAGATGAGCTAGAATCCTCATTCTTCTCAACAAGAACAAATGTCTTTACTTCTTCTTCTTCTTCTTCTTCTTCTTCTTCTTCATCAGAGCTGGAGTCAGAATCTGAGGAAGAAGATTTATCATCGGACTCGTCATCAGATTCAGAGCCAGAATCCGAGTCGGAGCTAGAACTAGAGTCAGAATCGGAATCAGAACTAGAATCAGAATCAGAATCAGAACTGGAGTCAGAATCAGAGCTGGAGCTAGAGTCAGAAGAAGAGGAAGAAGAGGAAGAGTTGTCGTCATTGGCAACTTCAACAACTACAACTTCAACAGGTGCCTCTTCTTGCTGTTCTTCATCATCAGAGGAGTCAGAGCTTGAGCTTGAGCTGGAACTGCTGGAGTCAGAAGATTCAGAATCAGAATCAGATTCAGATTCAGAGCTGGAGCTAGAACTAGAGCTAGAACTGGACTCAGACTCAGATTCAGATTCAGAATCGGAACTGCTAGAGCTGGAGCTCGAACTAGAATCGTCAACAACTGCAACCAAGACCTTCTTGGAGTCCTTCTTAGAATCCTTAGATTTGGAACCCATTCTGTAACAAAGAAAGAGTATGGAAAGAGTGAAAAATTTCTAGAAAAAGAAATCTTTAAAAAAAAAAATAATTCTATGACAAGTCACGTGATATACATGTACTCTCAAAATTAGTCAACTAGTCAAAGGTCGACTATTCCCCAAAAATAGTAGTCACTAAAACCGTCACCATCTAAGATATTCCGTTGTATTTTTTGACTGCTTGACGCCTTGCTTTTGTGCAAAAGCCAAAAAAGAAATAAATATTGTGCTGAGCAATTTTGAAATAAGGGCCAGCAGCGGACTCAGGACGGCAATCGGGCTTTCAAAACGTTGATAAGCAGTGTTTAGACCGTTTCTTTACGTCTAAGCTCCTAATGGACTTAATCTCGAGGGCTCACAGTGGCATCAATGCGCAGCTTTTTAGTGTTGAAGGGTGGTTAGAGAGGGAAAAAATAAGCTGGGTGCATGTCTCTTTATTCTTCTAAGCAGCATGAGTGAAGTGACATTGAAGAGCAGCGACAACGAGCTTATCACCGTGGACCGCCGCGTGGCGGAGAAGTCGCTCTTGATCAAGCAGCTCTTAGCCAACCTGGCGCACGAGCAGGACGACTCCGACTCCGAGGCCGAGGAGAGCGCCACAGCTGAAGTGATTCCTTTGCAAAACGTCCGTGCGGCCGTGTTGCGCAATGTGTTGGAGTGGTGCGCGCACTACCGTGACGTGGACTTCGGCGATGACGACGAAGCCGACGAGAGCCGCAAAGCCGCCCCACTGGATCCCTGGGACAAGCAATTTCTCAACGTTGACCAGGAAATGCTCTATGAACTCATCTTGGCAGCCAACTACCTCAACATCAAACCCTTGCTCAACGCTGGGTGCAAGTGCGTTGCGGAGCTGATCAGAGGCAAATCGCCAGAGCAAATCCGTAAGACGTTCAACATCGTCAACGACTTCACCCCGGAGGAGGAAGCTGCCATTCGCAGGGAAAATGAATGGGCTGAAGATCGTTAATTTGTTTATATGTGTGTAATTCTTCTTCTTTATAGCTTATTATAATTGTCAACTATGGACTCGCGGAGACGGTCCAGGACGCTGTCGAGGGTCTTCCGCCGAGACAAGGGTGCAGCGGGCAAACTTGTCAAGTCGACTAGTTTCCCCGGCTCAAATAAGTCTCTGAAAACTACCGGAAGCCAAGACTCAAAATCTATGGACGGTTCCGTGCCTAACGTGATGGTCAATGGCATAGCTGTGACTTCTACCCCGGAAAAGAAAAGGATAAATGAGTCCTTGACCATGACTAGTGGCGCGACGACTGCTATAAAGTCGCCTTCGTCATCGTCCCCGCAAAAACCGTCAAAGACTGTTACTGCCACGGCTAAACATTTATCCGTTGATCGTAATGATGACAACACCTTCTTTTCCGAACAGGACAGCTCAATGGAGACTTTGGAAGACGGGGTCAATAAGAGGAATATCAAGCCGAATCTGAACGGCGAAGCCGATTCCGTCTCTTCGGATGTGAACAAGGAGATCGCTGAAGATAATACCACCATAGACCAAGCCGAAACTTCACAAACGGGGATCTTTTCTAGACTGCTTTCCTCTTTTAATCTCAAATCCGTCACAGATTTGACAGATCTAACAAGGAATGATACGTCGTTGACTAAAATCGATTCCGTCACTAGTCACGGATCCAACTTACTTTCTTCACCAACAAACCAGTCCATTGCATCTGGTACTTCGGCTGCCAATATGGTGACTTTTAAACCGGTCAAGAAATCACTCATTCAGTCGCTTAACAATGGTGGTGAATTAACGTTAGATGAATTTCCCGACCCTTCTAATTCACCATCCATTAGAAACAATTCTCCCTCTAGGCAACAACCGCTGAATTCACCTATTTTGAAACCTTACTCACATAACTTGCTGGAAGATCTGGAATCAAGAAGAAATTCATCTACATCGTCTCTTTCTCAGGTTAATTCTAGCGGTGGCGATTCTCAACAACAGGGACAAGGGCAACCAATTTTCAGAAGATCAAAATCTTTCAAGAGGAAGCTGTCACGTAAATCTACTTCTTCTCCTCCGCCACCTGTCTCATTTGATAAAAAGGTCAAAATATACTCTAAGATGTTGAACATCCACATACCATCAAATAAAAGACAAAAGTCATTTCACTCTCTTTTCCAAGAAATCCCAGCAAATGAAATTTATCTAATGGAATGTACTTGCGCATTGCGTAAAGATATCCTTATCCAAGGTAAAATATACCTAACAGAGAAGAATATATGTTTTCATTCCAATATCATTGGACTTACTACTCATTTAACTATACCTTTCAACAAAATATACAAAATCCAGAAATCTAAAACCATAGGTATACCAAATGCCATCCAGTTTAGCAACTTACATGAAAAATTCACATTTGCCAGTTTCATCTCGAGAGACGTCACTTATGACACCATTTCTCAAATTTGGAGATTGAATGGCCATAATCAAGATGGAGACGAATTGGTTTTGGGGCTCGACGAAGCTGATATGGGTAGCGACGATGACCTGAACAGTGGTGATCAAGAAGATGAGGAAGAAGATGATGATGAAGAAGATGAAGATAGTCATTATGATAGTGACATCACTGATGCTAGTAGTGTTGATGCACGTAATAGGCTATCGAAAGATCTATCTGCAACTGATGCAGCCAATACACCTACGGGAGGAAATGTACCAATTGGTGAAAGCGAATCCGATGAAGATTCTGACGCAGATGATTCTACAGATGGTGAGAATATGGTAAAGGATGGTGAAGATGAGTCTGCACCGATTGATAACAACGATGATAATAAATTTTATGGTTTGCCCCTAAATGGGCCTAAAACTCATAAGGAGACAACCATACCCTACACTAAGGAATCTGGGGATGAAATAATCATTCAAGATACTTTCAACGCCCCGTTAAGTATCGTGTTTGATTTATTATTTGGAAATGAACCATCGTCCCAAACTTTCTACAAAGATATCATAGCCAAGCAAGGTAATGTCAAGATTGACCCTATACCTAAGTTTGCGAATAACTTCAGAAAGTTTCAATATATTAAACCATTAAATGCACCAGTAGGTCCTAAAGAAACAAGATGTTTAGTTGAAGAAACAATCGAAAAGAAGGATTTTGGAAATTATTGCTTAATCACTCAATTAACTGCGTCTCCTGATGTTCCAAGTGGAAATTCATTTAAGGTCAAAACTAAAATTTGGATTCATTGGTCTTCAAATAATAATACTAAAATTTTTGTCATTACTAATGTTAACTGGTCAGGTAAATCCTGGATCAAGGGTGTCATTGAGAAAAATACCTACTCAGGTCAAAAAGAAGCATTAGGTGTGTTATCAAAAGAAGTTAAAAGTAAACTAACGAGTATTAAATCAGGCCAGCCTATGAACAAGCCTTCTTCTGGAGCTAATGCTGCAAACGGGGCAAAAAAGAAAAGAAAGAAGACCATTACGGAAGTTGTTGAGGAAGTGGAGGAACCCATTGCAGAGGCTAATTCTTCCATTGTTGATATCATTATGAATATGATGGATTTGAAATTGGGGTTGATCATTATACTAATTATTTGGTTGTTAGTATTGTCATTTAGAAGTTCGCCATCTATACAAGGCGATATCATCTACACCAAGGATAGGATGGGTAAAAGTGGTGCTGAATTATGGGATTGGATTGAGAAAAGGGAAAGATCAATCGACTTTAACGATAACAACAAATCTCAAAATCAACTTGCATCTAACGAGGTTTTAAATATTGGTGACAATGCCAAATCTGCAGTGGACTACCAAAAGAAACTTAAATTACAGGATTTAAAATATCACATAGACTTTGAAGAGAAAAAGTTAGAATTACTAAAAAAGTTATTAAATGATTAGTCCTTCAAAAATTTAAGCGACTTGGAGTCAACTTTATAAACATATTTACCAAATCCTGGTATTATATCGTATTGGGACCTTTCCCTTTCTTGTTGGTCTTCTAGTCTCGATGAAATATACTCTTCATTGATCATCGATTTGAACTTTTCAATGGATGCTTTGGGTGATAAAATGTATAGAATATTCTTGTCCTTTGTATGTTTAATAAATTTATTCAACAATGGTCTTAGAAAACTGGGGATTTGACCCTTTACTTGATGTATTTTGATTAAGAATAAATAAATTAAATCGGGTTCTTGACCATTCATCAATGGTTTGAAAAGGTGTAGCCAATTGGAGTCCTTCAATTGAGGTAAATTTAAATAATCTTGTAAATACCACGAGGTTAGTTTCAAGTTAGTTTTGGACACATTGTGACAGATGATGTCACTCAGACTTTCACTTATGGCAATGTCATTTTTAAAGATAAATTTCAGTATGAAAATGTTTGGATTAAATGTGGAAATTGTTTTACCGATGCTTTCTAAAATACACTCGATGAGTACCTGTTTCAACTGAGGGTTTTTCAATTGATCATATATCATCAGCTTTTCCTCGATCAAATTGAAATGTTTGAGGCCTTTGAGAGTTTGATACTCCATTGGCAAGTCGTTAAAACATATCTGTGAAAATATATCGGGTGACAATTCTGTAAGTTCATCTATTATAAGGAAGCCTTCCTCAATGGGTAATTTACCAATGTAATCCATAACTAGTTTCATTTTCAGCTTAGGGTCTGTGATGTATCTTAATAGTTCAAATATTTGATCTTTTTTCTCGTTTAGCACATACAATTGCCCGATTTGATAGACCATATTTTCTGTTAATACGGTTAAATCACATTTGTCCAAAATTAAGTCAACTGTTTCAAAATCTTCATTGTTAATCGAACTTATCAATATCCTTTGGTATATCGTGTGGTTGATTAATTGATGCGATTCTAATAACGTAAGCAAATGGTTTAAAATAGTCGAATCTACCCTATCAGTTGCCATTTTTAATAACTTAAAAAGATAACAATCTCTGGCCAATGATTCTTTGTTTGAAGTCTGGTTAACCTCTTTCTCAAAGCAGGCTATGGATTTCATTACCGCCAGCTCGTATTGATTGTCATTTATTAACCTTTTGATCTCGAATTTCTCCATATCCAATCCATTATCCCTTAAAAAGCTCCTATATTGATCAACCAAATCTACTCCAATAGTATTTGACAGGAAGACTGGATTCGTTATTACTGTTACATCTTTATCTATTGACGATTTATCGAGTTGGGCCAATATAGACAGTGTTTTCACAGCGGTTTCGGTGCTATTTGAGACAGAAGCTAAATCATGTATACGTTTGAACAAATCCTTTGCTACTGTGGAAGACACTCGTCGATTGGGTATTATCCGAGGCAGCATTTCGATATGATTTGAATTGAACGGAAAATCATTAGAGGAATACTTTTTTTTCACTTCAAGCCCTTCCTTTATACTTTAGAGCCTATCATGAGACTGTTTTGGAGATCAGTCAGATGCTACTCTGAGGCCTCCAACTTGAAAGTGTTTAATAGGGAAACTAAGCTGATTCAGAGGAATCGATCAGCCACAGACCCGGACTTCAAATGGGGTCAATATCTAAAAGACGAAGTTTCTAAGAAAACCATTGAAAGACTGTCGTATTTGAAGGTGCCTTTTGATAATGTTCTTGATTTCGGAGCGCATTCAGGAAACTTTGAGAGAACGTTGTGCGAAGAGAGATGGGACGAGAGAGACCCTACATGGAAGGAGGATAGATTAATTGTCAAAAACAAGATCGGTAAAATTTTGATGGTTGATTCCAGTGAGGGTTTGCTTTTCAAAGACATGGAATCGAGATTCAACAAGGAGTTGCAAGTGGACAGACTAGTTGCAGACGAAGAACATTTCGATGCTCCGGAATTGACCGAAGAAAACAAGTACGATTTGATCATCTCTAATTTAGCCTTACACTGGATCAATGATTTACCTCAGGCATTCAAAAACCTACACAAATGCTTGAAGCCGGACGGATGTTTCATTGGTTCCATGTTTGGTGGTGATACCCTTTTCGAGCTGAGAACCTCGTTACAGTTGGCCGAAATGGAAAGATACGGTGGGATTGCCCCAAGAGTTTCGCCTTTTGTCAACTCAGCAGATGTTGGTAACTTAATGCAAAAGGCAGGTTTCACAATGTTGACTGTTGATGTTCAAGAATTCATCGTCGATTACCCTAATACCTTGGCCTTGATGGAGGACTTGAAGTTGATGGGTGAAAACAACTCAGTCTTGATGACTCCTCCAACGCTGACCAAGGATTTGCTAATTGCCTTGGAGCCAATTTACCAAGAGTTGCATGGAAATAAGGAAACAGGTCATTTGCCAGCCACTTTTAGGTTTGTATATATGATTGGCTGGAAGCAGGGGAAGTACATGGCAAGACCTGCCCCAAGAGGTTCTGCCGATATCAGTTTGAAAGATGCATTTGAAAGTGGAATCATCACCAGTACCACTACCCTGACTGAGGATAAGGATCCAAATGATGACAAGGACAATAATAAGAAGTAGTTGTGTGTATACATGTATATAGAATTGAAAGATGCTAAATGTACAGGTTACTGTATTTTATAAAATCGGATGTTTCATGTTTCAGTTTTTTCCTCAGAATCAGCATCCTTATCTTTAACTGTTTGCTTCTTTACGTTCTTTTTCTTCTTCGGTTTTGAAGACCTCTTAGACGATTCGGCCGGAATCGCCTCCTGTGCTGCTAATTTGATAGTTTTATTATTACTGCGTTTCATCCTATTCAACTCATCTGACCAAAATTGAGTCCTAATTCCTCTTTTAATGAAAATAACAATGAATTCAATTAATAGCAACGCATTCAAGGGCTTGGAAGTAACCCTATCGTAACCAATCTCTTTCAAGATGTCACTTATTTTTTCAATTGGTGTTATAGTAAAATCAACCTGATTGTCAAAATCGAATAAGGAACAGATCAATAAACCGAATGACTTTTCACCTTCAAAAGCACCCTTAAATAAGTCAAAGGCAAAAATTCTTTGGTAATAATCATTAGATATTGATAAACCATTGGGATCAATCCCTATTATAGAACTTTCCATCCCTATTGATCTTTGTTTCAAAAACCATAATTTTCGCTCGGAATCAAATAACTTGTTTTTCAACTCTAGATCAGGGTCTACTTCGTTATCTTTGATTTTTTTACCATTAGGGTAAACGGTGACTTTGAAAGACCATGTTTTACCGTCAATGTCTAAACTCTGATTTTTAATAATTGCTTTCGAATTACCTGATTTTGATTTGGGTTTATTTTTTGGGCTAGGCTTAGGCCGGAGTAAGTTATTATCGATGATAATGTTTTGACCATTGACTCTTTTAAAAGAACATTTCTTTTCTCCTAAATGTTGCCAAACTTGCATGATACTTTGAATTAAAGCCTTGGAAATTTTTCCTGCTGTATCCACAGAAGATGCAGATAAAACATTCCAAAAATTAAGTTTATCTACTTTACTATGATCAAATGAATAAAATATCATCATTATTGACTTGTAGTAATAATTAATATCCTTGGAAACTTTCAATTTGTAACCACCATCAGAAAATACTCTACTAAATATCTTCAAACACAAGAAATTGATTGCATCAATTGGCTCTTTAGTACAAAACTTTATTAAATCAAATTTCTTAATGTCTGTTAATTTAATTCTCTCAATGAGCTGATCTTCCTTCAAAACAATTTCACCTAGAAGTTTATACTGTCCCAATTTATTGACTAACGAATTGACAAACCTATCTGTTATGCTAGCGCTATCATTATGGAATATTTTTATCAAATTTTGCTTAATTTTATCATCGGCTTCAAACCTGAAAATGTCTAGCAGTATTAAATTACTCTCATCTAGGATGCTCCTAGTATTATTGGCCAATACATTTGTATATTTTAGTGCAACTTTGTATGAGCAATCAGGATAGATTACGGGCAGAGGGATTGTCATCGTGGTGGGGTCAGATTGCGAATGCGCCTGTATATCAGGTAGAATATGAGACTCATCATTAGTATCACCGTCCACAGTATCAAATTGTTTTTCGGTAATATTATTAGCAAAATTATCAGGAGAGGCAACAGGATTGACTTCATTATCAGGGATATCGTAAGCGCCCAAAGTTTCAATGATGGAATCAAACACATCTTTATCAAACCATTTCAGATTCAGCTTCTGATAGAATAATAAGCACTCAACGACTTGATCTTCTAAGTCCCCAGTTGAATCCATTTGAATTATTTCAATTAAATTGTGATACTGGTTTTCATCTTTTTTCTTCGCTTTAAATTTGAATAGAAGAAACGCTAATTGATATGGCAAGACAAATGGTATACATGACCTAGAGATTTTATGATTTTTAGTCGAAACTGTAGAGCATAGCGGATTTGATTGATCTACCTTTTGATAATTACTAAAGTTGGTTTGGACCATACCTAATATTGAAAACATTTTTGATAGTTTGAGAGATTCGAAATCTATGTATCTTTGATTAACAATTAGTCCATTAATATATTTCTCAAAATTCTTCAAGATTTTAGGGTACTTATCCAGGTTAATATTTGGGGGGTATAATAAAAGAATGTAAATTGATGAAACGATGTCTTCTAATTGAGCATGGCATTTAGTAACCAAGCAATTTAACAAGGGTAATATATTTTCGTTTAACAAGTCAAAATTAACATGCGGCAGCTTCAAAATTGTTCTGGAGCTCAAGGATTCAAAGGGTGATAACTTTAATGCATTTATCAACCAATTATTCAAATGAAGTTTCATTAAATCATAATCACACTTTGATAACATCGAAGCGTAAATTTCAATGAAATAATATCGCTTATGCAATTGGAACTTCCCATTAAACAAAAAATCATCAAATACTTTTAGAATGTTACTCAGTTGAATATGATAATCTAATTTAATGCAGTCTGAAAATAAACCTTGATAAATTCTGAACCCTAATTCTAGGTATGACTCATTGACATAGACACAATTAAAAATATTATTATGCACAGACTCTAATGAAACATCAATAACATCCAAACAAATTAGTGGTGAATTTAATCTTCTCATTTCTTCCAAATACATTTTTAGTTTTTGAAACGATTTCATTGCCTTAATAGTAGAAAGCTGTTTGAAGTTCAACGCGGCGATATTTGAAATAAAGTACATTGGGTTTGATTCTGCCATTTTGAACAATAACTTGATGTTCTCATCGTTGAATTTGGGGGAGCTGTGATTTGTATAACAATAAAGACCTAAATCGATGAGAGTTCGATATAAAATTTCATCCTTGTACGGTTGTCCTAAATATAATAGAAACAACCCATATCTGTTTTCAGCTGTAAACTCTGGAGTATATGGTGCATCCATTCGTAACGCATTTGGTAATTTAAAATCTAAATCGAAAACGATTGAATTTTGATCCAAACATGCCAAGTATAAATTTTGTAGCAAATGCAAATTTAATGTAATTAAGACTCTCAATGACTTCCGAGTGTCCGTTTTCAAATTTAATAACCTGACAAGCGTATTCCTTACTAAAGAAATGCATGCTAATTGATTTGACAGGGTACTCAAGTAAAATGATTTTAACAAGAGTTCATGTATTGGGTTTTGGCCAGGTATGGAATCTATAAAGGCCTGCATCTTAGGTATAGTGGCAACGGAAACCTGTCCATCGCCTCGGCTGTTCTCAGTCATTTCTGAGAAGGCCAATAAACGAGAAAGTGAGAGGCACAAAAGAAAAAAATGTAGCAAGGCAACGTCAAAAAAAATCCATGATCTAATCTACACCTGCGGCGATTGGAGTCAATGTGAAATCCTCTATCTTGACAGGGTTTTTTGCAGTTAACTGGAAGTTATCCAATTGTTCGGGAGATCCTTTGAGGGTCATCTTGAGCTTATTAAGATAGCACACTTGGCCAAAATATCTATCTCTGTGTATTTTAAAGTCAACGATGTCCAACTGGGGGTGAAGCGACTTCAGCTGCATAAATATCACCCACACTTGTTGCTGGTTGAACGGGGTTGGGTGGATCTGATACGCAAACTGGAGCAATTTGCGCCCGCTCATGTTGATTATTCAGGTTGCAAACAATGTACTCTGCCAAAATAGAAAAAACTAAAAATCTGTTAGATCTGTCTTTGACTATTTTTATCTTCCAGGTAATCGTCGTTCCTTTTGGGAGATTTTTCCGTATACCAGATTTCATCAGCGGATATTTTTTTTTAGATTCTGTTTAGCCTCTATACTTTTCTTAAGCGAGCCACGATGAAGTTAAACCAACTGGCACTTATCTCGCTGTCGGCGGCTATGTGTGAAGCCTCTTTGGCCAAACGTAGCGACTACTCGGATGTGGCTAACCTGCTACAATGGGACAACTTAGGCTTCAACGGTCAATATTTCCCTGTTACCGAAATCGAGGCGCTAAATGCCAAGGATTGCAAATGTGCCAAGGATTACAACAATCCTGTCATTTTCAACGGTCCGATCTCACCTTTTGACGAGGAGCTATCGGTTCAGATCAGAGGTCCGGTTAACCTACTGAAGTTCGGCTGGTACTACTCGGATGACTACACCTTCGGGAAGACCGAAGGCAACTGGACCAGAGGTGCCTACTATGATGCCCTGCAAGGCCAAGCCGACAACGTCACGTTCCTGGGTAACGTTGGGTTTGATAATGTCTGTCTTGGTAAGGCGTTGACGTATGTTGACGAGACCGGTATCGCCAATGCGTCTGACTCCACCGTCCTGGGCAACGTGACTATTCCATCCAACTACGAATTGACCATCATGTCTGACATCGAGTGTTCTGGTAACGACTGTGGTGCGTTCAGACCAGATTCCAAGGCGTACCATGGATACTACGGTGTTAACAAGATGTTCCTCTTCGAGTTCAACGCGCCTTCCGATCTCAGAGAGGAGCAGAACGTCAACAAGACATGGAACTACGACATGCCTGCCATTTGGCTCCTCAATGCCCAGATCCCAAGAACCGCACAATACCCACTAAACCCAAACTGCTCAGCTTGGAACTCCGGCGCTGGTGAGTTTGACATTTTCGAGGTCATGAACGTCACCGAGCGCAACCACTTCTACTCGACCTTGCACGATTTCCAGGGCACCGACGACATCGGTACGGGTATCCAGAACTTCGCCTACCTGCAAAGAACCCCTGGCGCGGTCATGAAGGGTGGTGTTGTGTTTGGCCAAGACGGTACGGCCAGTGTTTTCCTCTCCAACTCCACCAGTTTGGATGCCAGCATCTCGAACGCGGACCTCGAGTCCTGGCTCAAGCCTCTGGAAGATGCGACTGTCCACGCAGAGACGCTTTCTTCCATCTCGCTCGTCACTGAGGGCTCCAAGACCAAGACCGTCTCCTCCATCAAATCGACGAGCAAGTCTAAAGGGGCGGCTGCTGCCGGCCCCGAGATGGCCCTGGAGGGCGGGTTTTGGGCTCTGGCCATGTCTCTTGTCTGGGCGCTTCTTTAGAGACGCGTAGTGTGCCCGAAACAGGCCGCAGCGTCCCAAAAGAACGCGTTTTGGTGGTGCTTGCTGAGCACCACGAGAAGAAGAAGAAGCAGAAAAATGTTGTCTAGATTCCCCATGCCATTATTATTTTTGTACTCCATATACACGTTTACTTTTCTGTAACGCATTTCTTTGTCAAGACAGATGTCAAAGCAGTGGACAGTGGATCCAGACTCGCGCAGAAAGTTGCTTGCGCTGCAGAAGCTGCAGCCTAACAAGAAGTGTTTCGACTGTTCGGAGCCAAACCCGCAGTGGGCGTCGCCAAAGTTCGGGATTTTCATCTGTCTCGAGTGCGCGGGCGTGCACAGAGGCCTCGGTGTGCACGTCTCGTTTGTGCGGTCCATCACAATGGACCAGTTCAAGCCCGAGGAGCTGGCCAGAATGGAGTGCGGTGGCAATGCCAAGTGCGCAGAGTACTTCACGGCCAACGGTGTCGATCTGAGCCTGCCTCAGACCCAGAAGTACAACAACTACGTCGCGGAGGACTACAAGGCCAAACTGACGGCCGAGGTGGAGGGCCAGGACTGGACCCAGCCTGACCACAGCGGCGAGGAGCTCTTCAGCACCGCAGGTGCAGCAGCTCCGGCTGCTGCCGCCGTCGCTGCCAGCGCCTCCATGTCTGCTTCCGCCTCCTCGAGAAACTCGCCAGGCGCGGCCAACTTCGCGTCCAAGAAGGAGCAGAACGAGCAGTACTTTGCCAAGCTCGGCTCGCAGAACGAGTCGAGACCAACCGACTTGAAGCCCAGCGAGGGCGGCAAGTACCAGGGTTTTGGATCGACCCCTGCGCCGGCTCAGCAGTCGCAACAGCAACAGAGCAGCTTCGCCGGTTTCACCATGGACTCCTTCCAGGCGGACCCGCTTGGGACCTTCACCAAGGGCTGGGGTCTGTTCAGCTCCACCGTGGCCAAATCTGTCAAGGATGTCAACGACCAGGTCATCCAGCCTAGTATGAAACAGTTGCAGGAGCAGGAGCAATTCATACAGGCCAAGAGAGCCATGGAACAGTTCGGCCAGAAGACCTACGAGACGTTGGTTGAGCCGCAGCACAACGACTCGCAATACGGGAAGTTGTTCGACGGCTTGGGCGAGGAGTCTGACGACATAAAGCCTGCCTTTGGTCTTGCCAAGCCTGCCAAGAAGAGCACCTTGCCGGGCATTGGCTCCAAGCCTGCAGCTGCTGCGTCTAAGGAAGACGATTGGGAGGCCTTCTAGATCTGCCGTCCCTCCCTGCTCCCTATATATGTGGCATGTGTTTGATAATAGTAATAGTAGTTTAATACACATAGGTACTTCTTGTATATGTGTCGTGCTGAGCCCGTTTGGGAAGATCTCGCGGTCACGTGACCTCTTTCCGAGATGCCACTTTTTTGGCCATACTTGGTTATCTCAGTTGCTACCGTTAATGGTAGATGAGCAAAAGATTGCACATGGCTTTTCTGTCAGCAACTCACATTAATTTGCCTTTTATTCCATTGGTATTTGCTTTGCTTTTCCTCTTAGCACCATTTAACATATTGAAATAAAAAAAGCCTTTCACCTCTATTCGACCAGGACCCAAGACGGCTGCTGCGCACACAGCGGCGCCAACGGCTCTTGACTTGCGACCCCGGTATACGCCCGTTCGTAATTATTTGGCTCCATGCTGAGCCCTTTTTCCTTTGCCGACAACTTCCTATTTGGGCCTTTTGTTCGAATGAAAAGTTCGGCTACAATTTCCTTCTTATCAGTTGCGTGAGAGCAGAGGAAAAACGTATAAATATTTCAGCTTATGACATATAGAAGGCAGTTGGTTTATCCCTGTTTGGTAAGATGTCTTCCACTGCTACCGCAACCACAGTCGCTGAGAAAGACTCGCTGAAGCCATCCACTGGTAAGGGCTATGCTGTGAACTCGCAGGGTGCGCACAACATTTCCATGGGTAACCCAAACCCGCACAAGATCCCAAAGTTTGAAGATAAGTACGAAGAAAGAGCATGGGTCTTGGAACATATGGCCGGTGTGTTCCGTATTTTCGGCAGACGAGGCTACACCGAGGGTACGGCCGGCCACATCTCGGTCAGAGACCCTGTGGACCCGCACACGTTCTGGATCAACCCGCTCGGGATCCACTTCTCGCTCCTGAAGGCCTCAGATATGGTCAGAGTCGACGAAGAAGGTAACTTGGTCGGTGGGAACACCACAGCGCCTATCAACGCAGCGGGGTTTGCCATCCATTCCGCCCTGCACAAGGCCAGACCGAACATCAACGCCGCCTGCCACACCCACTCCAAGTACGGGAAGACCTTCTCGTGCTTCGGTAAGGAGTTGGAGATGTTGAACCAGGACGTCTGCACGTTGTATGGCACCCAGTGTGTCTACGACGACTTTGGTGGTGTGGCCATCGAGGCGGCCGAGGGCGAGGCCATTGCCAAGGCCGCTGGCGAGAAGAACAGATGTGTCATTCTGCAAAACCACGGTCTTCTAACGGCAGGCGAGACAGTGGACGAGGCAGGCTATTTGTTTACATTGATGGAGCGCTCCTGCGAGGTCCAGTTGCTGGCCGATGCCGCTGCCAGCGAGGAAAACCCTAAGAAGTTGATTGGCCACGAAGAAGCTGCCTACACCGCGTACATGAACGGTGACCCGGAAACACTCTATATGGAGTTGCAAAACGATCTGGCCTTTGAGAAACACAAGGACGACTCGTTCCTCTCGTTCTCTAAGTACGGAGAGGCCATTCCAAAATAATCTATGTATATGTATATCATGAGCACTCTCTCTATAAGGATTTTTCACTCTCTAATGCTTGTTCTTTTGTAAGAGCAAAAATGGACGATGCGACGATGGACATCGACTCTGAAGAGCAGGTTCAGAGCATTGCACGTGTTTTGGCAGAGAAAAGAGGTTTTGGCACCGTTCCCGCTTATACTAGCAACCATACTTCGAATTTAACTAGATATACCCGTCAAATGATTTATATGGTTGTAGATACCAACTTTATTATTTCACATCTCAATATAATAGATAAACTGGCCTCCAGATGGCAATACTACGGTAGCATGTACCAGATAGTGATTCCGAAGCAGGTCATCAAAGAGCTAGACGGGTTGAAAGATTCTACAAAGGATGCCCAAGAGGGACAGCTTTCGTTATCACAATTGTCCAGAAGGGCCATTGACTGGTGCTACTCGCATTTTCAACAGTTGAGTCCGATGGTAAGAGGCCAACGTATGTCTGAGACTATTGACAACGCAACTACCAAGGATGAGTCGATATTGGATTGCGCGCTGTTTTTCAAATTGAGAGAACAAGGTGGTGGATCAATGGTTGTGATACTATCAAATGATAAAAATTTATGCAATCAGGCATTAATCAATGGTTTGCTAACCATCTCGTATAGAAAGGGTATGGATGCTGAGTTGATTGCGGAAAGATCGTTGATCGAGTTGATGTCAGGCGGGGGTAATCAAGCTTCAACTACAAATAATTTGCTAGATCAAACAACAATCATTTCAGACGAAGACGCACAAAGACAGAGTGAGGTTTATCAACAATTACAACAAAATCAATATAATAGAGTGCCGTATGAACCCCCAACAAGAATCCAATATCAGGAACAACCCATTAATGACGTTGATATGATCACAGAAGATGCGCATCATCAGCATCACCAAACACATGCAAAACATTTCACCAGTTCAGGTATAAACAGGGAAAGTAATTTCAATGAAGGCATTGATGTCACCCCCACTGCTAGCTTATCATTCACCTCCACTACAAAACAAATATACCAACAGACAACAATCCTAGTCAACGAAGCTATAACATTCGCAGTTAGCTACATTTTCGGTGATCATTACGACTTATCAGGATACAACCCGGAAGAAGTCAAAGATTTGAAAAACGCTTGTCAAACTATCAACAAAATGTACATTTCCACGTTCACGGATTTTTTCCCTAGTACGAGATTTAGGCCTAATCAAATGATAAAAACAAAAGAAGGGCAATACAAATACGGATCGCCTCCTACGAATCTGAAAGATTTGAAGGAGTTCATCTCATTCTGGTCTAGTTTCCTAGAGGGCATCTATAAGGAACGATCAGACGATCAGATTAGGGACCTAAGAAAGATAGTATCTTTATGGGAATCTATGGTCAAGAACGTTGAAACTTAAGATTTCAGTGACGAAATGGGTATACACGGTTGTTTCAAGCTGTCACTTGGTAGCACTTGTGGTTGATCCGCTGCGTTCGTGTCATTAGCCTCCTCGCTAGTGGCCACCATTGCCCATAATTTTGAGTTCATATCATTGAATAGTCCATTAGTAGCATTAGTAGCATACTTTGTAGTAGTGGTTTTCTCCCTAATAAATTTATCCACAATATCATTGGAAGTGATCCTGGCATGATCAATATGATGTGAGCCTGCAATGTCCAAAGTTTCCTTGACAATGAAGTTATCAAATGGATCTATGTCATTCCTTGTATTCATTTTTGAAATTAATTTACTAATGGAGGATCTTTTCTCGTCGTGTTCATAAATAAAATCATTCAGCAAACCAGCTTGTAGTTTGATCAACTCAACCTGGTAGAAGTTAATCTTTTGCAGAACTCTAATTGATATATCGTCAGTACAGATATCCAAAGGGAAAAGTAGTAGATATTCCTGGCATTTCAACGAAAGCTGTTGGAAACCGTCACTAACAGTAACACCCAGATCATTCTGGATGTTAAATTTAAATGTGGCTCTCATAAATTGCAACGCATTTCTCACTTGTAAAATCTCTTCTTTGTCTAGAGGATTCTGAAGTTTGTTCATCGATAAGAAGGTATCAGTTGAATCAATATTGAAATGATAAAAATCAACGCTGTTAGTCACCCCTAAATTTAGATTTTTTAAACCCTCTTCTTCCCATTCCAACCAAAGGTAGAACACCTGTCCATTCAACTCGAACGGTTGTATTCTCATCTATCTGCAGAGAACAAACTCAGTATGTTTGCAATCCGATTTGAAGCTGAAAAATTACAGATCAGTCACGTGACCCTACTCCGATAGTAAAAAAATTTCAGACTTAGAGAGAAAAAAAAATTGTACTCTTTAGCATACAAATTCTTTAACGATATTGGCATGTTGAGAAGACAAGCGAGAGAGAGAAGAGAGTATCTCTACATGAAGGCGCAGCAGCTCCGTGAGCAGGCGACTATTGCAAAAAGACAACAATTATCGCATGCTTTGGCTACGGGTAAGCCATTACCAAAGGATGTAGCAGATGATAAACAGTTACAGAAGGATTTCCTTTACGATGAAACAGTTCAGAAGGCCAACGAAGAAATAGATGACGAGTATGCTGCTATGAGCGGGCTAGCGGACCCAAGAATCGTTATCACCACCTCTAGAGATCCTTCGTCAAGACTCTCGCAGTTCACCAAGGAAATCAAGTTGCTTTTTCCTAATGCGGTGAGAATGAATAGAGGTAACTATATCATGTCGACGTTGGTGGACACATGTAAGAAGTCAGGCATAACGGACATCATTATCATCCACGAACATAGAGGTGTGCCAACCACAATGACTATATCACATCTGCCGCACGGGCCAACACTAACTTTCACCTTGCATAACGTTGTCTTGAGACATGACTTACTGAATGTTACAAATCAGAGTGAAGTCTACCCACACTTGATCTTTGACAACTTTGACTCGCAGCTGGGGTTGAGAACGGCCAACGCTTTGAAACATCTTTTCCCTCCGGGACCTAAAAGGGATTCCCCAAGAGTCATAAGTTTCATCAACAAGGAAGATTTCATCAGTGTAAGACAGCATTTGTACGTCAAAATGAAAGACGAAGTGGAAATGTCGGAAGTGGGTCCTAGATTTGAAATGAGACTGTTTGAAATCAGACTGGGTACGCTGGATAACAAGGATGCGGACGTCGAGTGGCAATTGAGAAGATTCGTCAGAACCGGTAACAGAAAGAACTACCTTACAATTGCGTAGTGGATAGATATGTAATAAATTATAGTAATTATAAAAACGTAAAAATACAAAGAAGATAACATAACAATAAAAAGTGAGGAGGAGGGTGAAATAACTGGTGGTAATAAAAGAAATAACGAGTGGGAGACCCATGAGTGTTCAAAGAGCTTTGGCTAAAACTAAAATTAGAATGTTCTGGTTGTTGTTTGGGTGTTTGAGAGTGTGTGTGGTCATTATATCATGGTTCTTTTTTTCAAACATCGCATATGTATAGATTATGCGTGAGTGTGGTGAGAGTAGCATGGAAAGCAGAAAGTAATAAAAAGATCCTCTGGTGGCCGACTTATTCGTCGTCATCAATAACGTTTTCATTAGAGTGGATCTTGGCGGAGTAGCTGGTTCTCATGCTGGTAGCGATGAAAGGCTCGGAGTTCTTTCTGTCCATCCCGCTGCTTTGCAGAGAATCGTCCCCACCGTCGGCCCGGAACGTTCTTGAGGGTCTGTAGCCCGGGGTGCAGCTGGCGTTGGCCGTTGCAGATCTGGCATTGGACGAGTTGAGAGAGTTGGTTCTGGCCATGGAGAAGGAGTTTGAAAGAGAGGCGGAAATGGAAGGTCTTCTGATTGGAGATTTCATTTCGTTGTCGTCCAGGGCGATGATGTCCGCGTAGGAGCAGAAGGACTTGTTTCTGTCCTTCAGGGAGGCCGGCGAGGCCGTTGCAGATCTAGGGGCCGTGATGGAGCAGCCGGATCTGGTGACGCTCAGGGGCGGCAAGCTCTGCAGCTGCGCGGACTGCGCCTGCGATGGAGGTCCTCTGGAGACCGGCGCGGTGGTGGTCTGGGCCAGTTGCTGCGTCAAGTTGGAGCTGGTTCTGGAGAGCGATGCCTGCGAGTAGGACCCTCTCTTGAGGAAGGGCTGCTGTGCGGCCAGATTCGTGGACGAGCCTCTTCTGGAGGCGGGAGGCGCGAGGGCCGCCTCCAGGTTGGCCAACGAGCTTCTGCGCGAGTTGAACCCGAACTCAATGGCGTCTGCGTGGTCCAGCGGCTGAATGTGGTCCATCAGCGTCGCGGTGTCGAGCGACGAGGGGATGAATGTGTCGCGCGAGACGTGCCGAGGCAACGAGTGCCCGATCGGCGTGCCCGACGTCAGCGGGTCCTGCACCAGCCGCTCGAAGATGAGCGACTCGTGCTCGGAAGCCAGCGACTGCGTCTGGCTCTGGCCCGACGCCAGCGAATAGCTGTCGTTGTCCAGCGGATCGTCTTTCGGTGGCGACTGGAGCCCGAACGGCGTCTCCGACGACGACCCTGACGACACCTGCGACGGAGCAAAATGGAACGCACCAAACGCGCTCTTGTTGCGCGACACTGACGACTCTTCTCTAGGCGAAAGCATGGCAGCTATTAAAGAAAGACGTGTGTTGATTGGATATATTAATTAGCTTTTTCCACTGATAGTCTCCCTCCATCCTAATCGTAATTTATTCCGCGCTACATAAAAAGAAAGGGAGACCAGAAAATTAAAAATCCGTTCCGAGACCGGCCGGCGATGATGTAATGAGGCTACAAAGAGGCGCTAGCGCGGGCCGGAGGCCCGCACCGGCTAGGGGAGCAGGCGCGCTGCAAAGCCAGCGCAAACAGCTGCAAAATGAGCCCAAAAACAGCTTCACTGCGTCCCCAAAGCTGTTCATGCACGTCGTGCAAAAACATCCATGCAAAAGAGCGGCAACGCGATCCCGGCCGTGATGCGGCTCGTTGTGACGAGCATTCCAGGGCGCACACAACCGTGCGGTCCGCGCGTCAATCCGACCGCCACACAGGCCGCAACAGACCCGCCAAGAAATGCCACAACGGTTTTCCAAGAAGCCACTTGTTTTTCTCGGGCCCAATGCAGTAATGTGCTCAGGTGCTCAGCACCTCGTTTCTTTTGTGGCGAGCCGTTTCTATTTCTGGGAGTAGAAGTCGACGATGATGTTGATGACGCTGACCAGCACCTCGGCGCCGATCAATAGAATGACAATGAGCTCGAGCTGCTCGTCGTTGTTGTGGCCCAACTGCTCCTTCAACATCTGGAGCAAGTCGCTGATGATCTCCAAGCGCTGGTTCAACAAGGCCACTCGCTGGTTGATCTCTAGGTAGCCGCGGGTGGCCTGGTAGATGGGCTCCAACTGGGGCTCAGACCACATCAACTCGGGCGAGTCCAAGATGGACCCGTGCAAGTTGATGTTGATGCGCAAGATGAACAACTCGCCGATCGACTTCATGATCTCCTTGCGCGACATCTCCACCGCACCGGTGGCGGAAATCTGCTGCGGAATGTCCTGCGTGTCCTCGATGGTGTTGTCCACAAGCTCCTCGAAAAGCGAGATCTTCACGCTCTGCGAGATCGCGTACGAGATCGACAACTTGAGCATGTGGTTGGTGTCGTCCCTGAGCGAGATGAAGTCGTTGTAAATCCGCGGCTGGTAGCTCTGCGTGATGTAGTAATTGAACTCCTCCAACTGGACGTCCTCGTCCGCAAGCTTCTCGTTCTCGAACTTCGCCAACTCAAGTAGCACATGGCGCTCCTCCTTCTTGGTGAACCCCCACATCACAACCACGCCGTACTCGAAGATGAACAAGTCGCTCGAGCGGCCGTTGACGTCGATCTCGCCGCCCTCGTCGTCCAATCGGATCAACTCCTGCTGCGGCCTGCCCTTCGCGAGACCCTCTCGCGAGTCGTTGCTGCCGCTTCTGCTTCTTCTGCGCCAGTCTCTCAACGTGAACGGCGTGTAGATGCATTCGTCAAAGAGCTTCGGAGCCGTCGAGTGCACTCTCCGCTTGTCTTTCAACCATCTGATCAGGTCCCGCATCCGGTACGACCCCGCCGTACAATATGCGGTCACCCTAGGGAGCATTGACCTGTGTTTCTTACCCAATCTTTCCGCGTCCTTTCTAGCGTGTCGGTCTTTGATCTTCGCCAATGAGTACTGTTTGAGCGGGTTTTTCTTCGCGCGGTTCTCCCCGTCTGCTCCCTCCTCTTCCTCGTCGTCCTCTTCCTCGTCGTCCGCGTTCGCGGACTCGGGGAGCAACTTGAACTTCTGTATCACACGTGAGTTCCTCTGTGGCGTCATGTTGGGCCCGAGCGACTTGGCCGTTTTCTTTGTTTCTTGAACCGTTGGCACCGCTGGCGGAACTGCTTGGCCCTCGTATGGGTTCTCGTGCACGGGGGCGCTGGTGGGCCTGGCTGCGGCGTTTTTAGACATTTGCTTTATTAAAGAGCAAGAGAAAGAGTAATGGTTATGTAATCGCTTTGTTCCCAATACGGCAACTGATATAAAAAAAAAATTTTTATAAGAAGAGCTTTTTAGTCTTCTCTCTGTCTGTTTAACTTTTTACGCGTCAACCACTCGCCAAATGTCTAAAAAATCGCTCGTGATGGGCGACACAAAGTCCGGCAGGCGATTTGCGTTTAAGTCATTTAGAGATCTTGTCGATAGCATTAAAATCGACCCTGTTTCGGACCTCTCAAAGAAGGCCTTCCACGATGTAGAGGTGTCGCATTTTCTCTCTACCTTGGAGCACTGGAGAGAGGTCAACCTCTCCAAGACATTTCAGGAGCTTGTGGCCATTGTGGAGCCGCTTTCTCTCACTTTACCTTTGTTGATTCACCACAAGGACGTCATTTTTCAGGCTCTGGATGAATCCATCTCACTAAACGATCATTTGTCCTTAGGGGCGTCATTGGAATTGCTATCGCAGTTATGTCACGATTTAGGTGAAGACTTCTTACCGTTTTACAAAAGATCATTGGAGATTTTCTGCGCAATCTCCCTAGAACAAAAGGATCCAGAGTCTCTGCAGATGATTTTCAATACAATGGCTTACTTGTTCAAATACCTGTCTAAGTTCCTATCGAAGGATTTGTCACTCACCATCAAGACATTACTACCATTGTTGACTGTCAATAAGGATTATATCACTAGATTCACCTCCCAAGCAGTTTCCTTCTTGGTCAAGAAGACTAACGAAAAATCATATTCCAAACTGCTAGATGATATCTTCGATTGTCCAGAAATTTTAGAAGATTCAATTTCAAGCTATCATAACGCCATGTCCATCATCTTCTCAGAGTCTTTCAAAAGTGCTTCTGGGGTTTTGCATTCCAAATCCGCCATTCTCATGCCTCTTTTAATTAATAAATCGCTTGAAAACCCAAGATATACTTCCATCTTTGTCGATATCATCATGGAATTGTTGGATTATACCAAGGAACCTAAAAATGCTCTGCCCTTATATCAGATGATCTGTGAATCCATTACCCAAAAGGAAATAACTGATATGAACGAATTGACCAATTGTGGACAAATGTTATTTGCTCTATCTTTCGGTGAGACTGGTAAGAGAGTTTCCAACTGGGCAGATATCTTGGAAATGATTGAAGTCATGAAACAAAAGTTCCATTCGCTCAATGAAACTGATGAAATTAAGCTACTCAATTTTGTTGATTCAATGGCTATTTGGTGCGCTGTTCTAATCAGAAACTGTGAGTTCTCTCATTTAGCTAAATATCACATTAAAATTCTACAATTCATGTCGGAGTTAAATTCAGGGTTTGGGTTTCTAGGTTTCATTGAAAATTCTATCTTTTTATCAAAAGAGAGAATTTTACAATTCTCCAAAAAATATGTCATTTCATTTGTCTCTAAGAACTGGAAATCATCACACAAGAAAATTGCATTATTTTTACAAAGAATGAATGACCAGCATTTGATTTCCAATATCAACCAAGAAAATCCTGATACATACCAAATTGTCATCCCTAATGAATTCAAATTATTTATGTTACAGACTTTTGAATCTATAAAATCCATATCTTCAAAGGAGACTCTCTTAGATTTTTATTGGAGGATCTTAACATTACAAAATACTGAATTAGAATTTGATGGCCAACTTTTAATAAATTTCATCGATTTATTGATGAAATCAGAAATTTTCGTTGATGAGCATTATACCTTCACATATGATATCATCGGTCTATCTCTTTGTGCCATTTCAAGGCAACAATTATCAGATGATCAATATTTAAACGCTTTGAATTTAATCATCCAACCTCACTTTGCTCAGCTTATTACTAGTTCAACATTTTTAGAAAATCTTCATTTGTTTATTTCATCCATCAACAAATCCAATACTAAGTCTGTTCAGTTTTTATCTGAAAATTTCAATGACTTAATCACTCAATTAGTCCATCTCTTAAACACTCAATCGCATTATGTTAGGTTATCAACTTTGAACATCATCATTGACCTATATGGGAAAACTCAAGATGAAATTCCAGATTTGGTTTTGAATTGTAGAACTATCGAAGATGTACCATTAGTTATGCAAAATGCAAGAGACATTCCTCTAAGATATAGGCAAATGGGGCAATTATTTGAGCAAACGAAAACGACCCCATTGATCAATACCATCATTACCAATTTCATTTTTGGTCAATTAACAAATAAATTTTCCCCAACCTGGACAGGGGTCATTGATTTTTTGAAAGCTCATGTTTATAAATTGATGGACTTATCATGGTCAATAGCTTTTGAATTTATTTCAACTCATTATTCCTCATTGGAAGACCCTACCTATTTTGATTATGACTATAATATGGATGGTACTCAAAGCGATCTACTAGAGTGGTACCCACAGGATTCGAGAATTTTGTCTAACATCCAAAATGCCGAGAATGTTCTACAATCCTATCAAAAAATTGATGAATCTTTACTAGAATTTGCTCAATCTAAATACCATTCAACAAAGAGAACTGATTTTGCCAGATATCAAGTCATTAAGCTTTTTACTAAAATTCCAGCATTACCTGAACAAAATTTCAAACAAATATTACCTTATGTCATTAATGAGGATTTGGAAGATTCCTCGGATGCTACATCTGGTTCACTTTTAGATGGCTGGACCATGGCAGACAGGAATGGATTAATTGAATCACTTAGTGGGTTTAAGAAACTGAATAAAGTTGAAGGTGTTGAAAAAGTTGAGGAGGTATTACTCAAGTTATTGATGAATAGACAAACCTCAACTCAATCATTGGCCTTGAAATGTATCCTCAATTTGAAAAATCAAATCTATAATAAATACAAAAAGAATTTAGAGAATCTATTAGATGACGCCGTCTTTAGAGATGAAATTTTGCTATTAATGCAAAATTCCGAAAAATCACCAATTGAAATTGCAGATGAACCGGTCATCATTCCTATCATTTTAAGAATCTTATTTGGTAGAGCACAAACTTTAAAAACAAACAGTTCAAAAGTTGGTAGAAAGAACGCTGCCATCATGTCTTTAAACAATTTCAAAGATGATTATATTATCCAATTCTTAGAGCTTTCATTCTATAAATTTCAAATGGATAACTTTATGGAAAATTCTACAGTTGACCCGAACATTGATGTCTCTTCCAGAATTTTGAAATACATTAGTGGGTTTCTGTCACTAAATTTGGAAATCTCATCTTCATTAGGTAAGAAACACAAAGATGCTATCTCTATCTTATTGAATCCATTAATGTATGCACTTTCAGTTACTGAATATGTCATTGAACATTCAGCTATTTTCGATGAAGCTGATGATAGTTCAATTATGCACAAAACTGCTCGTAATAATAGAAAAAACGGTTTTAAGCTACTTAATCAGTTGGCTGTCTTTTTGGATGACGAGTTTGATTGGTCCCCATATTCATCAATTATTTATAAAAACTTGATGAAATCTAAGATGGAAAAATTTGCTGCTGAAAATACAGAAGATCCATCATCATTGATGAAATTCATGTCACTTTTTGTTCAACCAAATTTGATGTCCTTGTTATATTTTGATGACTTCAAACCATTAAAGGCGATGTTAAATTTGATAGGAAATCCAAACTCCAAGGATCCTGTCTTGTTATTAGCTTTGAAATTTGTCTCCAGTTTATTAGAGATTTCTTCTGATGATGAAACATTCATCGAAGCTATTTCGATTGTCGTTTCGGAATGTCTGATTTCATTGGTCACGATCTTTAATGTTACCACCAATGCAGAAATTAACACACTGGTGGTTCAAATTTTATTAACATTTGTGAAAAATGATTACATTACCAATAATGACATCAGAGGAGTGTTAATTGATTCATTGACTTCCGCTTTGGAAAAGCCAAATTCTCAAATCAAATTGGAAGTCAAAGCCGATATCGTCAACATCATGGCTAGTTTATTAGAAGATTACGAATGTTCATATGAAGAAATCTTGCCAGTTTATAAAAACGTTTCCAAAATGTACAAATCATATGCACAGCGTGAGATGAGACTTGAGATCTCTAGGGTTTTCCAATCGATTAGCGGTAAATTTGATCAGTTTGAAAAAATTTCACATTTAGTCATTGGGTTAAACTCTTACGACGAAAAGCGAATTAGAGAACCAGATTATGAAACCAGATTAGATTGTTTTTCCATCATTAACGAAACCGAGTATTTAAACTTAACCATTTTGGAATGGTTACCTGTTTTATACTGTGTTTTATTTTTTATTAATGATGAAGAAGATCAATCTATGCGCTCCTCTGCTTCGTATACCTTAATTAGATTCATTGATGCAATGAATTCTAAAATTGATGAAAATACTGTTGAAGAATTTGTTGATGTCTGGAAGAGCGTTGTCTATTCTGCCTTGAGATCAGGTATGAGAAAAAAGAGTGAAGGTGTTAGAGTTGGTTATATCAATGTCATTGGTCATGCAGTGGCTCACTTAGAACATCTTGATGATTTCAATGATATGCAAATTTTGTTGAAATACTCCACAGATGAATCAAATGAGGAATGTAATTTCTTCGAAAATATCATTCATTTACAAAATTTCAAGAGGCAAGAAGCCTTGAGGGCACTTACCGCTTTGGCTCCAAAAATCCATGCCAACAATGTCGCCTATTTCTTATTACCAATGGTTGAACATTATGGGTTTTGGGAAGTTGAAAAAGAAAGAGTTGTCTCACAAGATGCTATCCCTGCTATTAGGAAATTAATGCAATGTGTTACATTTAACCAATTCAGAGCCATCTTCATAAGACATTTAAGTATCGTTAGAGATTCCAATATGAACAAGAATAACAATAGGTTAAGAGATTCTGTTTCTATGCTTGTTGCTGATTCGTATGCCATGAGACAATGGTTTATTGATGAAGAAACCAGACCAAATGATATTTTGACTCCAACTAGATTGGATACTTTCATTATCACTGATCTAATCCCTAAGATTCATAAAATTCTATCTGATAGAGAAGAAACTACTGTTTTAATGAGAGTCCCCTTATCTGAATCACTGATTTCTTTAATTATGTGTTGTTCTGAGAACCAAATTAGCTCAGAATTACCTGGTTTGTTAACCAGAATTTGTCAAATGTTAAGATCAAGAGCTGAAGATTTAAGAGATACTGTCAGAAAGCATTTGGGTAGAATTGCGAATTCATTAGGTTCGAGATATTTAAAATTCATCATCAAGGAATTGAAAGGTTCACTTATGAACGGCCCACAAATTCATATTTTAAGTTATACTATTCATTATTTAATTACTCATATGTCATCACAGTTAGATCATGGGTCATTAGGTGAATCGGTTGAGATGATTATGGACTCTATCATGAACGATATTTTTGGTCAAGCTTCTGAAGAAAAGGAAGCAGATGGTTATAGTAAAAAGACTAAGGAAATCAAGCAAAATAAATCGTTTGACACAGGTGAATTAATTGCAGCCAACATATTCTTAAAAGATTTCAAGTTGTTGTTGACCCCAATTAAATATCTTTTGAGAGAAAGGTTGTCTCATAAGACTCAAACAAAATTGAACGATTTAATGTTTAGATTTGCCAAGGGTTTGCAAAAGAATGAAGAGTCATCATCTACTGATATTTTAATTCTAGCAAATGAAATTTATCAACAATCTGTTAATTTTGTTGAAAATGAAGAGAAAAAGAGAAAGGCCAATGTCATCGATGAAAAAACTCAACATTTTTTGGTTCAATTGGATGCCAAAGCTAAAAAAACTCAAATGGAATATTCGCTTTATATCAAAACTTTACAACAATTTGCGTTTGAATTATTAAGAGTTTCAATTTCAAAACATCCGAACTTGTGTAAACCAGAGTATTTATCCCATTTTGTCCCATATCTGGTTGAAAACTTGAAATCAGAAGATGATGGTGTCGTCATTGCATCATTAAAGGATTTAATTTTATTTACAAGATTAGATTTTGGTGAGGAAATCAATACTCAGTTTTATCAAGCATCCGAAACTGTCTTGGAAATTTTACAAGATATCCCGGCTACTGATAATGATTTATGCCAAACTTGTTTGAAATTTATCACCGCAGTTGCTAGATATAAACCAAATGTTGATTTGAAGGATACTGCATTTGCCTACATTTTGAAAAAGATTGAACCTGATTTGGATACACCAGTAAGACAAGGTACAGCATTCAGCTTCTTGAAAGGCTTAATTGCTCATAGAGTTATGATTCCTGAAATTTATGACTGTATGGAAACCGTGGCCAAAATCATGGTTACTTCTGTTACTAATGAAATTAGACAATCAGCTCGTAGCGTTTATTATATGTTTTTGATGGAATATGATCAGTCAAAGGGTAAACTAGAAAAGCAGTTCAAGCTATTAATCAGCAACCTAAAATATCCTGCGGAGGGTGGTAGATTATCAGTTATGGAATTAATTTTGACGATTGTTAACAAGGCTAATGCCGACTTGTTGAATAAATTGAGCTCTTCATTTTTCATTGCATTGGCCAATGTTTCAATTACTGATTTGGTTCCTACATGTAGAGAAAGTGCCAATGAAATATTGTTATTGATGTTGTCGAAATTAAAAGCTAATGGTGCTGATTTGAGTTTCATTGAGAAATACACTAAGGCGTGGATTAATCAGAATAGCAAATCATTGTTGATTAGATGTGGTTTAAACGTTTATGAAAATTATATCAAAACCATTGGCTTGGGCGAATCTCCAGACTTGGATATGATTGTTTTCACAAAGCTTGAATATGTTTTGAACTTAGCCAAGGAGAAGGATGAAAACTTAGATTGGCAAATGATTTATTCCAGTATGATCGTTTTTGAACAAATCGTTGAAAATGATGATGAGGCAATGGATGCCAAATATGAAAATATCTGGCATGGGGTCATTTCGATGATGCTTTACCCTCATTCATGGATTAGATTAAGTGCATCTAGATTGATTTCTAAATTATTGAAAGAAGTTGTTGATAATGACGGTGAAACTATTACTTTTGAAATAAATGATTCTGAAATTCAAAACATTGCTTACAGAACATTTAGGCAATTGGGCATTACTGATATCACTGACGTTATGGCCTTGCAATCCACTGCCAATTTAGTCTTAATTTCTCGTAAATGGGAAAGAGATGACACTCCATTCATAATGCAAAAGCAAGGTACCATTGCAGAAAATTCTGCAGAAGATGAAAAAGATGATGGTGATGATGAAACAATTGCAGGTGAAGATATTCACCTTGACAAGGTTGATCAAGATGTTCAGTTTGATTCTGCTTTTGATTGGGCTCTAAATAGGTGTGCAGCTATTCTGAGAAATGATCAACGAGGTGCCAAACACATGCTGGTCACTAAGAAGGCCATTATTTCCTATTGTGAGTTCTTAACGACATTCTTATCGGTTGAAAGGTTAAGAAATGTCATGAGTGATAAATTATTAGTTCCATTGTTATTCATTTCTGAGCAAGAGATTGATGAAAACGATCCAAATCCATTACCTGAAAGAGCAACTAACTGTCTGGATACTATTTCTAAAAAAATTGGTGTTTCTGACTATAATGTTTTACTTTCAAGTGCAGCCAAAGAGATTCAACACAGAAGAGAGGAGAGAAAGGCCAAGAGATCTAATTTGGCGATTACGAACCCAGAATTACATGCTAGAAAGAAGATTCAAAAGCATATGAAAGATAGACAAAAGAGAAAGGCCCATAGAGATGTGGATGGGTTTGTTAAACATAAAAAGAGAAGACAACATTGATTGTCATGTTATAGATAGGACTTATATACTAGTCGAGTTTTAATAAAAAGGTTACATTTTATACACTATTATAACTGAGGAGGTAACTCCTGTTCCTGTTGCGGTTCGATAGGTTGTACAATGGAGGGCAAGGACATCACTGTCTCTGTTTTAAGCTCCTTTTGTTCTGGTTCTTCCTCCTCTGGCTGCTGGGAGGCTAACGCTGGGGATGAAACAATCGATTGGTCCGCAGTAGGGACATCTTCTAGATCAATTTCTGATTTGATATCAACGGGAGGTTCTGAAGTACCTGGGATTTCTGAAACTTCAGGTGTCTGCCCGTTTTCTCTTTCTTTGATTAGATTGAATTCCTTCATGGCATTTTGGTACCTCTCCTTGTCCTTCTCGAACATATCGAAATAAGGCTTTTTCTGCTCCTCTGTTAGATTTTTCCAGCCTTCTGTTGTTATTTTGGTCAATTCCATATGTTCATTAGGGTGGTTTTTAAGCCACTCTGTTTTCAAATTGTCTCTTTCAGCATCACAGTAGTATAAATAAGCATTTGTAGGCCTCTTGGGTTCCCTAGGATCTCTCGTCTTTTTCTTACTAGGTGGTCCAGCATTATGAGAATTTGTAGATCTTTTCTTACCAGCAGGAGTAGCGGTAGAAGAGTTGACTATCTGGTTTTGGTTCTCTAAGTGATCCTTGATCCTGTTGTAAACATCTAGACCTTCATATTTTTTCAACTCATCATCAGAGGAGGAGTTTAATAGCTGCTTGATATCATTAATGTCAATTGATTCAATACTTTTGCCGTCAATATCTTCAGGTTTTAAGGCCTTGAGATCGGCCAACGGTAATTTCAGGGCTTTTCTTTCAAGCGTTTCCAACAATAAGGAATATTCGTACTGGAGTTTGGCCAATGAATGTTGGGCCCTATTGATGGCTATGGCACGCATTTGGTTCATGCGCTCGGCGTGCGTAATGGCAAGCTTGAGATCAAGACACTTCTGACGCATCTGAGACTCCTCGGTTTCCGGTGAGTTCAAGTTCATTTTGGTATTGCAAGTAGTGAAGGGGATGTTTAATTTGATCTCTCTCTTTATGAAAACTCATCTTGAACTTATTTTGGAACAAAACACTTTTATGCTCAGTTGCTCATTTGCTCAGTACATATTTCTTTTTACTGCTTTTTTTAGAAATTATTTTTTACATTTATTTTGTCCATTTAACCCTTAAAAAAAGAACATTAAGTCAAACTATAAAAAACACACACATTAAGATGTACCACTCTAAGGGGGCACCAAAAAACAACATTAAAACCCGTAATAAAAATACTAAATCTAGTAGGTGCCATGAGGAGCTTCGTAGCCTTCATTTCGGTGAGAAGCCTCTTGTTCTAACTCATGCTTGATTTCCTCCTCGGATTCACCATTAAACATACCTTCTTCTTCGTAAAGACCCAATCTCTCACCTTCGATTTCAATCTGTTGAGTATTCAACTTAGGCATTTCATTGGCAATAATGAAACTGTATTTGTTTTCATCATAAGCCTTAGCAAAGATGATATCAATTTCTTCTAAGGATCTACCAGCAGTCTCTGGGTAGAAGAAGTAGATGACTGGAATGTAAAGTAAGTTCATAATAGCAAAGAATAAGTAACAACCCCATCTGGATCTGTTAATGAAAATAGGAGTGAACATAACAACAGCGAAGTTAGACAACCAGTTGGTACAAGTTGAAATGGAAGTAGCCAGAGATCTTGATCTCATGGAGTTAATTTCTGGTGGGTAGACCCATGGCAATGGCAAGAGAGTAAAGGCAAAGAAGGTAATGAACAAGAACATACCGAAAACAGCACCCTTAGCGGATTCAACCTTACCATCGATCAAACAAGCGAATGTAATGATGAAGGCAACACCTTGACCAGCAGCACCAATCAGGAACAAAGGTCTTCTACCTAACTTCTCAATAAGGAAAAATGATGGAATGGTGAAAAGAGCGTACACAGTGGAGAAAACACCACCTAACACCAATGACAATCTTCTAGATAAGTTCATGGTGTTTTCGAATAAAACAGGAACGTAGTAAATAGAAGCATTACAACCAGTGAATTGTTGGAAAAATTGGGAAGAAGCACCAATCATGATTCTCTTCAAGTATTGATGCTTGGAAGGCTTTAATAAGTCTCTGAAGCCCAATTGCTTGGAGAATCTGTTGTTGGCATCTCTGATTAAGACAACTTCTTCTAAAATTTCTCTGTCATTGATTGAAACGTCATGTAATTGAGACAAAATGAATCTGGCCATGTCGATCTTACCTTGAGTGACCAGGTATCTTGGGGATTCTGGTAAACCTAACATAGTGATTAAAACAAATAGAGCAAATAAAATTTGTAAGGAAATTGGTAATCTCCAAGACACAGAGGAGTCAGCATATGATAACCCAAAATCAATCCAGTAGGCAATGAAAGTACCAACGGCAACAAAAGAACCTTCCAAATTCACTAATCTACCTCTGTTTCTAGGATCACTTAATTCAGATTGGTACATTGGGATATTCACAGTGTTGATACCGTTACCAACACCAGTCATTGTTCTTGCAATGACAAACTGACCTAAAGGCCAGTGACCAGAGAATGGGAAAATGGAAATGAAAGTACCTAAGATGATAATAGTGGAACCAACAATAATCAAAGGTCTTCTACCAACTCTGGTACCTAAACACATGACACCTAAAGCACCGAAGAAACAACCTAATTCGTAACAGGAAGTGACGGCACCTTGGATAACAGTGGCATGATGGGAAGTACCTCCCACAGCAGGGAAAGTTTCAACGAATTGATATGATGTAATAATACCAGACATCAAACCTTGATCGTAACCAAAAAGCGAGAACCCGACCACACATGATAACGTGATCAAGTACTGTAGAGATTTACCCTTTAGGCCCCATGTACAATACTGGGAGCCGAAGTTGTATTTGACCGGCAAAATGTGGTCCTCGGGAAGGGTCTCTAAGTCAATCTTGACATTCTCGTCGTGAGAGTCGAATTGCTCAGAGCCAGTTTCGAGTTTGTTCGGGTCGTCAAAGGAATTTGCAGATGATGAAACCATTCTTGGAAGTGGTTATTTGTAAAGAAAGAAAAGGGATAAAATGACTTAGAGTGGGAGGGAAATGCATTCCTTTTATACCTTTTCTATATACTTGGGAGTATTTGGCATTTTTATGACGTATGCTCAGCATGGAAAAACCTTATAAGTCATATGTTACATATGGCTTAAAAGTGGCCTGGCGGGAGTTAAAGAGCCGAGTTAAGAGCGATTGTGGTGGAATAATTAATCCTCAGCACCTTATGCAAACGTCAACGACATTTAACGGCCGCAAACTGGCCAAACTACGACCTCTAAAATTATGTACATCATATGACGTAACCGGTGCCAAGAAAAAAATTTGTAATTACGGCAAAAGGGTTCTAAACAAAAACAAAAAAAATTATGTAAGAGGGGGATGATGTATTAAGTAATGTATTTATGGGTAGCCGCCAAGACTACAAGTCGTCGAAACGGGCGATCCCATGTTCAGGCCCTGGTCGCTTGAGCACCTTAATCTTCTTCTGCTGGCGCTTGGACAGTTTGGTGATGTCCACCACCTCGCCCTGGTGTTTGTATGCCTCTGAAATCTCTGCCAAGAGCTGAGCACGCACCTCGCTCATGGGCGCCGTTGAATTATTGTTGTTTGGGAGCGAGACTAAGTCGTCGTCTGAGTCACTGACGTCACGTAACTCGTCGTCAAACCGGCGCTTCATTGACTGACGCGCAACAACTTCTTCCTCGTCCGCCGTTGGCTCGGCAACGGTTTGTTCCAGATCGGAGTCGAAATCGTCCCCGCAATTTGGGTCTGATTCGGGGGAAGACGAAGACGACTCGGAGGAATCGTCTGAGTCGTCGTCAGCTTCGTCCGCATCACCATCTTCCCCGTCCTCGTCCTCGTCCTCCCACAAGGTCAAACCGTCCATACCACCCACGCACAACCTATACTGGAAGTCCAAATCTAGCATGGTCACATCGTCGACTATGTCTCCTGAACTCTCAGGGTCCTTGTTAAACAAATGGTCAACACATCTCCCCTCTTTAACGTCCACTCTGGTCACGGACCCGTCACTGCAGCCTGCGTAGACGAATCGGCCGTCCTGGTCCATGCCGCTGACCACGGCCTCGATGGAATCTTCCTTGGACACTCTGATTCTGTTGTACTGGTCGTTCCATTTGTTGACCTCTGGTTTCCAGATGGTCACAACACCCTCGCCCATACCGCAGACCATGGTGTCCTGTTTTTCCTGGTCAACGAAGGTCCCACAGATCATTTCGTCTTCCTGATCTTCACTCTGAGTGATCGGCCCTTCGGGCTTCCTCAAATCAATTTCATTGATGGAGGTGGACCCCAGTGTGATGAATTTGTAGTCCGATTTGGGCCAGCGGTAGCAGATGTCATTGATTGATTCGCCGTTGTGTAGATCTTCTATTGGTTTGTGCGCCATTTTGAGCCCATCCTTGATGTCATGGCAATAAACATTACCATCTTCATCACCTAGCAACAAGTAGGGTTTGCCTGGTGGCTGGATACATTTGGTGTACTTGATGTTGTCGGGCGATTCGTAAGTTGAAATTACCTTACCCTTGATCAAATCGATCTGGTTCACCTTCCCCTCAGATCCGATGGAGTAAATTTCGTCTTTAAGATTCAAGCCAAATGTTAAACCTCTACAGGATTTGTGGTGTTGGTTTGACCAGTTGAAATCAATGGTGTTTTCCAAGAAGTCGTCCTGCTGTAATGATGAGATCACATACGGCAAACCATCGAAATCTAGCCTAACTTCTTTCAATTCCTCTACGTTATATCTATATGATTGCAATAAACCCAGACCTGACCCAGTCACAATGATCGGTTCACTGGGATGGCATTTTGAGGCAAATAATGGGTCTGCTGTGTGTTGAATGTATAGTAAAGGCTTTTTGGAACTTACTGGTGTCTTTTTAAACGTTTTACTTTTAGCCATAGTTCCAGTAAGGAAGACTCTCTAACTGAAAAAAAGAAAAAAAAAATATTCTTTCCTAATCGGGTAATAGCTTTACTACTAAAATGATACTCAAGGACTGTATTGTTTGTTTTGAGACCTGTGGATGGGAAAAAAAGAGTGATACTTAATATAATATGACTGATCGTCTATTTTGCTTTACCGCGTTACCTTTATTCCGTCTTCAGTAAATGCGAGGGTGCATATCTCTCTTTCTCCCTTTTAGTAATACAGTGGTGCATTAAGCAGGATGAGGATAAGGAAATCCTAACACTCTCTGCTAATCTATGCAATACCATGTTATGTACACTTCTATGCGATAGTTGTCTGTAGTCTTCTTTGTATCTCCACTTAAAACATGCTGAGCATCTGAGGCAGAGTCTGAAACATTCCGGCAATTGCTTCACGTCAGCATTTTGTCTATTGCCGGTACATAAGAAAACACTGCACAATTGCTAGCATAAACTTTTTTTTTCTGTTGTTCCTGTAGTGACCTATTTCGTTGCTTCTATTCATATTCATACGAAATCAAAAACTCACTGCACAAAGCAGAAAGGAACACTTAACCTCTAGTTACCAACGCTTCATCTATAAAATATGATCCTAAGTCTTTTGCATAATTCTGGAGCGTTAATTTCCACACTTTTGTCTTGTCGGTATTCTATGCTGAGCACCTGAAACAGAGTTTACAAAGTAAAATTCAAGCACTTGGTTAGTGTGACTACCTATCTGATGCAGTTATAATATGCAACCACATTCAATGGCCTGCCAATGTTTTACTCTTTTTGTTGTTCTTGTAAGACCTATTTTCTTTCTGTTGCACACATGTAAGTAAAAATAAAAACCTACTGGGCAAAGCAAAGAAACACGATCAAAGTCAGAAAACCTGCACTGTATCTAAAAAGTATAGCTCTCTGTCTTCTGCACACGTTCCAAAGCTTTCTCTTCAATCTTTTGTGTCTATCTTCACTCCGTGCTGAGCATCTTCTTAAATGATTTAAAATTTCAACTAAAAAAAAAAGAACATTCGAAAATCTGTGGGACACTCTGTGGAGATCTTTCTGTTAGTACCTCTTTAGGATACTCCTCTTGTCTTCACAGAGCATTTACTACATCGTTTCCAGTAAGCCTTTCTTTTGCTGGCCTATAAAAAATTTTCTTCTTTAAGTGTGAATTTTTTTTATTTATTGCTGACTCTTTTATTGACTTCTTTTCTTGCGATAAAGTCTCTCTAATTTTTCACTTCTTTTTACTCCATTTTAACTCAAAAAACTAGATGTGTGGTATCCTAGCGATCGTTTCCGGTGACGGGAACACCAACGTGGCCTCCGAGCTATTTGATGGTTGTCTCTATCTGCAACACAGAGGCCAGGACGCTGCCGGGATCGTCACCTGTGGTAAAGGGGGTCGTCTCTACCAATGTAAAGGTTCAGGTATGGCTAAGGACGTTTTCACTCAGGAGAGAATGGTCAAATTGGTCGGTAACATGGGTATTGGCCATTTGAGGTATCCAACTGCGGGTTCCTCTGCGTCCTCAGAAGCTCAGCCGTTTTATGTTAATTCTCCTTATGGGATCTCCTTGGCTCATAATGGTAACTTGGTCAACGTCGATGAGTTGAAAAGCTACATGGACGAAGTTGTCCATAGACACATCAACACCGATTCCGATTCTGAATTATTGTTGAACTTGTTTGCCTCAGAATTAGCCACCTACGATAAATCAAGAGTTAACGAGAGCGATATCTTCAAGGCCTTGAAGGGTGTCTTTGACAAAGTCAGAGGTGGGTATGCATGTGTCGCCATGCTGGCCGGTTATGGTGTCATTGGTTTCAGAGATCCTAACGGTATCAGACCTTTGTTAATCGGTGAAAGATTAAAAGACGATGGTACCAGAGATTACATGATCGCTAGTGAAAGTGTCGTTTTG
>JAKTRE010000005.1:922898-1011171 GCA_030579555.1 Saturnispora silvae | reverse complement strand
ACCTTCAGAGTCGGTCAAGGTAACAGTGGTCAAACCGGTGGTGGTTTCAGCACCAGTAACGTCAGCACACGAAGCGGTAGAGGTGACGGTAGATAAAGCACCGCAAGATGGGGTCTCAACAACAATCACAACAGAGGAAGTGGCGGTGGCAGTGGCGACACCTTCAGAGTCGGTCAAGGTAACAGTGGTCACACCGGTGGTGGTTTCAGCACCAGTAACGTCAGCACACGAAGCGGTAGAAGTGACGGTGGATAAAGCACCACATGATGGGGTCTCAACAACAATCACAACAGAGGAAGTGGCGGTGGCAGTAGCGACACCTTCAGAGTCGGTCAACGTAACAGTGGTCAAACCAGTGGTGGTTTCAGCACCGGTCACATCAGCACATGAGGCTGTAGAAGTGACGGTAGATAAAGCATCACAGGATGGGGTCTCAACAACAATCACGACAGAGGAAGTGGTGGTGGCAGTAGCGACACCTTCAGAGTCGGTCAAGGTAACAGTGGTCAAACCGGTGGTGGTTTCAGCACCAGTAACGTCAGCACACGAAGCGGTAGAAGTGACGGTGGATAAAATTGGAGGAGCTTCTGGGTTTGGGGTATAGACGACAACCATAGTATCAGTAACGGCGTCACCATTTGGATTTCTATGAACAACTAAACCAGTACTGTAAGAAGTAGTAAGACCAGTCCACTCAGTTGTGGTTGAAACAAATGGAGGACGTTCAACAACAGCAACGGTGGAACCAGTGACCACACCAAATTCGCCGGTAACCATTATGGTAGTGTAAATAGTTGTGGCAAAATTCTTATCCCAAAAGAAGTAACTTTCAGAGTAAGATGGAACATAGTTAACAACATAAGCCGTTTCAACATAATTGATTGTAGTTGTAATGGTGGTAGCACTTGAAGTGGTAGCACTCCATTGAATAGCAGTTCTAGACATGATTGGAATGTGATAAGCAGTTTGGATACCAACAACAGCTTCACCAGCAGCATTAGTGGATGTGACCTCAACAAGTTGAGTTTGAGTACCCCAATAAACAGTTGAATCTTCAATTACTTGAACACCAGTAATCAAAGGACCTTCAACTAATAGATAAAGTTTCCCATCACTACCAGTGGCAGTAACGGTAGAAATAGCGGTAGCATCTGTAGCAACAGTGTAGGAAGTTTTCATAGCCGGTTCACGATCAACAACCCAAACTTCAGTGGTGGCTAGACCATCAGCATTGGTATAAGTGGAGGTAATAGTGTCTATTTCAGGCCATTGACGAGTGTTTTCGTAAACGGTAGTTGAATGTTGGTTTGGAGCATAAACAACGACGGTACCGGTAACACTGCCATTTTCAAGGGTGGCCAACTGAGTAGTAGTACTGAAAGAATTTTCGTCCCAGACAGAAGTGGAAGTAGAAAGAGCAGGGTAAATGACTTGAAGATAAGTTGAGTAGGAAACTTGGCCATCAACAGTAACTTGACTAACTTGATACTGAGTTCTGGTATTTGAGCCGTCAAAAGAAATAGCAGTGGACAACTGTGGACGGAAAATTTCAATGACAGTTGAAGTTGGGCCCCCTTGCCAGAGGGTGGTTTCAACAGTCGTGGTAGAAAAAGAGTCATTCTCCCATTCGGTATAGGCAGTTTGAAAACCAGGAATTTGAAGGAGGACATAAGTAGAAGTGAACGCATTACCATTGGCGTCGGTACCAGTTTCAGTAGTAGTTGCCGCATTCTGCCAGTTGTTAGACCAAACGGTAGTGTGTGTTGGCAAAGCAGGAGAATCAATAACAACGGCACTTTCAGCATAAGTTTGACCGTTGTGATTGTAAGTGATCAAGGTGGTATAAGTAGAGGTGTAGGTATTAGTCCAGACCGAATTGATGGTGGTGTAACCAGCAACGAAGGAGTCAACACCGATAGTTTCTTTGATGACAAGAACTTCAACACCGTTGATCACAGTGGTGGTAGGAGCTTGAATGGTAGTACCAGGTTGGATATCATCTCTGTAGTAGGTGTAAAACTGCATGGAGGTCGAGAAACTCTTTGGTGCACAACGGTCACTGACTTCACCGCTCTTGATTTGGTAGATGTCGTTAGTAGCGTCGGTACCATCAGGGTTAGTGATCTGGAATCGCAGTTGGGCGTCGGTCAAGACATTGACGTAAACAATCTTAATTGGGTAAAGGAAACCTTCCTCCATGTAAACCCACGAAGTTTGGGAGCCGTCACCGACAGAGGAGGCGGCCTTGGTGGCAAACAAGATAGCTTGATCGGCGGAACCAGGAGTGGAAGAAGGGTTACAGCAGTCGAAGGCGCCGGAACCCATCCAAACCATGGCACCGTCATCGACGTGAGTCATATCAAAAGCGTATAAACCACTTTGTTGAGCTGTTTAACATGAGTTAGTAAGATGGCCTGTCGAGGAATAAAAATAGATCAAGCAAAAATAGAGATAACACCATCAAAAAAATAAAAATAAAAACCTCAACGGTCACCAGTAAAATGCAACCTGGAAAGAGAAGTTTCAAAACGCTCATTTTCGATGCCCTTGAACGAGATTTTTTGATGAAGTTGTCTAATGGTTTGACACATACCGTAGAAATAAGCAGTCAGCTCCAAGGCAAAGTTGGACATTGGCACCTCCAAGGAGCCGATGGTGCCTGTCACTTCGTCGTTGCCGTTGATCTGCTGGCTGAACTGGGCGTCCGCAAGAAGACCGGTGGTGATGAGCCCGTTGTCAGAGTAACCGCTCAGGTAGAAGCCTGTGGACGAGAACATTTGTGTGTTCCCAATAGGATAGGAAAACACGCTGGCCTGGAACCCAGGACTGCCAACCATGGCGGAGAGATCGCACCCAGTGTTGGAGGTGGCGACCTTGCCCTGTTGCCCAAGACCGGCTGCTGAAGCGACGAGAGCCAGAAGAGCACTTGCAGAAGAGAAACGCATTGGCAAAAAGGGCTTCAAAAAGAAAGAAAGAGGTGGCGATCCTTCCTGCTTTATAAGAACCGAAATTTGCTCTCAGAGGACGACTTGATTGATGGGTTAATTGTCTAGGTAGCTCGGCAAGGGGTGAGTGGCAAGCTCGGTCTTTTTTTGCACTAGGTGCATAATAGGAGCCAGGAAAATAAGTGTTCTTTCCACAATGCATATGTCACGCTCCCATAAATGTGTTTCCATTTCCGAGAAGAGCCGTTATGTAAGGACACATGATACGGGGCGCATAGAGGCTTGCGAAGTTTTGTGGCAACGGAGAAGGGTTCCTGCTAGCCCACGTGGCGAATTGGACGGCTCAGCGATCTTCTATGTATAGCACGGGTGGTGGGGCATGACGCTATGGCCAAACACTGCACCGTACATTTAGCTCTGCCTCGGTGTTCAGGTGTTCCAGCTGCCGGGACACATGTGTATTCTGCTCGGTTTTGATCTAGGTCAATTTGAACTGCATCGGGAAACTGCACCATATCGTTTATGTAATATGCTCCATAAAGATACCGAGTCCAGCATGGGTGGATGTCTGTGTTCGAGAACTCGTTCTATCCCAACAGCGTCTCACCCTCCGGGAGATCCTCACACTCGTTTTTTGGTGTTGAGAACTATTTTTTACACGTCATTTTTGAACACTCTTTAGGCGCCTCAGCAGCTCAGCTGCTGCAACCGGCAGACGCGCTTTTCTTAGCACAGACTGCTGCCGCTGTTCCCGCCGCTAGACGAGCGACTGCTGCTGGGTCTCGCTCGGCTTGCTGGTTGCGTGGGCAGTTGCCTGGTCCCAGTCTTTATTCCCGAGAAAAATCCCGAGATTTGGCCGGCTCTGGCTTCCGGATATCTCAACGTGCATCCTTCCTATTGTGCTAACGCAATCCCTGCGCCAACCGTGCTGTTCTTTTTTTGCGAATGCTGTTTTGCTCGGCTCTTCTTGCATAACTGAGCACCGCGCTACTGCGGAGTGCCCGCCAAGTCACGCAACAAACCGACACCAATCACAAATACGGTTTTAGTCACCCAGGTCGGCTGCGCCGCTTGCGACTAGTCGTGCGATCCACGCGTCAACAGCTCCTCGGATACTCTATGAAACCGTTGCGAGGTGTCAGATTTTTTCCTCTGACGTAAGCGTTAGCTGCAGTGCCGTTGCAGAACCAAGGCACTCAGCCATCCGGTGTCTGTGTTACATTCTTTTCTGCTTTAGCAGCAGGTGCAGTCTCGGCGTCACAGGGCCTCGGCTGCCTCTTCGAGACTAACTTCCTTGTTGCAGTTGTAGGCCCTGGTCCGGGATTTTATTTCCGAGCCGAACACCGAACAGCCGGCCAGCAGCCGGGCTTGTGCTACTGCATCTACACAATACTGCTTGAAAACACAAGCCATGCTGCGTCATGGTATTTACGAGGTTTGCTGCCGGCGATGTCCGTCGTTTTCGAACAGTGCATCTTGGCTGCTGAGCTCACTCTGCTGAACCCTCAGAATAGAGCTCTTGAAAAATTAGTGATATCTTGATATGTAAGCAAGGAAAAGCCAGTGTCCAATGCAATCGTCGGTGCGGGCTACGTTGGTGGGGCTGCTGGTCGGCACACTGATCATGCTGGCCAACTTCCAGTTTGGGTTGCAGACTGGCTGGGTGTCGATGATGTCGTTGCCCGCGGCCTTGCTCTCTTTCGGGATCATCCGTTCGCTGCCCTCCTCGGTGCCGTTTTCGCCGCAGGAAAACGTCTATGCTCAGTCGGTGGCCGTCGCCGTCGCCACCGGGCCTCTAGCCTTTGGGTTCATCGGTATCATCCCTGCAATTGAGAAGTTGATGACCCCAGAAGAGTTGGGGCTGGTTAAAGACTGGTTGCCGTTCGACCCCTCTTGGAAATTGATCGTCTGGAGTTTGGGCTTGGCCTTCTTCGGCGTGTTCTTCGCAGTGCCTCTCAGACAGGAGTTCATCGTCAAGCAGAAACTAAAATTCCCCAGCGGCAAGGCCACTGCCATGCTGATCGGCATTTTCCACAATTCCCCCGTTATCAACGACGATGCGAAAGTCGTAACAGGTTCGAATCTAGCTTCTTCCTCCTCGTCCAGTTATCAGAGGCTCTCTAATAGAAATAAATTCACCGTCCCTGTGGAACCAGAGACGTATGATATCGACGATTCTAGCCTTGGCATAAATCCTCATGAAACGTCAGAACTTGCCAATGATCTACTGTCTGCTACCAACAATGAACAAATATATTCCAAAAATATTACAATTTTGATCTATACAACGCTGGCTTCTTCTGTTTACACCTTGACCAGCTATTTTCTACCTCAGATCAAGTCGATAGACATATTTGGCTCGTACCTTTCCAAAAACTACCTCTTAAATTTCACCCCCTCCCCAGCATATCTAGGGCAGGGTATCATTATGGGAATTGAAACAACCACCGGTATGATGATAGGTATGGTCCTAGGTTGGTGTATTTTGGGCCCTGTTGCTAAGGCCAACGGTTGGGCACCTGGTGAAGCCGATGATTGGAAAAATGGTATTGCTGGCTGGACAATGTGGATTGCTCTTGGTATTATGATCCTTGATAGTCTTGTAAGTTTGTCTGCTATGACTTTTAAATGGATTTACTCAACAATCAAAATGTCAGTTCTGAATAAGGAATTCAATGAAACCTTCAGCGGTGATGATAGTAGACCAGATTCTTCAAGCTATAATTCGATCAATTCTTCAGAAGCCGAAGGCTCAGACCCTCATAACGATAAGAGTGTTCCCGATTGGGTACCTTTATTAGGTCTTTTCATGTCAATTCCATGTTTACTTGCTTCCATGAGTTTACTTTTTGGCGAAACGGTACCTTCATACATTTTGCTTATAATGGTCCCTCTTTCACTAATATTCTCATTATTGGGAGTTAAAGCACTGGGTGAGACTGACTTAAACCCAGTTTCCGGTATTGGCAAGCTATCTCAACTCGTTACTGCCCTTATATTACCAAAAAATTCACCCGGATCGATCCTTACCAATTTGGTCTGCGGTGCATTGGCGGAGGCTACTACCCAACAAGCAGGTGACTTGATGCAGGACTTGAAAACAGGATACATGCATAATGCTTCTCCTAGAGCTCAATTAGTCGCTCAGCTCATTGGCTCTCTGTGGAGTGTCTTACTTTCAGCTCCTATTTGGGTATGGTACAACAAACTATACGAAATTCCAGGTAAGGAATTTAAAATACCCACTGCGTTTATTTGGATTGACTGTGCTCGTTTAGTTAATGGACAAGGCTTGCCCCCAATGGCTGCAGTATTTACTTTAGTAGCCTCAATACTCACTGGCTGTATGGCACTATTCAAGATAGTAATCACTGAATATATCGCCAATGAAACTGAACAATTAGAGCAAATGAAAAAGAATGAATCTGTAGACCAGTTTGACTTGCATTCGAAAGAAATTACTATTAATAAAGTGAGATCATGGTCAAGGTGGATTCCATCTGGTGTTGCTATTGGTATCGGTATCTATAACTCTCCATCATTTACATTGGCAAGATTTTTGGGTGGGGTAATCAGTTTAATCTGGTCTCACCATTATGGATCCGACCATATTAATCTTATAGTATTCTCATCAGGTTTGGTTTTAGGTGAAGGGATGACTAGCGTTGTAAACATGGCTTTAAATACATGGGATGTTCCCCATTTCTAATTTACTATTTGTATCGACTTTATAAATTTTTGAACTTTTAGGTTTTACAACAACCTTTTCATTACAATCAAAGCAAATTCAAGCTAAAAGAAAATCCGAGCCTGCATGAAAATTTTTAGATGAATCCATTAAGAGTGGCCTGGATAGGCTCTCTTTCTGGTTATTAGGTGCTAGTCCTCGTCATTTCTTGTTAACTGAGCTTGAAACTAATGCTGAGGCTCAGCACAAAGAATCAATACTTGGTAAAACTACTCTAAATAATAAACTACCTAAACTGTTAAAGAACCACTTTTAAGTAGGCCCACACTACTGCCTGTTGATGTGTTACAATTCTATTTGTTAAGCAGATACTACGGATCAACCTCTCATGAATCAGTAGCACATTTAAAAAAATTAAAAAATGAGAAGTACGGGATTCGAACCCATGACACCACCTTGGAAGGGTGGTATGCTAACCACTACACTAACTTCCCATATTAGCGTTATTTTTAATATTTTTACTGTTTTGGAAAGCAGTTACTATGAAACTAATTTCTCGCATTGTCCAACACAATTGCCCAATTTAATACTTAAGAAAGCTAAAACGCAGGCCCTAAAATTGTTGGAACATATTTTGAATGGTGCTGTTAATATAAACGTTAGGAAGTGGTGCTCATGATTAGTGTCTCACAATATATGATATTAATGTTAAATATACAGGTAATAACATGTTGGGTACTAATTAGGTAGTGCATCATGCATATTTAGAACACAAATATTAAACCATTATTCTATGCTTTTATAATGTATAATTAGACAAAAAGACAATATTTTTTTATCTTGTATACAAACATGAATGGTTTATTCATCTTTGAGCGTTAAGTTTTATAACTCTCCGGCTAAACCCAGGAAAAAACTTTTTTTCTCTGTCTTTCACTTTTGTAAAAGCGGTTAGTAGCTTATGGTTCTAGTACCTGCAAAAAAATAAGCCGCTTTTGTATACTAATTACTTGAGTATATTTTGTATAATACAAATTTAGAAGATGAAACCTAAAAATCAACTCTCTGATGAATTAAAAAACACAGACCTTTTCCGCTCAAGAAAACCCTCTTTAGCTCAGTTGGAAGAGCACAAGACTGTAATTGTTAAAAGAAATCTTGGGGTCTCCGGTTCGATCCCGGAAGGAGGGATTTATTTTTGTTCTCTATGCTTTTTGGAGAGGAACATTTTTTGTTTTTGTGACTATGTGTGGGTCTGTTACAAAGCTGATCTCAAATCATATACATGGCTAGTCATCAACTTTATGCCACGGAACTGTCCAAAGCAGCTGAGTTTTTGAACAGCGGTGATTTGAAACAGGTGCATGACCATCTTGAGAGTGCATTGGGACATCTTAATGCCCTTCCTGTTCTTACTGAAGACGAGAGTTCCAAACACGAGCAGCACGAATCATCGCTTGAAGCAGACAACATCAAGGCTGAAACTTCTACGTACAAAGCTGACTCAACAGACAACGCAGGCGCTTCAGCAGCAATTGCTAAATCCAAGAGCCCTGCTTCGCCATCCGTGCCAAAATACACCGGAAAGATTGGAAGATCGTCACATACCTCGCCATATAATCCTTCAACGCCCGTTATACCCAATTCTCAAGTAGCATACAAGCCAAGAGGCCAAGCAAATGCAGAGTGGATCCTGTGTCGTGTTCTAAGGGTGGTTACGGATGTTAAGTTTGAAATTCAAGATCCGGAACCTGACGACTCAAATCCCAATGGCGCGATCTTCAAGGCAACGTCCAAGGAGATCATTTTGATTCCTTTGAATACTAGAAGCAAGCCTCTAAAACCATACAAACCAAGAATGAAAGTTCTAGCAAAATACCCAGAAACTACAGTGTTCTATCCTGCAGAGGTAGTGGAATGCTCCAGAGAGACATGTAGGTTAATATTTGAAGGCGAAGAAGAGGAAGATAAAATAACATCTGTTGAAAGACACTTTGTTTTGCCAGCTGCTTAAGACTGTTCGTGCTTTTTAATAATATACAACTTATAGATACTTATAAAGGTGCTTTGATCAGAAAATAGTTAATCTACTGTTTCTTTGTAGCTTTTCTAACCATCTGATCTTGCTTGTTCTCGACCCTGCTCAAGAAGTCCTGTTTCTCCAAATAACCGTCCTTGTTTTTGTACTTTAACTCTTCGTTAATCTTGTTCTTGTCTACATACGTTGCCCAGTCTAGCCTGGACTTTTCAAGTGTTGATAGTTTAGCGCTAGAGGAATTGGAGATCACTGCGTCTAATAAGCTGGCTCTCTTTCTCTTTCGCCTCAAGTTTGATGGCAGTTGCTTTTTCACACCCGCATCCTCTGACAACTTATCGGAGGCCAGTTTGGTAGAGTTCAGGTGAGCTTTAGCCTCCTGCGAATTGATATCCACGACTTTCTCTTCCGTCACAGTTTTACCCGCAAATTCATAGGTTCTTTTGATTTTAATGGTTTGACTGGCATTTTTTGGCTCCTCAGGTTTGACTGCAGCTTCGTTGTCGACAGGGAGAGCATGAGCACTTGATAGTCCCTTGGATCCTTTATCATTCAATTCGGCCCAGATGGAATCAATGTCAGACTTCGAGTTTTGGCTGCTGCTTTTCGACACAATAGCAGATTTTTTCACCTGCTCCACTTCCTGTGCTCTCTGATGTCTGGTCTTGACGAGACCTCCAGTTTCTGACTCCAGCTTCGCGTACTTCGCGTTATTGATAGCATCCTCTTCCTCCTCCGAGAAGTCCGACTCGTCGTCTTTTTTTTTTGAAGCATCCTCAAGCACAAAATCCTCGTCCGCTTCCTCGTCGTACTCCTCCTCGTCTTCACTTTTGACGCGCTTTTGGTTGGGCTCTTCCGACATGCTTTTTATAACAACTGTCAATGAAAAAAAAATTCCGATGGCAAAAAAGTTGCTCATGAAGAATAAACGCTAAAGCTTTAGATAATCGATGAATCTGTTCTTCTAGCAAATTACAAAAGTTATCTCTCTATATATAGTAAGCAAACAAGTGGCCATATCTATAAACCTAGTTTTTGCCCTTTCTGTTATTCTTGGCTCTGTTCTTATTCTTGGCCTTAGAGGTCTTGCTATTTCTCTTGGATTTGGAAATGCATCTTTTCTTTATCAATTCGTTGAAAGCATTCTCAGTTCCATCCGGCAGCTCGTCCTTTTGGAACTTTGACTTGAGCCAGCCGAGGAAGTCGCGCAAAATCTGAACATCCAGTTTATTGCTTTCGTCAGACGCAGCGTTCTGCAAGCCCTCAATGATGGTGATCAAGTTTTGGTGAACACCGTCAGAAGAGGCAGTTTTCCCTATGAAAATGATCACTTGACTAATGGCCTGGTCAAGTAGCTGGATTTTGGAAACTGATGCCATTTGGAAAAGTATGTTTAAGTTCTCAACCACCCATTCAAGAACTTCGTCTGAGTCAATTTTGAAAGGATATTTGCATGCTTCCTTGATGACCTTTCTGGCCTTATTCTGCACAATCTTGTCCAATGTCAACTGAATAGTTTCGAGACACATCATAGAGACTAACAGAGAGGATTTTGTGCCCTTGTATACCTCGTTGCTAACATAAATCTCTAATAGATTCAAAACTCTGCTCTTGACAAGGGCCATCAAATCTCTTGCCTCTTGAGCTTCCATTTTACGTTCATTCCCTGTTTTCTTGTTAGGATCTGAGGACTCGCCGATGTTGTTGAGCGCGTCCCTTCTTTGTTTGAAAATGACGGATAAGTGCTTATCCAGAGCAAACATCTGCTCGTCCGACATGGAGTCCTCGGACATATCAGAATCACTATCATCACTGTCGTCATCATCATCATCTTCTTCTTCTTCTTCTGCTTCCTGTTTTGACACAAAGTTCTTTTTGTTCAGAACCTTGGCTAATTCAGCGGTTGAATTTCTTTCCACTTCTTCAATTCTGCCCTTAGTTATCTCATGTAAATCGCCGTCCTTATTAGAAGATTCGGAGTCGGACTCGGACTCGGATTCGTCTTCACTTTCAGATGACTCAGAAGAAGAATCTTCTTCTTCCTCCACTTCGTCTTCAGATAAGCCCTCTAGTATCTTCTTTGATGATGCCTTTTCTTCTTCCTCTTCTTCTTCTTCCATAAAATCGACCCCAACATTGAACAAGTTCTCCATACCAGCCTTATTTTCTCTAGTCAACAAAATCTCTTTCAATCTGAGCAACTGAGGCTCGCCAATACCCAATTCTAACAAAGTTTCCCAGATTTTAGTAGCAATGTTCTTTTTCAATGTTGATTTTTGTGTGATATAACTCAACATCAAATCAAGCAAAGTATCCAAAACTGGATCAGAGTGCTCATCGGTATGCTCGTGATCGTGGTCACAAGTTTCATCATGTATGTGACTGTCTGCATCAAAGTATTGAGTTTCATCTGCGATCAATGATTCATCTTTTTCTGATTTATTAATATCTTCATAGACGTTCTTCAGATCCATCAAGACACCTGCCGACTCTGTGTCACCGCTAAACAATTCCAGCAATGCCATGGAGATTAGTAACTCTAAACTTTCCGACAATTTCTTAGAATCATTTGATTCCTTCAATGCTTTCAATGTGGCAATAGACCAATTTTTAATATCATTCAACTCCCCTTCCAATGGTAATTTCAACTTATGGTCATTCTGAGAAATGAAGTCAACAATGAAAGAAGTCCAATCAATAGTCTCAGCAGACGTGACCTCGATCAGCAAGCCAAGGCAATTGTTGAATCTTTCCTTTGCAGAAGAGACTACCTTGTCAACAAGTTCGTTATTGACATTTTGCTGTTCGAAAAAAACATACTCAGCAAGAGACTCTAAAAACTTCTTGACCAAAGCAATCATTTGCACCTTCGTTGATTCATCATCTATTTTGATATTTCCTTGGTTTTCTCCAAAGGCAGCTAGTAATATATTCTTGTTCGACTTTACCATGGTGAATAAAGCATCGAGAATCCATTGCTTGATATCAGCAGATTCTCTCTCTTCGATCTTCTGCTTCTTGCCGCTGGAAACGGAGCTAATTAGATCATTTTCGCATGAGGATAGAAGCCAGGTCATGATTCCACACCATTCCCTTGGTGAGTCCATGTTGACCATGAGTGAATGGACTGACTTTGTGTGGGTCAATCTATCGAAAAAAACCGATTGGTATTGCAAAGCCTTGATAGTTTCCAATCTTCTGTTGCCGTCTATTGCCGTTTTGACTGTGGAAGTTAAAACCTTGGTAGCAATTGAGTTCAAAACACGGTCCTTTTTGGACAAATGGTCGATCATCACTCTGGAAGTAGGGCCAGAAAACACGGTTGGAAGGTACTGCTTTGGGAGTGCAATTTGGCCATTTGTGACCAGCAACTCAACTATTTGTAGACCATTATACTTTTTCTCTGGTGAGGTGTTTGGAGTGAAATAGATGGACTGGAACAGCGAATAGAACGATTCGAACGAGATTCTTTCCTGCTGCGACTTATCTTTATTTGCTTTGGTGGTTTTTCTCTTTTTTGAAGAAGGTTCGATGGCAGTGTTGACATGAATCAACTCACGAAATAGTGGTATCCAAACCGGGTGAATCTGGGAAGACCATGCGCCTTTCTGAATGGTGTTTGCTTTTCTTTCCTCGTCATTTTCATCACCATTGTCCTGCGAAACGTTCACGTTTTTCAACGCGTCCGACAACAGATCGCCATTTCCCTTGACGAGTGGATCGCCGTGTTTCCAGGACTTCGTTAGATGTGCCAACTCGGCCATCTGTGGTCTCGCGGCAATTGGAATCTGCAAATACACCAGCAATCCGTCGGACGTCAGCAGCGTGCCTGCGTCCTGCAGCGCGTTGAGAACGAACGGAACGAGTTTTGCGTCTGTGGCCAGATCGTGCGAGCTGAGCAGATTAGCAATGGTGAAATGCGAGATCTCGCTGATCCACGATTTGGTTTTCGCCAATTTCAGCAGATTGGTCACAACCGACTCGAGCGCGACGTAGTCCACGGACTCTGCATATCCCTTGGCCAACACCTTGGAGTTGATCAAACATTGCAGCCCAAAGAGCGCGCCAAAAAGATACGAGCGCAATTGCTTGCCCTTACCCTTATTTTTTATCTCTGAGTCCAGGATGTACAGAAGATCCTGAACAAACCTGAGCGGCGTGTAGTGCGACAGGTCCAGCGGAGCGCCAGCCGTTGGGTTCTGCGGCCGATGCTCCACGGCCGGCACGGTGTAACTTCTCTCGATCGTCATTCCGAGAATCTCCGTCAGCACAATCGAGAAGCCCACTCTGGCTGAGTCTCTGTTAGATGCCAAGCCATTGATGAGCCTTTTGATAGCGTAATCGCGTTCAGCGGCCTCTGTCTCTGCTTCGAACTGCGCAACCAACGCCACAGCAGCACCCATGCGCTCGGCTGGCACGTTTGACGCCACACGATAGAACAGGTCTCTCTCAATAGCCATTGCTACAGGACCGATCGCTTTTACACTGTAGAAAAGCTTTCACAGCTGAAAAATTCAGATCAGCAAAAAATTTTTGTGTGCTCAGCGCGCTCAGCAGCGCTGAGCGTTTTTCCCTCAAAGACACTGAAACAGGGCGACATGAAGATGCCATTAGTTGAAAGGTAGGAAGATGCTCTTACAAACTGTAGAAGGAAAAATGTGCGGAAAATTCGGTAAAGAAATGTGTTCTGCTGGCTTAGAGATGGCGCTGGTGATATGGGTGTTTGGCGATGATGATCAATAGACCCAGAAGCCGTTGAATAGCAGACACGCAGTGTCACAACTGTGAGAAACAAATGGATACAACTGCGAGAAACAAATGGATGCAACTGCGAGAAACAAATGGATGCAATGCGAGAAACAAATGGATACAGCTAAATGGATACAACTGTGAGAAACAAATGGATGATGGCCCCTTTATCTCTTTATCTAGCAATGAGAGCTTATCCCAGACTCACTATATTGCTGAATAAGGGTTTAATGGACGAGCGCTCCCCTTTATCTCTTCTGTCATATACGCCCAAAATCAGTCTCCTGTAAGTTCTGCTTGGAGGTGTGATTTCTTGTATAGTAATAAGTGTAGTTACGTATTGATATTATTATCTATATAGATCATTATTATTATTGCCACCACCGCAACACCTGTGAAATTGAGGGTTTTCCAACCCTACGAGTCTGAACTGCTAAAGTGATATTAGCCATATGAACCGCCACGCTCAACAGCTTCTTTTGTATCAGTTGCAACTCACTGTTTGCCAAAAAAATCTCTTTCCGCCGTCGTTCCATTGGCACCATTAGAGCCCCCACAATAAGCCAATTCCCTTAGTGACCTTTGCCACACTGCAAATTGCTCTTGCACACAGCTCAAAATCCAAATAGCGCGCTCAGCATGCTGAGCGTGCTGAGCACTTGCCCGGTTACGCAGCACTCGCGCTCTATTTTTTCTTATTGGAGCAAATTTCGTTTTTTTGAGCCTGTTGACGACCTCGTTTCCTAGAACAAACCATGTCCGCCTGGAAGAACGCTGGTATCTCGTATGTTGTCGCCCTAGCGCGTGTGCCGCGCATGTGATGTGCGTGCACAGCAGCAGCGACGCTGCTGCTGTCGTGCGCGTGCGTGCTGTTTTAGCGGCCCCAGCTCTTGCTGTCGTCGCGTCCGCACTGCGTCCGCGTCCCGCTCCCCGTCTCCGAACCCCGTACTAACACACCGCAGTGTCAACAAGTATTTCGCCATCTCCGGCAAGACCTTGACCAAGGCCCTCAAGGCCGAGCACCAGGCCGTTGCCGCCAGAAGATTCGTCACCGAAGTCAAGGCCCAGACATACGCCAAGGGCGAGCTCAAGAAGACCGTCGACCTCACCTCCGGTAAGGAACTGGCCTAGACGCGTTGCGGCCGCGCGCGGTGTCTATATAGCTATATTTATTTATTGACGTTATTTATTCCTTCATCATGACTTAAAGTAGAGGTAAAATTCACTCATCCAGCTGCGTGGCGCCGTTTCTTTACAGCTACGTCACGATGTTCGCGCTCAGGCCTGTGCTGCGCGCGCCAGGACGGCTGTTGCTGGCCGGGGGAACTGGTGTGCGGACGCTGGGGCCGCGCGCGCGCCCGCTGCGCCCGCTGGGGCCCTTTGTTTTCTCAGAATCCTTCTCGTCGTGTCTCAGATCCCGAAATAACAACCCGTCTGCGCTTCCAGACAAGGTGGGACTTGTGAGCTCCAAAGCCCAGACACCGCAGGCTGCTTCTGCGGAGCCGCAGAAGCAGCAGACCTGGCTGCAGCGCCTGTTCAACTTGAGTCCCGAGGAGACGAACTCCGCGTCGTCCAAGGAGCTGTGGCGGTTGTTGAAGCTCGCAAGGAAAGATCTTCCGCTGTTCCTGCTGGCCATGTCCTTGTTGACGGTCTCGGCGCTCATCGTCATGTCGCTACCCAAAGTCACCGGCACGATATTGGACGCGACCAGAGAGTCCTTTTTCGCACATCAGGCCTCTGAAAACGGAGACGGAGTCGGCAGCGAGAGCGCTAGCACTGCAGCTGCGTCGTACCACGACTTGAGGGTCTACGGCTTGCCCATCGACACGTTTCTCTTGTATTTAGCGGGTGCGTTGACCGTGGCCACGGCCGCCACCTTTGCCAGAACCTTGTTGATGAGAGTCATTGGAGAAAACTTGGTGTCGCGGTTAAGAACAAGGTTTATGAAGCACATACTGAGGCAAGACGGCGCGTTCTACGATAAAAACAAAGTAGGCGACCTCATCTCGAGATTGTCGGGTGACGCGTATGTCGTCTCCAAATCAATCACGTACAACATGTCCGATGGAGTCAAGCACTCGCTTCTTTTGTCGTCCAGTCTTTTCATGATGTTCTATTTGAGTCCCACGTTGAGTATGATCATGCTGTCGTTTGCGCCTCCCTTGCTGTTTGCAAGTTACATCTATGGTCTGAAAGTCAGAGCCTTGTCGCGCCAGTTGCAGCAAGCCACCGGTGACTTGACCAAGGTCGCAGAGCAAGAGTTGAACGCCGTCAAGACAATCCAATGCTCCAACGCCGAGCCTAGAGAAACCCACAGATATGGCTCCAAAATCCAAAAAGTCTGGCAGGTTTCCTACAGAGATTCTCTTACAAACGCAACTTTTTTCTCGGTGACTAACATCCTGGGAAATGCCACTTTCATCATCACGTTGGCCATGGGTTCAAGGTTAGTCATGGACGGCTCCATGACCATCGGTGATTTAACAGCGTACATGATCTACACTGAATATTGTGGCTCTGCCACTTTCGGTCTTGCTAGTTTTTTCACAGAATTGTTCAGAGGTGTCGGTGCGGCCTCCAGATTGTTTGAAATTCTAGACACTAAACCCTCTATCAGTCCTGTTGGAGGAATCAAGCTCAACAACCCAATTAAAGGGCACGTGAAATTTGATAATGTTACATTTGCCTACCCAACTAGGCCTGATAATATCATTTTCAAGAAACTCTCGTTTGAAATCAGCCCTGGTTCTAACGTCTGTATTGTTGGACCTTCCGGTAGGGGTAAATCCACGATAGCCTCCTTATTGTTGAAGATGTATGAACCTAATGAAGGTAACATCTACATAGATGGTGTCAACATTAAGGATGTATCTACATCTTCATTGAGGCAATCACTTGGATATGTGCAACAGGAGCCTGTTTTAATGGAAGGCTCCATTTACGACAATATAATATATTCCCTCCCGATGTCGGAACGTAAGAAACTTAATCAAGTGGACGCCGAATTTGTGGCTCAGAAAGCGAACTGCGACTTTATAGCGGCCCTTCCTGCCGGCATGGAAACACCTGTGGGCTCTAGAGGTAGCTTGTTGTCAGGAGGCCAGAAACAGAAACTGGCCATTGCAAGAGCGCTGATCAAAAACCCTGGTATTCTAATTCTTGACGAAGCCACCAGTGCATTAGACGCTGTGAGTGAAAGCGTTGTCAATAATAACTTGAATAGATGGGCTAACAGAGGCTCCAACGAACCTTCTGTCACGCGTATCTCAATTGCACACCGAGCAAGTACTATCAAGGCTTGTGAGCAAGTCATTGTGTTGGGCTACGATGGTAATGTGGTTGAACAGGGCCCCACCATGGAGCTTTGGGAGTCCAAATCCAGCTGGCTTTGGAAGTTGGTCAGAGATAAAAAGAATAGCCCAGATGCTGATTCCGAAAAAAAGCCATCCACTGATGATGTTGAAGCTGAAGAGCAGGACATCGATGAAAAACCTCCTGTCCATCGCCTTAACGTGTAATATTCCCCCCACTTGTATATTTTAAGTTTCTAAAAGATATTCCGAGCCATATAGATTTGAAGCCTTGTATTGCAAGTCACGTGACGTGCTTTTTTAAGCTAACTTGGGTTAATTTTTTTTGAGGTTTGCTTGACTCTATTTACTAAGCCATCATGACATCTGATGCTGCAGATGATGCTATCTCTTTGTCTTCTGTGGTGCCAGTGATTGACAGCTCTGAAACATCAGTTACAGATCAGTTCATTGCGGCATCACAACGAGGGGATGTTGAGTTGTTGACTGAACTACTCCCACAGATCAAGGAAGAGAGTGGTGACGAGTTTGGGAAATTAACCGATAAAGATGGGGTTTCGCCTATTCACTGGGCCTCTCTCAATAACAGAATAGATGCAGTTGACTTTCTGATTGATTCGAAGTTTGACGCTGATATCAGCGGAGGAGATTTGGGCGCTACACCAATTCTTTGGGCCAGCAGATATGGCCTAGTTTACATTGTAGATAAGCTCATCAAAAAGGCGCACGTTAAAACAGATACGTTGGACTCAACTCGTGTTGGCATATTACACGCTGCTGTATTTTCTTCGAATGTCATGATGGTTACCTATGTACTCAACATGATTGACGGCATTGATATTGATTTCCAGGACATGAGCGGGAGGTCTTCCCTCCATTGGGCTGCATATCAAGGGGATCATTTGTCCGTGGAAGTTTTGTTGAATGAAGGCGCTAAGGTCGATCTACAAGACGAAAACGGGTTCACCGCCCTTCATTGGGCTTTGGTTAACGGCAACTCAAGGACAATCCAACTTTTGCTAAAGTTTGGTACAGATATCAATATCGCTACTTCGGACGGGAAAACATGCTGGACGGTTGCCTCAGACATGAACTTCACTAATAACTGGTGCGATATATTGCGAATGTGCAAGAGAAATCCATCTACGGGAGACAAAATGAAATTTCATTTCACTGAAAACCAAGCGAAAGTAATCATATTCTTCATTCCACACTTTGATTTACCATTTTTTAACTGGTTACTTTTAGGAGGGCAGTCATTGTTCATTCAGCTATTCCTTTTGTTTGCTGTCCTTCTATCTCAGATATTGATACTAAAAAAGATGTTACTCCCTGTAATCACTACTAATAAAAATGGATTATTGAAATCTCCGCTGTTTGCAGGATTATTCTCATCTTCAGTGGTTTGTGTTTTGCTAACTGAAATACTGGTGTTTCTGCCAAAGACTTTTGGTGATAAATTTTTTGCTCATCTCAGTTTTCTTTTTCTTTCAAGCGCTTGTTATTTTCTATTTTTCAAAACCATGAATACAGATCCAGGATACATTGTTAATGAAGGTGATAAATCTATTATAAGAGGCCATATAAACGACTTAGTGGATGTTAAAAAATATGATGAAGAGCATTTCTGTATTCACACCCTAATAAGAAAGCCTATTAGATCGCACTACTCTTATGATAAAAGGATGAATGTTGCCAGGTTTGATCACTATTGTCCATGGGTGTACAATGATATAGGAATCCGAAATCATAAACTTTTTTTTGCCTTTATTTTGTCAATGTTTCTTTCTATTATTTGCTGGCTAGATATAGCCCTTGAATATTTTGACGAGTTGGATGACGACGCTAACGGTTCCTGCTATCTCATTGGTGAAGATCTTTGTAGTGGACTATGGAGTTCACCTTTGTCTTTTGGTATTTTTATCTGGGTTGCTTTGCAGCTGATATGGTTGACTTTCCTGCTCATAGTTCAAACCTTTCAAATATCCAAAGGTAATACAACTTTTGAATTCTCCAAAGTTAACTCCATAAATAGGACAGATGCCCAGACAGCTGGTTCAGATGAGAGAAGAGGCTTTTTGAAATCATTTTTGAAGTCCAGATTTGCTAAGATGGTAGGGTTAGATCAATTTTTCATGGTTACAGAGGACACGCTTATCCATCCTAGATCTATATCGTCTCAGTTCAATTATGGTTTCAAACAAAATTGGATTGATTTTTTGTTTCTACGTAAGGATGGTGATAGTTGTAACTTGAGAACCTTAATGGACATTCCCGTGAATATGGAAGGTAACTTGAATGGAGCATATGTTGATTATAAAACGTTATATAATATCCCAGAATTAGTGTAAATCTGTTATAGTATGTACATAATATTTGTGGGCAATGTGTCATCCAATTTTTCTTTCCTTATACCTCCAAACATCTTCTTGTATGCTACTTCCAAAAAAAGCACATGTTAGCATCTTAGTCATTTGCTTGATCATGTTATTATCAAGGTGCTCGTTTGTATCATGCAATGAAGGAACGAAAAACGCATTCACTAGTCTTAGGGTGGATGACTCGCTGTATGTTTTCTGCTCTGGGAAGCTCTTCCATATAATACTTTCTTGTAGGCCAGTAATGGCACACGACTCATGGTGTGCTTGGTAAATCCTCGTGACACTGTTTTTGCATTTAGTTGGTCAATGATCAAAAATGCATTAAACTGTTCAATGGAATCACTGGTGGTTTTGAAATCTTCCGAAGACCTTGAGTTTTACTGCAATGATTTAGCGGCCTCTTTTTGCCTTCTATCTGAGTTTGATGTTTACGTTCCCACTTTTAAACCCTTCAAAGGTTCATTCGTTAACTTGATTAACCAATGTCAACAAAATAAAAAAATATTGGACGAGTTGGGAATCGAACCCAAGACCTCCTGCATGCTAAGCAGGCGCGCTACCAACTACGCCACACGCCCCAATTTAATTTCTTTTGATGCCGGTGTTACTATGCTACAGGATTATGAGTTATGAACAGATTTTATTGGCACTTCTTGTCCACTTATACTGTCCCTTTGTGCTATCTCCTAAACTCCACAAATTCTATCACTTGCTGAAAGTATTCTGTTATTTTTTTAAAGCTGTATCAGTTTTTACCCGTTTAAACTGTAATCCGAAAGATAAATTCTATTGAATTAATTGAACAAACGTTGATTTTTGAACAGTAGGCTAACATCTGATTGCAGATGATAGCAAAAGTTAAGCAGCTAACTATGATAACAGGGGACATTTTGCCCACTTATCCCTGAAAAAATATATTGTTATTCAGTGCTCTAGAATACCTCACTACAATCTAATAAACCGGGTCTATATACCAAAGTATATAATTCAAAAACAAAGCACCCCCGAGTGCATCGCAAACTTTAGCACGTGATTTCTTCAAAGTAAAAATAATGTTAAATTTTCAATAGTTAACTAGATGGCAAGACTTCTTAATGCCAAATCAATCCTTTAATAATTTAATAACTTGGATTAATTCATTAGGTACGTGGTACATACCAGTCTATGATTAGAATGCATTACTGCCTTTCAAAATTTTTGTAGTTAATGAATGAAGATTAAAATTAACTAAGGCAGTGGAGAGTAGCACAGGTCAAAAAAACTGGGAACAATTAGAGATAAAAGAGAGGAGAATTCTGAAGAAGAGCTAAAAACAATTAAAAATTAACTTTCTTCAACCTGAATGGTATACATCCGCTCAATGCAATACTGGGGCAGAATATGTGTTAATATTGGTCGTGTTGCCACGTTCAACTTTCAACAAGTGTGTTAGATTGCTACTCATATTGCTCTATTTTTAACCCACTCTATAGGACTAAGACGCCCTGAACTATCCTCTGGACTAGCTGAAACTAATAAATTCGTTTATATAATTTAAGAGAGCTAACAAATAAAACAAAAGGGGTTGTTGTAACACCTAACGACACTCAAGAGACATAATCAAGGCCAACGAGAAAGGTACACTTGTCGATTTTGTCATGACTACAATGCCAAACACTTGGATTAGTATATCTTTGGTTGCCCAAAAAACTTAAAAAAATAGCCCGATGCGGGGGTCGAACCCGCAGCCTTTTGATTAAGAGTCAAACGCTCTACCGATTGAGCTAACCAGGCTTGTTAGTTTTTGGGAAGGTAGGCACACACTATAAAATGACAGCCAGACGGTTTAAGGGATTGTTCTCTGATATTTAACAGTAACGACTAGTCTTAGTTGTGTAACATGGATCTGTTGAATATACAGGTTATAGCAGGTATAGGTACTTATGATTTATGTAGTGCATCATACATATTCAAAACAAGGTTAAACATTTACTCAATGCTTCTAAAATGTGTAATAATTGTATATTTCTTGTTGGAATGTCCATTTTATCATTGCTCACTTTTATATACAGTTGGAGATGGTTGACTACAAAATATGGGGCTGCCTCTCCTTATATATTAGTTCTAGATAACTTTCTAGAAGCTTCTATAGGAGAGACCTCCTTTGGATTTCTTTCTAAGAAAATCTTAGAACCTTCTTGAATACTAGAAGTTTCTGCTGAGCATATTTCCTATTTCGGAAATATCTACTCATCTGTAGTTGACAAGCTTATCTCAACAGAACCGATCCAACACTTAAAATACAACAAAGAGCCAGAGCTGCTAGATCAGAAGCTATTAAACAGGTCAAAGCAAATAAACGTCAAAAGAATTAACTGTCGAATACATAACAATGAGTGTCTTTCATTAGCCAGAGTAGTTAAAGAAAAAGTTCTTTGATAAAACTTCAGACTCAAACTGGGAGCAATCCTATCAAATACATATCGGTTAATCTTTGTTATTTTCTAAGCAAAAGCAAGTATACCATTTTTCAAACAATAGAAAATTAATAAGGAGAGGACAAGTTGCTGATCATTAAAGTGAATATTAGAAGAAACAGTAGGTAAAAGGAGAAGCTGATAAAGAAGGAAAAGAGAGGAGTATTGCTAACGTTTGAGACCAACAGGTTCAAATGAATAACATAAGGCAAAAATAATATTCTGAGATCAATTGAATTTAAAGACTTTAATTGCTAAACATACAAGATTTCACCTTATACAGTTAGGGAGGTGATGAATTATACCTACAACAACTGAAGAAGCAGATCATTATTAAACTCCATTGATCACACACAACGTGTATAAAGAACCTTAATTGTCAAACATACAAGAATCTAATCTATAAATGAGACGATAATCCAAGCATCAGACATTAAAGGTATTGACCCTCAATTGAATGAGTTTAGACATGAATTAGTATATATAAAAGATTAAACAAGTTATATCTTATATATTTAGGGGGTGACGAAGATACGAATCACATGTCTAATACAATTGAAAAAAAAACACAAAATATTAATATTTGTGAGAAATTTTCCAGTTGAATTAAAGCACCGTATGCTTAACAACCAAGTTAGCAATATTTATACAATTATGAGGAAGACAATAGGAATCCACAACTATAACAAATTTCCATGAATACTACCAGTTATGTGAGCTATAATAACGATAACATTTATTTTGGACATGAATAGTGTAAGTCATGAGCCCACAACTATAACAACTACCTAGTACTAATTTGAAGTAAGAAATATGCTAAAATTCCTTGAAAAGCTTTTATTAGGTATAAGAGGTTTTATCTATTTACAACAACTATCGTCTTCCAAATACAAACTCAAAATATCAATCAACAGTTCATTCACCTAATTGAAGTTAATGAGATCAAAATGACTAAAATTAATCAACAAAATTATTAAATTAACAAGTTAATTAAATAATTGGTTAATAACAATAAATTTTCAAAATAACCATGTCACCAATGAAATCCTGTTGAAAATTACTTAAACCCAATGGATTAATAACTGTGTGTTAACTATTGAAGTCTCAATCGACTTTCTACAACCTGAAAAGTTTTCAACTATACAAACCTACAGCATTCCTTTTTATAGATCTTAGATACACTAGTAAATCAAAGTTACGGGGGTCTGTTGAACATACAGGTTATAACATGTATGGGTATTTATGATTTACCCAGCGAATCATGCATATTTAGAACAAGAACAAGGTTAAACATTTATTCTATGCTTCTATAATGTATAATTAAACAAAAAAAATATTTTCTCATATATATACATTTATAGTTCTTTCTTCTTTAAACGTTAAGTTCAAAAATTATACATGTTTCTATAAGAGAACATATTACAGTAGAAGCTATAAAAATGTTACTTCAAATTAATAGATATATGTAATTCAGTTTGATCAGTAATAGTGTTCTATTACTGATATAAAATATTATTATAGAGTTGATTCAAGATTAAACAACGTCAAAGAAAAAGTATATGGAAGAAATTATAAATCATAAATTTCTTTCATGCTATTTATACACATAAAAATTAACTAGAAACATAAGTCTTGTTAATTATGAACATTTAAGATTAATAAGAATCAACTAGTAGTTAACCGAAGCATAGAATAAATGTTTAATCTTAATGTTCTAAGTATGTATGAAGCACTAGCTAAAACATAAACACCCACATAATAAAACTAGAAGGTTAAACACTCTTTATAAAAAGATATTCTTTAGTGAAATATTAAAGTTTTCACTTAGCCAGTAAGTGAATTTCACTGTTTGACTGTCACATGCTTACACGTGACTTTTACATAATTATATGACACGCGTGACTTAGTCAATTCTTAGGTTATTAACACCATACATGTCATAACCTGTACATTTAACCGTATAGTGGGCGATAACCGTCAGATTCCCTCTCTCTCATTGACTATCTTACAATAGAAGACTAGTGACTGGTGAGCATTTGACTCATAACCAAAAGACTCGACTAACAATCTTAATAGCTTACCTAGTAGTTTCATCGACATTAAAGTACATTTAGAGGTGAGCAGATTCCACCTTTTTTTTTGGTAAAGATCGGATCTACTGAACTTTAAACAACCAGCGGCTTTGTCAACCAAATTCTCTAGCTATTGCTTAGAAAAGCATTCACAGCCATTTGCCTAAACAGCTACAGTTTTAAAACTACTCAACTTAAGCTAGTATTTGGCAAGCCCAGGGTGTTTTCATACAAACTGGGTTTTATAGATAACCCTTAGAAAGAAAAAAATTACGTTTTAATAAAAGGAAATGCTGTTTTCATTTTAGTAAATTGTATAAAAATTATTCGCGATAAAAGCAGGGAATAGATTTTTAAACTTTATCATTAAACACTCAATGTTAAAAACACAAGATAACAGGTGATTAGTATTAATCAAGAGTGATCCTAATTAAAGAAGTGTTATTCATTAAGTTCAATGTATATAATAGTAAGAAAGCAAATTAGAATTTCATACTGTTATAATACAATATAACAATAGAAATATTTTACCATGTGGAAAGATTTTATTAGTGATTTTCCATACACTATTTCATATCAGAAAATAAACCAATTATGGAAACACAAAAAGCTAGAGTTAATGTATTACAACACATACATGCTTTCATACTCTCATTCTTCAGCATTGTCTAATTATATATTTAAACGAATTGGTTTCTACTGTCCCAGAGCAAATATTATTGTAACCAAACAAACAGATTTATGAGAAAGAAATTTCTATATAAAGGTTGAATAATTATATGTTTGATCCGGTTAGTCAAAGATTATTGTTTCTCTTATGTAATTGTATATAAGCGTTTGGTTACTCAATCTTTAGTTCAAAATTCTGAACTCTATAATGATTGAGCAATTATGAATATGAAGATTCTGACTACTAATTGTTAACATTTGCTTAAGTAATCATTTCTAATACAGATTATGACATAGAATAACTGTATTTAAAGTGAAACGTTTTTACTGTCAAAATTATTTATGGGTACCTTCCCTTTGCTGCAAATGGTTCTGATGTTAGATAGCATATCACAACACAACAAGTGATATATATTAATTAATGCATGTAATGCTGAAATATATTTGAAATTAGATTTTAATTAGCAGTTGTCGATAGAAAGAAAACCGCTCTACTACTGCAAATTTGTAAAACCACCATATGATATGGTCTAAAACCAAAATTAGTATTAGGACAACAAACATCTCTTTTGTAGTATTCTGTGTTGGTCAACATACGGTATTATTGGCGGCAAAACTTTTCTCCGAAAAGTGTTCATCATGAAACTTCAAAATCAGTATATGTTGTAATATAATGACTCGGCTTCAATGGTTCCATAATTAGTATATTTGCTGACATAAAATAATATAAACTAAATTACAAATAAATTCTTTACTTGCTAACACAGTTCTAATGTTAAATAACATATTATATACTCCTTAATATGTTACTATTTAGTTTATATATGTTAAAAACAAATAGCTATCAGAGTCAACAGTACGATTTTTTAAGTTTGTCTGCACTAATTGTTTGGAAAATTTAATATTTTTTGTCTTGCCACTTAGTGGTATTAAATGTTTTAGCAATTTTGTATGTTCATGAACTTAACAGTTTGCTTTCTACTTTTACATATCCCACTGAAATATCCATTTTATTATTGAAATTATACATTTAGAGGTTTAGTTGATTACAAAGTAGGAACTCACTTCTCCTTATATATGAATTGTATAATATATCCGCTTTTCCAGAACCTTCCCCCCTTTTTTTGGGTTTCCTCTCAGAATAATTACAAAATTTATTAAAACCTTCTGTTAATACTTTATAATATAAATCATATATCTTTGAAATTCTCTTTTATTCAAATTTTCAACAGATCTTTGAGTATAATTTTCATTTAGGTTCGTTTTACAAATTTGTTAGTCAGAATAACTTCATATTCATTTGTTATTCTTTCTCTGACTATTTTTTGTTTCTCAAATTCCTTTTTCGGCAGCTTGCAAAACATTGAATTTAGTTTTCTGCCAAGATAGAGATGCCTCATGTTTATCCAAGTTAGATGAATATTATTTCCAAAACTGTAATTGACTCTCCAATATCAAAAGGTACTTTATTGTCCTAGATCTTAATAATGGTTAACGAACAATTAAATAAACTTTTTACACCATAAACAAAAATTTAGTCCATTATAAACACAAAACTGATGGAATAGTATTCAAGAGGAGAGACAACCATGGCAATATAAAATAATACATTCTAATATCATTTTAAAAAAATGCTGACCTAGTGAAGGAATGTGCATGCTAATCAATTCTTCCTGAAATAACAATGCACCATACACAGTTTTAGTGGGATAATCAGGCACTGATCGCTTGCAGAAAACATATAACCTTTAGAAGTCGTGGTCCCTGTCCATGAAAATCAATAGTGCAGCTGATAAGATGTTCATACCTTGAAAGTTTCCATGAACAGTTAAAATTCTTCCAATATGTCGATAGCGGTATTTGGTATACAGCATATCCTGGTAAAGAGCGGTTTAGGTTTTTCTCAATATTCTCTATTGCAGCTGGAGTATTGCTTTTATTGAAGTCTAATAACACATATCTTTTGTTTCACAGCTGTTTACAAGCTATCTCAAGAAAAAACAATTTAATGTTTATATGCATTTAATCTTTCTTTAACCTAAACGGCTTTATGTTGTTTCGTAAAAGATATTTGTTGGTATGCCGTTTAGTATCTATTCTTTTTTTCCGTCCTAAGCTTTACAAAGAGACTTCTTGTTAAAAGGTCGATTTACCTTTTCATTTACTGTCGTAACCATTTTCAATAATGAGAAATAGTAATAACATAAATTTCAAGACTTATATTTAAACTTATGGAAAAGCAAAGCAAATCTATTAGGGTAAAAGATTTCTGTTTTTTCATAAGGTAATATTCATCTAAGGTTGAAACTTTCATTTTCTTTCAATTATAGGATATGAAGTAACATACGCATATTGAGAAAACTGGAATTTCTGATATTTCCTCCTTACTCAAGTCAATTGAAATGTGATTGTGATTTGTATTTGTAGTAGCTGTGTACTCATCTGTCTCTTGATTGCGTCCCTTTCACTCTAGAACTGGGCTTTGATTTGTTTTTAGCATTAAAAACGGTTTAGCTAGTGAGATATACCCTACCAATCGTAGATTCCCTTGTTCTTTTTCTTTTCTTTATATTCCTCATGTTGTTTCCTCTTGTCATTGTCTTTGTCTTTTTTGTTTGCTGTTGCTGCTGCTTGGGCTACTGTAACAGCTTATAGAGGTCTGCTTCATTATTCTATTTTATTTTATTGTTCATATACATATTTATATAAATGGTGGCCGACGTTAATAAGGTGTTAGTTATGTGATGGTGGAAAACAATTGGCTCTTCAGCTTAATCAAGTTGACAAGTATTGATTCAATTTTAAGTTACTGGTCGTTGTTCAAACTCTCCATGCGGCATATTAGGTCATAATCAATATAGCATTCTGCTTATAGTCTCTTTGCAATTTTGTAAAAAATATCAGGAAATCGATCTAATATGTCCCCAGCAGCCAGAATTAGTCCGTTACAATAGCATCTAAAACAAGCTTTTAACAATAAGATATATAATGAAAAAATTTTAGATACTTCGGTTTGACTTGTATGTACATTCTATTTTAATTGCGTTGCTGAATTACACCCATCTAAATTTTGATGACATGTCATAACATGTTGTAATACAATACTCTAGCTTTAATGGTTTATAATTAGTATATTTTCTGATGATACAGTGTATTTACTTATAAAAGAATTTTCCGCCTGATAAAATAGTCCTACTATTAGATAACACATTATAACATAACATGCTTGTCCTACATGAGAAAATTTTCAAAGAAAAGATAACGTAATTATCAAGCCATCGTCTAACGGAATTAGCATTTGTAGTCACATATAGGTAGTGCTTCAAAGAAGAGCAAGTTTAAGTGAATGCCAAACCACAATTTTTATGACGTGTACTCATCCACTTTGGTCATATTATTTAGGCCTTGTCTAGTAGTTCACATTAAAAACTGTGTCAAAAAAGATTGTTTTTGCAAGAATATCCGTAATAATTTGCTTATAAAGAAAACTAAACAGTTGTGTTAGCTGCGCACATTGTGGAAGGATGACCTTCATTTTTTATTGCTTTGCTAAACATTTAATAAGCTATACATTCCCAGAAATTTCTGCTGAAATCTATCAGCCGCACAAAATTATTTTAACAAACAGTACCGTTTATTGTTATTTCAATGGTAGAATGGTAAGCATTCCAAGTTTAGGAAAAAAATTATGTAATTCTGTTGAGCCCTTTTGATTTAATTCATCTCATTGAAATAAGTTATTATTTCATAAAGATACATGGCTATGAAGCTTTTCAAATGGATCTAAATATTTATATTCCTTTGCATCAGTATCAAGTTAATACTACTAATCTGATATTCAGCTAACGCTAGTATTCCATCTTTTATAATTTTACAATTTGGTAAAATATTCAAGTAGAATTGTTATTGTTCTGCAATTTGGTTCAATCTTGTAGGTGTTCAGCCTCACCTGTTTCTATTTTGATACTCTTTTCCTGATACTCAAATAGTTTTGTTTAACGGTTCTCCTAATACATAATATGAAACTTAGGTACCTTATTTTTGTTGCATTGAATGAGATAACTCCTATAGTTTAGTGAAATTTAGTGATTAATTTTTCAAAATTTATTACTTATTTGTGTGATCTTATTTTACCCTTTACTTGTACTTATCACATGATAATCACCACAATTGAGGTTTTCGCTGTAAATTTTTAGTTCAGGTCATTACTGCATCTCATGTGTGCCTAATATGATAATTGAATAATTCTAGTAGGAATGTCTATATTAGTTTCCTAAAATTAAGACTTATACAGGGAGCTGACTACAATATATAATGTAATTAAATAAACTATTATAGAACATTACATTGTTCTTTTCCCTAAATTTTTTATTAATGATATATTCTGCTGAGCATATTACTTATTAGAAATGACAAGCTTATCTCAATACATAATGTGGTCTGTTATTGATTTGATTGTCTTTGCGTGCTTCATTATTAATTATCCACTTCTTGAGTAAAATGTATGCATTTTTAGAAAAGAACGATGTGTGGTAGTCCTTGGGTAATGACTATTTGATAAAAAAATCAATATTTTAGATAAGTATTCAATGAGCTATGGATTTTCTGTCGTTCTGTTCTGCTCCTCTTTGTTTTACCTGTTTCTTCTCTAATGTTCATTTTATCTATTGAGATAATCAATAATTTACCAATATAACATATAAAGGTAGATATTCATTCTTTGCTTCATTCCTTCTGTGCAAAAAAAATAGTCAAGTAAAGATGGCTCTGTGATTAATGTCCCTAATACTACACCATAGCATCAACTTTAAACATTTAAAAATGCTGTATCTAGTATATCCTTAAATAATGTATATTCTGATTTCTTAGCCCGCACTAGTAAGGAAAAACTTGCAAAAAATTTAACTTTCATTCGTTATCATATCTCATTTGACAATAACTAACTCTAACTGTTGACTCTAATTATTTATTAAAAATTCCTTCACTTGGTAAAGTATTCCTAATGTAAAATTAAAAATTATAACACCAAACTTCTTCTTGCACGGGAAAAGTTAAAAATGAAACTATAATTTTAAATACCAGATAGAGTCATCAAATCACAACTGAATTCACCTAATTGAGAGAGCAAAACTTGAAGTATTAAACATGCGAAGTATTATACCCTGTATAGTAGATGATAAATGATAATGTCAGATGTTTAACGTAATTACCATCAAATTAATTAATTAAAGAATTGAGTTAGAAAATGAAACCATACACAGATTACATCCAATCAATAAAGGGTGGACAAGATTCGTGTCCTATTTTTAACACAATTGAGAGACAAAAGCTATAACTATGATATAAGAAATTTGTATAAAAGATAAGGACAGAATATAATGACAGGAAAACACTTAGATGGATTTTACAATTATAACCCATATTTTGGATATTACATCTGAACTCCCTGAGCCCACAAGTATAACGTACTATTAATATCACAAGTTCTCAATTTGCTAAAATGTCATGATAGCTTATCTTAACTGGGTGCACAGCTAGTTACTTAGAAACCTATTTACACAATTTCTATCGTCTTTCAAAAGTACATTCATCAACTGTAAACTTTACTTAGATAGAGAAAATTATTTGTAAGTCAGAGCAACGGATCTTAGATCAACCATGGCACAATTGTTTATCAATTAAGGTCAAATTAAGACTATAATGGCGAATCATAAAACATCAAGAATACGTGATATTGAACGTTTTGTGAAACCATATTAATAATAGTAAATTTATTACTTTATGAAGTTATACTTGGTTTACTACAATTTGGGAGGCTATCGGTCACAAAATACTCTTCTTTTGTTTGCTGGTCTTATGGAATTTTTCTGCTTAGCTATTGTAGACAAACCTTTTTGACAAAGTTGTAATCATTAGTTATGAACAACCCAAAAGAATAAGTTTAAATCAAATTCCCAAAATTTAAAAAGTTGTCAACTGCAAAATGTTTCAAGTGATAAACTCTAGCTACTAGTGACTCCATATTTCGTATATTTTTAAAATACAATACTCCATACAAATATACATATAGGGGTTTTTTCACTTGCTAACTATTTCTACTGTTAAGTAACACATTATAAGACAAAAGTCCTTGATACTTCTTATACCAACATTAGATACACTAGCACATCATGTTCAACATATTCTGCACATACGATACAATGTTTATTAATTTAAAACCTTCGTAATTAATAAGGTGTTATTCATTTTAAAATGATATTAAGAAAAAAATTCAGATTCTCTTGATTTCCTTCATACTCCTTTTAGCGTTCACCTATGTTTGTCACTTGGTGCTCAGCGAATAAATTTATTACAAAAAAATATGTGTGTGCCCATTATCCCAATGGTATAGAAAAGTATATTTAATTAGCACGTATGAAGGAAGCAAATGTACTCTCCTCTAACTGTATTGTTTAAAGCAATATCGGCCTCTCTACTTGGAATAATTAATCATTTAGGGTAGTCTAATTGAATTTAAAATATGCTAAAACTCTCTCTGTGTTCTAGAACATGACAGGGGAAAGAACAAACCGAGTTGAACATAAAAAGTTTACACGTGACATTTTTATATATCAGAACTCCAGGTGTGTATTAAGTAAGTATACAGGCTATGACGCAAATTGGATGATTTATATAGTGCATCATAAATGATACATATTTCTGTTAAACATACAGGTTTACAAGTTAATTCTTATTAATCTTGAATACTAATAATCAGCAAAAGTTATGTTTCAAATTGACTTTCATAAGTATAAATAGCATGGAAGAAAATTATATTTTTTAAATATCTTTCATATGGTCTTTCTATAGCATTGTTAATTTGGAATCAACATTATATTAATTCTAGAACTCGTAATAGAACACTGTTACTGATTAAGTTGAGTTATATATCTCTGTTATTTAAGAGTGCCTTTTTTATAATTTCGAATATAAATGCTAAATAATTATTTTATGCCTCCAATAAAGTTAAGGAAAAATTTTTTATATGTAACTTATCTTTCCTTCAAGCGTTACAAGTAACTTTTTTGATAGTTTTGTATCAACTTGCTCGGGCTTGGTCTAGCGTCAAGCCACACTCGATTGGGAATATGTTATTGAGGTAGCGTATGTCGGGGCCACCGAAGTGAGGGCTTTTTCTTTGAGGTTTTAAAATAACTGGGAAGAAAAGCAATCTGCAGGCTTTTGTAAATTGGTGCCTCGAGCTTCTATAGCACCTAATATTAGCTTTACTAGTTATAAGAACCTACCATCTTGAAAGGTCAAGAAAGCCTGGTTAGCTCAATCGGTAGAGCGTTTGACTCTTAATCAAAAGGCTGCGGGTTCGACCCCCGCATCGGGCTTATTTTTTATCTCTCAATAAAGAAGTTTTATATTAGTTTTGCGGGTAAGAAAGCATCAGCTTTACGTTTTTTAGTATTATTAGTAACACCTGGATTCGCTAAGAAAGGTGGGGATTCCTAGAGTTGGTATATATTGTTCATCCAGAGCATTTCCCTACCCTAATTTGCTTGCATAGAGCCAAAAGTTTCTTTGTTTATGATTTCGCCCAATATCAAAAGATATCCACATTCAGGCATCATTGCCGGCATCGAATACTGTACCTACGACAATTGAGCCCAATTTTTTTAATAAAAAAATATTGCCATGAGGCTGACAGGGATCGAACCTGCGACCTTTTGATTTGGAATCAAAAGCTCTACCACTGAGCCACAGCCCCAAGACATTGTCAGATCAGAGTCGGATAATTCCCTATAATATCTATTTTGTAATTTTATAACATTTAAAGAAGTGAAAACTATACCAAAGAGAGAATATTTTTTTTTAATTGCATTAAAAAATGTTTGACCTTTATCTCCAAATATGTATCGTGATCACTACGTAAAGCAAAAGTACCCATAACCTGTATATTTAGAACACACCCGTAATTCTGATTCACTAGCGTATCTATGATCGATATGAAGTAATGCTGTAGGTTTATAAAGTTGAAAAGTCTTCAAATTGAAGGAAGTCAATTTAATTGAACTCAACTTATTAATTTTTAATCATTTTGATCTCAGTTATCTTCATTAGGTAATTAAATTGTAATTTGATGTTAGGTTGTCCTAGAGACGATGGTTTTTGTAATCTTTAAGTAAATGGAGTTAGCTGTGCCTCATAAAACGCAAGACATGTTAGCATACTTCTGTTTATATTGGTAGCTTCCAATTAGTATTAGAAAGTTGTAATAGTTGTTGATTGACTTGTAATATTTATGTCCAGAATACTTGTTATAGTAGTTATAGCTCTCATGACTTATAGTATTCAAGGAAATTTGCTGTAGCGATTATACTTTTTTTTCAATGTATTCCCCATACTTGAGTTAATACTTCTACTTTAGTTATTAACTATATTGATATTTAGGAGTTTTGATTCAATTGTATTAGAATTTATTCTCACAAAGATTAATATTTTGTGTTTTTTTATTCAATTTATTAGACATGTGATTCTTATCTTCTTCACCCCTTAATATACAAGATGTAATTTGTGTATTCTTTTACATTTACCTCTCATGTCATAAAATCATTCAATTGTGTGATTAATGGTGTTTTGGTCTATCACTTCTTAATGTAAAGTAGTGATACTGACGGTACAGTATTAGTTATGTATTGCTGCTTCACTCAATTGTACTAAACATTAGAATCTTCTTCAACCCTCAAATATATAAGTATCTTTGATTTATTTATCAACACTGGTCTTAAATACTTTAATTGATGATCAATACATCTAAAGTCACCTGAATTATCATCTCCTATACAGGTTAGAGCTTTGTATAATTGAAAATTCAGGTTCTTAACAGTGTGTGTGATCAATGGAGTTTGAGAACGATTTTTTCTTCAAGTAAAGTAGAATTTTCTAAGTTAAATTGAATCTCAAAGGATCAATTTTGTCCTTTTTGTTCATGCCTATTGATCTTGGTTGACTAGTAATTTTCTTTACTTTATCTTTTTTCCTTTCCCTTTTCCTTTTATAAATGTCCACATTAACAGCCACCAACTTGTCCTTCTCTAATTTCATCAAGCCTCGGCTATTGAGTATTAGTGATAATGTGGTTTGAACTAATGCTTGCTTTTCTCTCAAATAAATTGCGACTGGTTGGATCAATTCCAATTAGTGTATAATCTCTTATCTGAACATGTATCAAAGTACTTTTTCCTTTAACAGCTCGGATTATTGAAGGACAGGCATTGTTATCTACTTAATGATAGCTCTTTCTATTATATGCTCTAACATAGTTGTAGCTTCTGAATTATTGGTATCTCTTACATAATACTGACTTTAAATTTTTATTAGTTGTTTGGCTGTTATTTAATAATAACTCTGGACTGCAGGTGACTCTATTTTACCAGCATTGACTTCTATGTTGTCTACAAGAAATGTCCCATGTGTTCAAACACATGCAGCGGCAGCATTGGTTAACTTTTCGGAAGAAGCATCCAAAGAAACAATCGAACCTTACTTAGATTCACTGTTATCTAATTTGCTTACTTTGTTACAATCTGCTCCAAAGGGGTACGTCCAAGATTAAGTTTTCACAACTATCGCCATTGTTGCTGATTCGGCCAAGAATAAGTTCTTGAAGTATTATGACACTTTAATGCCACTTTTGTTACAAGTTACGCAAACTGACTTTGGTAAGGAGAATAGATTATTGAAGGCTAAATCTATTGAATGTGCAACCTTAGTTGCTCACAAAGTTGGTAAAGAGAAATTTGCACAAACTGCTCAACAAATTGTCCAGATTTTCTCACAATTACAAAATGAAATTCAGGATGACGATGATCCTATAAAATCATATTTGGAACAGGGTTGGAGTAGAGTGTGTACATTAATTGGTAAAGACTTTTTACCTTTCTTACCAATGGTCTTACCACCATTACTAGTTCAAGCAAAGGCTGGCCAAGATATTTCTGTTGTCGAGGAAGACCAGCTCGAAGAATTAAACCAAAATGAAAACTTTGAGGTGATTGAATTGTCAGGTAAGCATTTAGCAGTTCATACTTCTGTTTTAGATGAAAAGGCTACTGCTATTAAAATTATCAAATCATATGCCATTACTTCAGGTACAGACTTTTACCTATATGTGAATGAAATTGCCACTGAAATTGTTATTCCAGGTTTAGATTTCTATTTGCATGAAGGTATTCGTGGTGCTTGTGCCATTACTATGCCTCTTTATTGCGGTTTTCACTTGGAGCATTTCAGCTTTTAGAACATCGTATTTGTTTAGCAGGGTCTTGTGCATTTATTCATCTTGATTCTTAGTTGAAAATTCTCAATATAGGTGAATAAATGCAAATTAAATGGTGATAATGATATTAGCAACATGCTGTATTAGACTAATAACGTTTTTTCCCATGGTCTGCCATGAGATTTAATGTTCTTTCAGTAAAAGACAACTAGTTTGTCTTTTGAAAAAAATAGTATGTGAAGCACAAAGCTGTTGAAGGAATGTTATATGTTTTTAGAAATATTAATATTACATTTAGTGCAATAATTTTCTATAAATCATTTTGTGCATACTATTTAATATTAGCAAATGAAGCAGTTACCGAAACCATTGAATTTAGAGTCATTGAAATACAACAAAAACTATACATGTTTATATAGGAAGAATATTATTTTTCAGTTAATTATAAATGAAAGCATGTTTTCATAAGATTACTTACGTCACAAAAAAGGTTGTATAAAATAACATAATATAAAAGTATTTAATTGATTTATTGGTGGATATATGACCATAAAAAATGTGATTATATGTCAATCCTGATGTTTTGTTCTAAGTCTTTTAGTCTATTTCCTTCAATCAAATGAAACATTTTTTTTGCAATTTGAGACCTAAATGTGGTTATTTAATTTGAATCGCAAATTTTAGTCGATTGTTTTTGAATTAGCATAAACTCAGCGAAGCGTGATGGCATGCGATTTGTGAGCTTGTGATATACCAGTACTTAAAATGTGTTTAACCAGAGCTTGATCAGGTATCAAACAAAGTTTGGCTGTAATTGACAGTATTTAACTGTTCAATTTTTGCAAAGACTTGACTGTATCTGACCAAATAATATCTGATATCTTCCACGGACATTTAAACAATACTTGAATATATCTGACTAGGAACTAAATTTAGTTCATTTCCAGAACAATATTCAGAAATCTTAACAAAAATCTCAACAAAACGCAAAGCTTGCAAGATGCTCTACACTGCTTCTACGTTAAAAGTGTACAGATTCTGTATAGTAAAGTGTCTAATTGGAAACAAATGAGTTGCTAGAAGTCCAGTATATTTTTTAAAGTGTTTAACTTACTAGCCACAATCATTCTGCCATACAGTAGATTCCAGTTAGTTAGTATGAATACCACTTTGCGTCTATAAAAGAACCCATATCATTACCAAAATAAATGCTTTGGTTCCGCCAATTCCTTAACAATTGAACGTAATATATCCAATATGGCGGTTTTTTGGGTAAGGTGCAAAAGATCATCGAGGCAATAACTTATTAGAACAGTCTGTAAACCTTGCTCAAGTAAAAAAGTGTTGTAATACAACGACTCTAGCTACTGGGGTTTCCATGATTAGTATGTGATTCGTATGGTGTATACACAACTATGAAAACTCTTCACTCACTCAAACGTTTATAAAGTTGAATGCTATATTACTTATCTTGCTGGCTTGTAATAATATCTACTTAGCATTATTTTTAGAATCTCCTTTAAAAATTCATATATTCTCATTTTATTTCAAGATGTGTTCTAAATATTAAGGGTTGATCAATTACAACAGATGAAGTAAAAAAATTTTTAGAGAGTTTAAAATGATAGAATTTAACTGCACATTTTTTTCTAATATACCCTATGAGCACAAAAGAGTACACAAAAACATATAAGAACACAATAAGTTTGGGATATGAGATATGCGCATTTAAGGCAGTCAACATTTTGTAATATCCTTTGGCAGCCTAGAATAAAGATTAACTTGTTTTCTTAAAATTATGTTCTAATAAAATAATTATAATTGGAATATAAATCGAGTAATGTTTTTTTTATCTATGTATAACTCAGTTGTTCTACAGCACTTGACATTAGTATGCTAATAGTTAAGTTAAAAATGTTACTGGAAAGTTAGTTCATGGCTGACATGGCAAAAAAATTTCTTAGCGGAGAGATATATCGTATTGCTGTTGAGATAAGCTTGTCAACTACAGATAAGTAGATATTTCCGAAATAGGAAATATGCTCAGTAGAAACTTCTAGGTATTCAAGATGGTTCTAAGATTTTTTAGAAAGAAATCCAAAGGAGGTCTCTCCTATAGAAGCTTCTAGAAAGTTACCTAGAACTAATATATAAGGAGGGGTAGCCCCATATTTTGTAGTCAACTATCTCCAACTGTATATAAAAGTAAGCAATGATAAAATGGAGATTCCAACAAGAAATATACAATTATCACAGTTATGTATTAAATAGCATCAAAGGTAAGATTTTGGACTTTATACCAAATGGATATGCATCAAAGATATTTGAACTATAAAATTCCTTTCTCAGAGAACAAGAATATATGTTTGAATAAATTTACTAAATATTAGATAATATTTGTAATTAGGTCTTTGCCACCTTCTGCCTGTTTTGCAGCAACCTCGCAGGTATCCACTTTGCCCGTTCTTTTCATTACCTTGTATCGCGAGAGAATTAGAGAAAAGTTAATTGTTAAATAACAGAGTTGCCATCTTGATGCTATAATAAGTATTGAAAAGTCTAGCAAAATAGTTTTTGAAACGCTTTTACTTCACAAAGCAAAATTTTGGAACGGCATTGCCGACCGTAAGAATTACCTATTACTTAAGCGAAAACAATTAACAATTGTTTTTTAGTATGTACTTTTTACTGAATTACATTCTGTCAAACATATTGTGATACTTGAATATTTCTAGTATGGATGTCCATATTAAATTGCTTAAAGTACTGACTACATATTGGAAGATTATTTCTCCCTATATAAGGCAATCAAAAACGTTATTCTAGAACCTTTGAATGTTTTTTTTATAGGGAATACTTTTGTGAGCATATAAATTTCTTGCAGACCCCTGAAAAATGACTCAAATGTACTAAGTAAATAGCATTAACCAAAAGCGTCTTCATTATTCAGAATGTGCTAATTGGATATTTCTAATAGAAAAATCATTTTTAATTGCTTACTTAAAATAATAAGGACTGACTACGCAGGTGAGAAAGTTTCAATAAACAATTTTGTGTACCCTATTTTATGTTAAACAAATCTCAATTTTGGAAACAGCAATTCAATCACAAAAATTTATAATTCATATTGAGAATAATGTGAGTTATTTTAATAGAGACCATTAAATGAAGAAGTTTCCTGCTTTATACTATTTACCACCTTTTGTATTACTGTTAGTATTAGTTAAAATAACACTTCACTCACAAATATAGTTAGCCCAGTGGTGAAAAGAAGATTAAATTAAATTTCAATCAATATTCGGCGTTAAAGGTAGTATTCCAGGATCCTGATAAAAAATCCCTCCGCTTGAATTATTTGAAAATTTGCGAGTACGTGACAGTCAGTGGAATTTACACGTGGCTAGCACCTCATTATCTACTTGCTTATCTCAAAAATTTGATTTCGCTAACTTTGGATATAGCTCCTTTATCTATTGTGGCTTTTTTTCAAAATGACAAAGCCTCATTTAGGGAAAGCTTAACTTGAGTATAATATCGATAAATCTGCTTAGCTGCTTGTAATATTTGTAATGTATGGCAGTAGTGCGCCGATTGTTTTGGGAATCTGCAAACACTTTTTGAAATATGGAGGACCTCAAAATAATACACTTTTTTGGCTAAGTCGGTTGAAATTATATTATTGCTTCGTAAAAACAATTCTGCAAAAAAGATGTGTGGCAAAAAATGCGCTTTTTCATTGTACCCGAAAGGACTTTTGCTTAAATATCCGAGACATGACTAACCGTTGCTACTAGATAAAATTTGTGGATTTTAAGAATCAAAAAAGAAAACAATATTTTCCATATGCAAACAATAATTTGTGTTTGAATCCTAAGTTTTTTTTTTGAACCTTTCTAAATGTATTTTAGAGTGGTGTCAGATTTCCTTGAAAGGACTCGGTCTTCATATGCTGTGCAGTGATTTTCCTTTCCTTTGCAATGAATCCCCATCATTCAATAGATAATATAAATCATTATTTTAAAAAACAGCGGCATTGAATTACATTAATTATATTGTATGAAGGAGTATCAAATATTTCTCACTTGGAGTACTTGTCACGATTTTTAGAAATGGGCAAGCATTTTTTTCCAAATAAAATGGTTCTGTGATATTTGAATATTTCTGGTGGAAAAGTTATTAGATTGCCTAAAAATATACAGTTAGAGAGAACCTATTTCCTCATATATATATAAGGTAATACCATTTTCTCTGATTTTTTTAGGTTTGTGAATTTTTTGCACAGTATTATTGAATATTTAGTTATTTGCTGTTGTGCGCATAATCCCTTTTTAATAAGTTTATTTGTCTATAAACCGTTTACAGGCTATTTCTTCTTTTCTTTAATGGCATTTAGATTTTTTTTTTATTTTGGGATAAGTTTGGCACCTTCATTTTTACGGTATGCCTCAGTTTTAAGTTATTGAGTCAGTAATATTATTTCTTAATATCAGAACTTTACTATTAAAAAGTTTCCCATAGTGCGTTTTAGTTCTATTTTCGTTTTAGTAGAATCTCTTTCCATATTTTTTGAGACATACTAATAAATTCAAGCAATACATGAAACTTTTTTATTTGATCGTGAAATTTTATTATTCACCTAATTGGTTAGGCTACTAAATTGACCAACTTCTTAACATAATTGCATTGCTTCATGTCTTTCTTTGTTTGCTCCCCCCTTGAAGAAACCAAGTCATTTATATATTAGATGTTGATAATGATGGCTTCTTTTCTATGTGGTTCCACAATCCACGATAACTCTTCTGCACCAAACGAATAATAGTATTTTTCTCGGGCTTCAACGGGGTATACATTTTTTATCTATAATCTCAATAACTTGTGATAATTGTATATTTCTTGTTGGAATATCCATTTTATAATTGCTTACTTTTTATACAGTTGGAGATGGTTGACTACAAAATATGGGGCTACCTCTCCTTATATATTAGTTCTAGGTAACTTTCTAGAAGCTTCTATAGAAGGGACCTCCTTTGGATCTCGTTCTAAGAAAATCTTAGAACTTTCTTGAATACCTAGAAGTTTCTGCTGAGCATATTTCCTATTTTGGAAATATCTACTTATCTGTAGTTGACAAGCTTATCTAAACATAACTAACTATCAATCAATTCTTTTGAGGTTTATTTGCACTGATCTTGTTTCAGCTTTTGTCTTAGCAACTCTAACACGATACTAACTCTAATACCAGGAGTTCTGGCTTTGATTTAGTGGTTGGTCTGGCTCTGAACTGTAATAAAAACTATAGCTCTAATTGATTACCTCTAGCTATTGGTGATCCCATATTTCATTCTGATATAAAATAGTGTATACAAAATTACTTGCAGAAAAAATGTAAAATAATTTCAATTCTAAACATATTATAACGAGCTCGCAGTTACCAAAAATTACGTTTTACCAGCGGCTCTGGCTCTCTATTTTGTTCTGACACTAATTAACATTTACGATTTCTGTTGGCGATAAACCGTCATTTGTTTACTGACTCTTACATTTTCTTTAGTATTTTCTTAGATTTTAAAGTTTTAGATCGGTTCAGATGCATTTGTTTCATCGATATATCCTAATTAAAAAATTTTCGGTGTGTTAATAATGAACTTTGGGGAGTAACGAAGTTAGTGTTTGTTACAGCAACGACAAGTGTTGGATCACTCCCTTTTTTCATAGGGTTACTCAGAAATCATAAATCCTTTTAACTATAAAGAACTTGTTAGCGAGATCATTCTTCCCAAACGAGTACTATGAAAATGTAAGATAGCGGTTGAGGTAGCCGCTAAGTTTGAACTAATGTCCGAGTTTATATATGAGCCAAAGATTGGAAACCCAATAAGCTTAACGCCTATTTTTCCTTATAAAAACTGTTAAATATTCAAGCAACTACTACATATGTGGGTATTAATAATTTAAGTAGTGCATCATGCATGATACATATTTAGAAAGGTTAAACATTTATTCTATGCTGTAAACATACAGGTTTACTGGTTAAAGCTTATTAATCTTGAATGCTAATGATTAGCAAAACTTATGTTTTGAATTGACTTTCATAAATATAAATAGCGTGAAAGAAAATTATATTTTAAAATTTTTTTTTTGAATAGTCTTTCTCTAGCGTTCTTTAATCTTAAATTAACAATATATTATTAATATTCAGTAATAGAACACTATTACTAAATTAAACTGAGTTATATATCTGTGATTAAGGAATGTCATAGTTATATTACTGATTAAACTGAGTTACATATATCTACACTTTAGGAGTGTCATTTTTATATGTGCTTCTCCAAAGTATAACTAAACAAAGAAAAAATAAATAACATTTTCTTTTTGTCTTATCATCATTATAGAAGCATAAATGTTTAACATTTATGTTCTAAATGTGCATGATGCACAACGTTAATCATAAGTGCCTATACATGTTATAACCTGTATAATTAACATTTAAGCGCTAAGTTTATTGGTACTCTTACAACCTTATAGCATGCATATTAAATATAAGTGATAAGTTCATTAATTTACCTCTCGGATTAAAATGGTTCGCAATTAAAATATTCCAATCAAACAAAATCAAATAATTTAAGATTAATGTAAACTACCATGTAGCCGCCACGCTGTTTTTACATAGCATCTAAAACCCTCTTTAGCTCAGTTGGAAGAGCACAAGACTGTAATTGTTAAAGAAATCTTGGGGTCTCCGGTTCGATCCCGGAAGGAGGGAACAAAATTATATTTTATTTTTTGGCCAACTAAGAATTAGAGTAACAAATAACATATAAAAAAAGGACCTCTTTTCATTCAACAAATTCCAAATCATCATCCCATTCCGTTTTGAAATGCTTATTATCATTCCATAATTTGATCAAACTTTTTTTGTAGATGTCATGGTAGTAATCGATTTCGTTCTGGTCGACTGGTTCACCTGGTTTTTTGCCGAATTTACGAATGATGTAAATTGGTTTACCGAAAACAACGTCTACTTTTCTTCTGTAAGGCAACAAACCGAAGTCGTAGTTGTATATCCCACGAGCGTTGACTAAGGGTAAGGTGAAGCCGAAATGCTTTTTCAGCAGCAATTGCAGCTTGAGAAGGCCATGTAGAATTTTGCCCTCTCCCTCACGGGAAGAGACATCTTGTTGTTTGTTTGTAGTACGATAAACATCGTAGATGTTGTTCTCCCCAAACCCATAAACCGGCACCACAGCCATGTCACCCATTGATTTTTCCCAGGTACCATTGGCTATGTGAGTCTGGAACTGGTCGGAGGTCAAATTGAAATCGTCCTCGCTGACAGTAGTGGCCTGGAGGGCCATTTTGATGAATCCCTTTCTCCTGTTGAGCACTATTGAGTTTTTACCAGGCTTGGCGAGGAGCGATTCGTGAGCACCGCCGACCACGATGACCACCGAATGGCCCAGATTTAGGATCGATCTGATGCTAGATTTGGTGACCAGACCTACGCCGAGGGCCATTATGTAGTCTCTGTAGAAGGGCACGAGGAATTGGGAGGTCAATGTTAGCAGATGCGCCTTGACTCCCGGGAACAGGCTGCCAAACTGGGTCCTGCTGGTGTCAGCGGGGTTCTCGTAGCACATGGCGCCCGTGATGCCAAAGGCGATGACCCCATGTGGGTGATAGGCAAAGAGATAACGGGGGCCGATCTGATTTTCGACTGTGACGTGGCGCAGCCGTCTTGAGATGAGACCGCAGACCGACATGAAGTGCACCAGCGAGTGGGGTAGACCGCTGGTCCACGCAGGGTAGCACAGCTGCTGCGAGTCGGCCGCGTCTTCCAGCGAGGGAGGCAATTTGACAGTTTTGTGTAGTTTGATAGGGAAGTAGTCCATGAAGCCGGCGTAAATCCACTGCGACTTGAGCCAGCTGCTCTGACGCGTGACGGAGGGCCGCAAGGCCAGATAGTAGACCAGATACGCCGCCAGCGGCGGCCACCACAGCGGCCCGAGCGAGACCAACAAGAAGAAAAGCGCCGGCAGCAGAATGATGGAAGAACAATGCAGTAGCACGGCCAGCGTCTGCCAGCGCTGCGCGCTTGTCGTGGCCACGGGCGCAGCCCGGCGGCCGTGTGGCCGGTACAGAGGGAACCTTTTGGGCATGTCAAAACAAAGTCACGTGACGCGAGATTATAAATGAAGGCAGGCCAAGAAGAGGAAGAAAAAAAGCTAATGGGCGAACTCTTGTCTTACAAATTAGCAAGCACTCGCAGGATGGTAGAGCGAGGCCCGGACGCGTGGTTCGAGCAGATAAAACGGTGCCAAGCGCTTGCGGAGAGCGACATGAAGCTGCTCTGCGAGCGCGTGAAGGACCTGCTGATGGAGGAGTCGAACATCCAGCCCGTGAGGTCGCCAGTGACGGTGTGCGGGGACATCCACGGGCAGTTCCACGACCTGCTCGAGCTCTTCAAGGTGGCCGGGGGGTTCCCGAGCAGCTCGCTGGGCTGCAACTACGTGTTCCTGGGCGACTACGTGGACAGAGGGTACTTTTCGCTCGAGACGTTCACGCTCTTGATGATTCTCAAGGTGAAGTATCCGCAGCACATCACGTTGGTGCGGGGCAACCACGAGTCGCGCCAGATCACGCAGGTCTACGGGTTCTACGAGGAGTGTCTCAACAAGTACGGCTCGACCATGGTGTGGAAGTACTGCTGCCAGGTGTTCGACTTCCTTACGTTGTCGGCCATCATCGACGGCCAGATCCTCTGCATCCACGGCGGGCTCTCGCCGGAGATCAGGATGTTGGACCAGATCCGCGTGCTCTCGCGCGCCCAGGAGGTGCCGCACGAGGGTGGCTTCTGCGACTTGGTGTGGTCCGACCCCGACAACGTCGAGACATGGGCCATATCGCCTAGAGGTGCCGGCTGGTTGTTCGGGGCCAAGGTTGCGCGCGAGTTCAACCACGTCAACGGGCTCCAGCTGATTGCGCGCGCGCACCAGCTCGTTATGGAGGGCTTCCGCTACCACTTCGCCGAAAAGGACGTTGTCACTGTCTGGTCTGCTCCAAACTACTGCTACCGTTGTGGGAATGTGGCCAGTGTGATGAAGGTCGACGACTCGCTCGATGTCAGCTTCCAGATCTTCTCCGCCGTGCCCGACGACACCATCAAGGCCGGCCAGGCGCAGGGCGCGTCGCAGGGCCAGGGCCAGGGCCGCGGCACCAAGGCGTCTGCCGAGTACTTCCTCTAGCTTTCTATGTATGTATGTATGCTTTTAATGATTCTTGTAGTGTATGACAGCAGAATTGTTGTGCGCGCGACATGGCTTTTGTTGTGCGCGACAAGGTTTGTTGTTGTGGAATGCACAGCCCGGTTTTTATTTTTTAATTCTCTTTTATTTTTTTAAATAATAATTTTTATAATTTTTTTTTTTTTAATTTTTTTTTAAAATTCTGTCTTCTGGTGCTTAGCGATGACAGATCCAAGTGTGGCGGAGCCTGCCAAGCGCAAGCGTGGCAGACCTAAGTTGCCTCCGCTTGCACAGCGCACCAAATGCCGATATGTCCATAGACTCGCGCCGGGCCAGGGCAAGAAGCGTGGCAGAAAGCCCAAGGGGTACCACGAGCTGAGTGTTCAGCAACAGCAGCAGCAGCAGCAACAGATTGCGCAGCACGTTCATGCGACCCATTTCCATCACATGCAACAGCAGCAGCAGCAGCACCAGCCACACGCTCAACAGCAGCAACAACATCAGCCACACGCTCAGCAGCACCAGCCGCAACATCCGCAGCAGCGCCAGCACCAGCACCAGCACCAGCACCAGCAACAACAACAACAGCATGCACCTCATATGTATCAGGTAATGCCACACCAACACATTCCAATACCGAGCCCGCTAACTCTGCCGGTGAATCACATGCAGCAGCATGTGCATCTGACAGGTGTGCCGTTTCCTGCGCTCGCAATAACGACAAGCACATCCTCACAACTGCCGCCGCACACTTCCGCTCCAGTGCACTATGACTACCTTCCGGTGATCCCAAATAACACTGTGCCGTTGATGCACAAGACACCCACCGAACAGCCAATTGTTCATGCCCAAATGGAAGACGCTGCCAATGTTTTGATCCAGGCGGCCACCACAACCACCACCACCACTGTCGATAAAACCCCCAACCCGGTGACAACTAATGCTAACGCTAATGTCGTCTCAAATTTTAACGCTAATCCAAGCACTGTTACAACCACAACTGACCCAGGAAGCATATAATAGAATACGGGTAGTACTACCAGTGTCATTGCTACTACTACCTGTATGCGTTACTCTTCTTTGTTGTATAGATAGATTGATAAAAAATGATAAATAGTAATAGATTACTTAAGCTCACGCGACCTGCTTCGGACTTTCAAACATGCGAAACTCTTGTTATGGGGTTAATTTCTTCTTAGTAAAGCATAACCGAGCCGAACCGAGCCGAACCGAGCCGAACTTTTTTGCCGGATTCAGTTTTTTTTCTAGATAAAACGATTCCTAAATTGCAAAACTTAATTTTTGTACTCATACAAGAATATACGCTCATTAAAGAAGGTAATTAGTGCATTATTTTTAACAGTCTATAAAAGTATAAGATTAATCATCAGAAAAGCTGTCATCGTCGGAGAAAACGTCATCAGTAGCAAGAACCGAAGAGCAGGTGGCAGCAGGGCCAACAGTCGCACTAGTAGCGGCAGGTACTGGGTTTGAATTTGTTTTTTGCACTTGTTGTTCCTCCTCATGCTCCTCATCATCTGAAAATACATCATCTTCAAATTTTTTGACTAAATCAGCGGACTGAGCCTGTGAAGCTTTAGAGAACAATCTTTCAAACTCGTTATCATACCCACTACCACCTTTGCTGCTATCATCATCACTTGCTATGTCTAGATTGATAACGGTATTTACGTTCTTTGCTCTTATTGCAGGTCTTGGCTGCAAGCCAGCATCTTGTGAAACTTCAGGTTTAAATGTGGGCTCTTGTGAACGAGACACCGGCCGTGGTCTTGGTTGTTCTTGTGTAGTTGGGGTAGAAGAGAACAGCTCATCCAGTAAATCAGAATGATCTTGCTCCCTTTCCTCTATTGTCCTCTTGGAAGGTCGTCCCAAGGTTTGGAATCCACCCTTAAGGTCGACCCAGTCAAGTACTTCTTTTTGTTTTTTCCTTTTGGGGACCCTTTTGTTTTGGAATTTATTTGTCTTCGCAATGACCTGGCCAATTAACTCTTCTTCATCTTCTTTAACTTCTCTTGAGATGTCTTTATCAACAAGCACTATTCGCGATGTAAAAAATGGCTTCTGTTCAAACATTTCTAAATTGGCACCATTGTTATTCAATCCATGGATACCCACTTTGGTCCATTGATCAACCTCCAATCCATGTTTTTGCTGATACATGGCATCTTGCTTGGCCAATTGATCTTGCATATGTTCGTATTTATTAATTGCTGATACAAATTTGTCATGCTCATTACCAGCAAATAGGCAAACAACTTTACCTTGTCTTTTACGACCCGTACGTCCCATTCTTTGTAACGTTTTGATTGGCGACGAAGTATTATCGAATGTGATAATCAAATCAACTTGACCAATGTCTAGACCTTCCTCAGCAATTGAGGTGGCCACTAAAATGTTGTAGGTAGAAGATTTGAATGAGTCCAAGATGGTATTCTGACGTTTCTGGTTAAGACCATGAAGATGTGCCAACGTAGAAGAATCTTCGTTATCAGTCGTCATTAGAGAAGACGTTAGAGATTCCTCTTCTTCACTATCTTTCTTCCTTTTTTTTTTATTGGAGGCAGTAGTAGCCTTTGATTTACCTCTGTTCTTAGTTGAATCTTTACTTGCCTGACCTAAGAAAATGTGAGGTCTTAACTTATTGCCACCTAGGGCTTCATTCGCCTTTTCAATTTCTTTCACAACTAATAAGGCAACATCTCTCATTTCAACAAAGACAATGCACTTACTGTTCGTTGTGTCACCATTTTCGTAAAATTCTTTGAGTTCCGATATTAAATGGGTAAACTTGGAATGACACCAATCACTCAGCATTTTGCCTTCATTTTTCTTCAACAAAGTGTCTAGTTGGTAGTTGAGAGACTTCATCCCGTTTCCGTTCCAGAATTCAGCCAAATATTTTGATTTCGATTTACCCTTGGTATATTCTTGGTGCTTTTCCTTCAGCATGGTTGCAAAGGACAGGATGCCGTAAGTCTTGAGCCTAGTGATTAGCATTCCAGCCAAAGACAACACATGCAATTGGGCCTTGGCAACCCACGATTTGGCGTTTGAGTCGATCAGGGCCTTTTTCTGATTTTGCAGAGAAGCAAAATGAGTTACCCTACTAGGGTCAGAGGAGTTGTAGTAGCCGTTCATGTGGCAATACGCGACCCAAGGCTTGATAATCGCGTACATGGTTTGCAAGATGGGGTCAAAGCAAGGCAGAGGCTCACAGTCAATCTTGATGAGATCCAGATCATTGATGTAGGGTACGATCTGCGGATGGGAGTTTGACTTTGAGATGACCCGCTCGATGTTCAGATTTGTAACTACTTTCTGGACATCCTCTAGCGTCTGGCCGGGCGTTGCAGTCAAGCCAATGATTCGGACCTGGTCGGACAGTTTTCTGCTATTGAGATAATCGACTATTTGAGCGTACGCGAAATTCGACGCGCCGCCTCGGTGCGCTTCATCGATGATGATAAGCTTGATCTGGGTCGCGTCCAGGACCTGCGAACGCAGGTCGTTGATGACGACGTGCGGAGTGGAGAAGACGATCTTGGAGCAGGCCCAAATTTCAGGTCTTTGCTTCACCTGTTTGTCTAGCAGAACCGTGGTTAGACTCGGATCGATACCCACGATGGAACAGCACGCATGGAGCTGCTGAGCTACCAACGGCCTTGTTGGCGCCAAAAACAGGATCTTGTCCTGCGGATACCACAGATTGAAATTGTACATGGTAACAGCCGCAATCAGCGTTTTACCCAGACCCGTAGGCAGAGCCACGAGCGTGTTACACGAGAGACACGCCTGCGTCAGTTCGCGCTGGTACGACCTGGGCGGCGGCATCACAGGATAATACGCTTCTACCATGCTTGTGTGTGAGTGTGAGAGCGCGAGCGCGTGCGCAGTACGTGCTTGCGGTCGATCCCTAGATCCAACTGATATAAATCTTCTATAGGTGAAATTTGTATACAGAGAGAGAGATCCCAAAATGCTCAGCACAAATGCTCAGCACAAATACTAAGCAGAATGTAGCAAACACCCAAACAGCTCGAATCAAAGGTCGCTGGCGACCGCGACCGCTACACATCACCTCACCGCAGCAAAAACCACCATTCCACGCCGCCATTCCACGCCACCCCTCGCAACCGCTTGCCACAGCCGCCAAAACGCCCTCCGTCTACAAACTGCTGATTCCGTATCAGGAAGATGATTCCAGTGAGGAGCAAAAATTAAAAAGGGCACAGAGAGGAGAAGGGCAAACGCCCCAGGCGGGGCATTTGAAGCCGAGCCTGTGGCTGGAGTGGGAAGTGTGCTTGCTGCGCCGCTTGCACTGCGTGCAGGGCCGCAGTCGCGCGGGTCAGCGGGCTGCGGACGGCTCGAACGAGCCGCCGTGCGCGCGGCTGAGCATTTTATTTGTTTGTGGCACACGAAAGTTATGCTCAACTGAAAGGCAACCAGCTGGCTGTCACTATTTCCTCTTGCTAAACAGCAAAATGGAACCGTTAGTGAGCAGCGGCAGAGGCGGAGCGGGCAACATCCGCGGACGGTCGAAGACAAGAAGGGACGACGTGGATCTGGAGGACAACGAGCCGGCGGAGCGGCTCGTGAGCGTAGGAAGGGGCGGAAGGGCCAACGTGTCGACGGCGGGGCAGGAGCGCGCGCGCTCGGCAAGCAACAAGCGGCCGCTGTCCCTGCAGCCCGAGGACGAACACGACTTGGTGCCGGTGTTCAGCGTCGGCAGAGGCGGTGCCGGGAACATGACGTACAAGGGTACGAGCAGCAGTGGCGCAGGCCACGGGCTAGGGGTCGCCTGCAGCCACAACAGCGGCGCGGCGGCCGCGGCCGGCGGCACTGCCAGCGACAGCACCGCGCAGAGACGCGCGTGGTGGCAGAAGTTGCTTTGCTTATAGGATGCTACACAGAAGGTATACAGTGCGCGCCGCTAGTGGGCGGCCCCCACCCAGTGGCGCCAGTCGTGCTTGGCCCTGTAGAAGATCCAGAACCACATCGTGGCTCCGAGCGCCGTGGCAGTCAGGCGGAAGAAGGGCCCCGCCTGAGGCCTCACGGCTCCTGAGGCTGCGTTCGCGTTCATTTTCCGTTGGGGAAAAGAAGAAGAAGTATTGGCTCGTTCGAGCCTTGTATTTTTTTTGGCTTACGTTCTCAGCCTCCCGGCTGCATTCCAAAAAAAATCACTTCTTCCTCTTCTCTCGCTTCTCTTCCTGGAGCCATGGAACCGGAGATGGATGTCGAAACCACGGAGGCCAACGTGCTCCGGCTGGCGCTGGACCCGGCCGGGAATACGCGGGTGCAGCAGCGGCTTGCGTCCGGCGAGTACCCGCTGCTGTGCGCGCTGCTGGCGCCGCACGCCGCGCAGCTGGCCCGCCACAAGAACGGAACCTACGTGGCGCAGAAAATGGTGGCGCTGTTGAAGACCAGACCGGCCTCGGAACAGCAGCAGGTGGTGGCAATGCTAGTCACGGGCTGCCAGGGCCACGTGGCGGACCTGCTGGCCGACACGTACGCCAACTATTTCGTTCAGGCGCTTTGTCAACACACATCGGCTCTCTGGCCTGAAATTCTCTTGGCGTTCCCAGACGTGGCTCTCAGCCGCTACGGGTCGCGCGCAGTCAGGTCCATGGTGGAGCAGTATCCGCACGCGTCGGGGCCGTCCGCGAGCCCAGGCGCGAGCCCCGGCCCGCCCCACGCCATTGTCAGCAGCGTCGTTGACGTCATTCTCAACCACCTTGCCGTACTCATCGTCGATCCCAACGGATCAATCTTGACCAACTGGCTCCTGGACCAGCCGAACTTCCACGCGCAGATCGTCGCCGCGCTGTGCGACTCAAACTCAATTGGCCAGGTGGGCGCCACCAAGCTAGGAGGCTTGGCATTGCTCAAGCTGGCCCAACAATACCCCAACAACGCGTTGCTGGACGCCATCTTCTCCTTGTCAAACCTCTCGTTCCTAGTCAACAACATGTACGGGCCCAGTCTGATCCTCAAATGCATACCCATGCTCGGTATGGACCAGAGAGAGAGACACATGAACACCCTCAAACAAGTCTTGTTGGAGCTACCTGCCAAAAACACAACCAACAACCAGATCAAACGACTGATGGACGAGTGCGGGATCGTCAACCATGTGCGTCCAAGCTCAAACTCCATGTCTCAAGTCTGGCAGAGGGAGAGATCCATTTCTAATCTCAGTCTAGGCAGCGGCGGTGGCAACAGATCAAGATCCAATTCCGCCATCACCATGAACGCTTTCATCATGCAATTGCAAGCCAACCATCAGCACCAACATCTATCACCTCCACTGCCATTGCAACAACAACAGCAACAGCACCAGCCTGCTTTGGTACCTCCGCCCCAACCGGTTCAACAGTACTATAGCCCCCATCAGATACCTCCTCAGACAAACCTCCAATTCCCCTCTCTGCAACCCATTCCGGTCTCAAACTATATGCCGCCTGCACTCCATCTGCAACAACAGTTACAGCCACAGCAGCCGCAGATGCAGCAGCAGCAATTTTATGCCACTGAGGAGCTGGGTGATGACTTCCTTAGACAGCAATTGGACGGTCTTTATGAAAAATAACTAAAACTCTATTTATAACGTATATATGAAGCGGCAGCCAGCTACTGTGGAAGCACGCACACACACATAATTAATGATTTATATCTCATGACAGAATCTCTTGTCGCGCCGCGACAAAAATGTTAGTTGCACTTTTTTCCAATTTTTCAAAGTGGTGGTGAGTGGAAGAACCCGATAATAAGTAATTAATCTGGTTTACAGTTTCAACCTTTTTCTCTAATTAAGTAGTTGAAAGGCGCAATCGATATGGCTTTCAGAGACTCATTATCACAGCTAACGGGGCCGTTGCCGGTGACGGCCTTAGAATCGTCAGGTGCGATTCCGTCGGCTACTTTGATTGACAACTTCAGTGCGCATGAAGCGCTAGATGCCTTGGCACAGGAGACAGTTACCGACGAAAGGGTAGTGGCTTTCATCATCGCACGCTCTACCGAACTTATCCTTGACGATGATGTTGAACAAGCAAATTCCCTTAATACCACGGCCTTAGTCAAATATATCAATTCCAATGTGTCCAATACAGATTCTCAACATCAGCTTTTGACTTTGGCTTCTTGCATCGTTCTTTGTGCTAAAATTGTCGGCGACAATGACAAGGAAATACTCAAGGCCATTCTCTTAGCATACCTTTCTAACTCCAATAAGGAGTATTTCGGTATCTATGCGGCTCATCTCAAACATGTTTTCATGAATAAGTTGACCCGTGATTCAATTATTGAGTTAACTACCGAGGAAAATGTCAACTCACTAATCAATATTCTCAATGATGTGTGTCTTGGGTCCAGTATAGATCTAGCAACTAAATACGATTCCCTCTTCCTATTCTGGTGTTACACTTTCCAATACAAGTTCACCAAAAACCAGGTTGTGTCTTCTGTCCCATTGTTGCTCCAGATGGCACGTAATGCAATCAAGGAAAAGGTCATCCGTTTGGCCGTTGCTTGTCTTGTCAACTTGGGCACCCAGGCTTACAAGCCATTGGTCATGAACCATGGTGGGGAAATTCTCAAATCGATTTCGGAACGTAAGTGGTCTGACGAGGAGTTGAAGGAGGACTTACTGAATTTGAGAACTCAATTGGACGAATTCACCCTAGGGTTCACCAACTGGGACGAATATTCTGAAGAATTGCGTTCAGGCAAGTACCGCTGGTCACCAATCCACCACTCCGAAGAATTCTGGTTAGACAACTGGTCAAAGTTCAAGGACAACAACTGGAAAAACTTGAAGACCATGGTGACTGTGTTCAATGGTAATGACGATGTCAGCAAGGGTGTTGTCTGTTACGATTTATCGAAGTTGATTCCTCTCATCCCAGAATTAGTTCAAGTGTTGACCAAACTGGGCACCAAAGAGATTATCATGAAGTTGATGTCCGAAGGTAACCCGGAGGTTAAATACGAAGCTTTGAAATGCACCCAATTGATGGTTGCTAAATCCATCTGAGGTGTGACTTTGGCAAATTGAGATAAAAAAGATAAGTCCATATTTATATTGTGTATTGATTATAACCCCATTTCAACATTACATTCATGTTTATTTGACGACAAAGTAGAGTATAAGTAGTTATTTTGCAGCGTATGTCATACTACTGAGTTTAAAGTCGCCCTCTTTGGAGACTGAAAATTTCCCTGAGATATTTGGCCTCTTTGTGTCTCACTCTTTTTATTAGAAAATTAGTCTATCACAAACATTGCTGTGAGCGGTTCAAATAGTTTATACTGAGGGATTTCGCGTCTCCTCAGCGTTTTAAGGGAATTTTTTCTAGACGAGAGCATCAGTTTGGACTAGAAACAATACACCCAAAAGCAGTATCAAGTGCTGCTTAAAAAGGTATTACTCTCTAGATTGGAATACGTAGTACCCATTAGTTTAAGCAATTTGCTATCGACATTGTAGCTTCCTATCGAACCCTTATACGAAAACGGCTTTTTGAGCGAATTTAAGATCTCGCTTTCTATCACCACACTCGTCCAGAAAGGACCACGTTATGGCCGGAAATGTAAATATACATCTTTTATATTTTATTGAGACAAACAATGTTGAATTTAGAGTGCTAATAGTTCCATCTTATGATAGATCGAACGTTGAAACATACCCAGAACTACACATTCAAGAAATATTTAAAAACCCAAACTTCTCCCTCCGCCTTGCAACTAGTACCTGTCCTCCCATCAAACCGCTGGGGTATTTGCAATCAGACTTATTGAGTTACATGCACATCGTATATTGCACATTGCAGCCGCACGATTTTGCGCCGTTCTTTTGCCAGGACAGCCCGCACCACTCTTGCCACACAACGCACTATCTGCCTCGCTCGCCGCGGCTGAACCCTGAAAACGGCTATGCCCCTGTCTGAGCAACAGTTTTCGGAGTTTCCGTTTTCGGCCGGCCGAATGATTGAAGCTCCAGCTGTAAATGGAACGGCTTTAAGCGGCTTCTTCCTCTTTCGGCAATACCCTTTTTGAATTTTTTTTTCACTATGTGGATTGGAGATAGCAAAAGGAGTCATCTTCTTGGCATTAGTGATTAGTAAGAGCAGGGTGCATAACACTTCTTTCTTTTGTAATGGGCCGCGAAGATAATAACAGCGATTCGTACAGCATAGAGTCGCACGACAGTGCAGGCCAGCGCAAACATAGAGCCTCGGATGCGGACAATGGTCATACGTCAGAATACGATCAAGAGGATTTGGCCGCTGTGCCGGTGTTGCTAGTCGGCCGCGAGAGCGCAGAGGGCGATAGCATAGGACTCAGCGACGCGCAGCGTGTGGACAGCAGGCTTTCGCGCAACCTGTCGCGCCATATGTCGCACGTCAGCACCATCTTCCAGGAGATTAGAGAAGATAACGCCGTGGCCTTGGCGCTACAACAGCAGGCCGGGGATGCCCTAGAGCTACCCAAACACGAACAGGACCCAAGCGAAGAAGTCAATAGAGTCGCAAAGGTAGCTAGTCGCAGCTGCGGTGACGAAAAGTCGTTTGAACAGGACGATAGTCTTGCTGGCCAATCAGATGATTCAAAGGCAGAAGAGGAAGACGACCAGCAGCAGGAAGATTCTCCGCCCGATGGCGGGTTTTGGGCTTGGACAACTGCGTTTGCTATCATGTGTGTCAATGCGTTTTCCTGGGGTGGTAACTCCGCGTTTGGGGTGTATCTTAACTACTATATTGAAAATGATTATTTTCCCGGAGCTAACATGGAGGAGTATGTCACGATCGGTGGGTTGCTCTTAGGTCTCAGTTTCATGATCTGCTCTCTATCCAATACCTTAGTCCAACGTTGGAATTACAAGTTAATCATGCTCATTGGTACGGCCCTCATCTTCCTTTCGTTTTGGTTGGCTTCCATTGCAAAGACCATAACACAATTGATTATGTTCCAAGGTTTCATCATGTCCATTGGGTATGGTTTAGCTGCAGGTGCATGCTTTTTGATTATCCCAATGTGGTTTAAGCGTAACAGATCCGTCGCCCAAGGTATCGCGGCCTCTGGTGCGGGTTTAGGTGGGATCATCTTTTCAAGACCGGTTCAACAAATGATCAACAATATCCAGCCAGATGGTATCAAATGGGCGTTGAGAATGCAGGCATGTGTTTGTGGGTTCATGCTTATTCTGTCTATCTTATTAATGAGAACTTGCAAATCTTTAATTGACCCTAAGTTGGGTACGAAGGAAAAACCTGTTTTGAAAGAGATTTATTCATTTTTCCTTAGATGGGACTTATACTCGCAACCGCCAATGATGAGTTTGATTATCTGGAACATGGTTTATGGTATTGCTTATACCATTTTATTATTTTCATTTTCTGCTTATGCCACAGCTGTTGGTCTGACATATGAGCAAGGTTCAAATGTTACCACTGTCCAATCCGTTGCCCAGTTAATAGGCAGACCAATCTTAGGCTCCATTTCAGATCGTGTTGGTAGAATCAATCTCACCATGATCATCACTGTATTTTTATCAATATTAGTTCTATGTTGGTGGACTTTCATCAAATCGTATGCTGAGCTATTGGTATTTGGGTTCATTGCTGGGTTTACGATGGGTATCAACTGGGTCAATTTTGGCCCTATGACTGCTGACTATTGTGGTGGTGGGTCGAATGACTCGTTCCATGCTTTCAGCATGCTGACGTTTAGTGGTGGGATCCCATTGCTAGTGGCGGAATTGATCGGTTTGAAATTGCGTAGACCGGAAATGGAAAAGCCATTCTTGTACTGTCAAATTTTGGTTGGAGTCGCAGGAATACTTTCGGCCTTTATCTTGATCCCTATGAGAGAATGGAAGGTTAAAAAGACGTTGAAAACCAGGTTGCAGCTAGCGGGCAACACCAACGAAAGACTGGAATATCTGCTCAGACCCGGGGTTGGCGGTTACATCACACGAACTGTGTACCCGATTACAGTGTAAAAAGTGATTCTTATTATTGTGTAGTATATATATAGCATGGAAACGCCACAGATACATGATTATTTAATCTATTCATCATCCTCGTCGTCATCGGATTCAGCTTCATCGAGCCATTTGATGAACGATCTGGCTTGTTTCCTGATGTTTCTACAGGTGGTCTTGTCGTCGGTGTATTTAGCAGTGACGTGGCTGGCCCAGTCTCTGATGACGTCTTCGCTCACGAGATCCTCGTCGTAGAGCTTCATGAGGATCTTGGGCACCTGGGAGGCGAGTTCTGGCGCTTGCTTGGCGATCATTCTTTCGATACCGCCGAGCAAGGACTTCTCGTGCTTCTCGGAGATGACCAGCTTGGCTAGCAGGGCCTTGAAGTCGACGATTTCCTCGAGGATATCGTCGGAGAAGAGCACCTGGGCCAAGACCTCAACGGTTTCTCTGTCGTTCTGGATGGAGAGCTCAGCAGCCTTTTTGTAGATTTCGACAATGTCCAGCTCGTCCTGCTGGAGCACCCACTTGCCGAAGTCCACGTAGGCAGACTTGTCGACGGAGGAGGCTGGGGCGAGCTGGTTGGCTCTAGCGCGCACGGCGTCCTCAGACGTGTCTACGGCCCAGTCGTCGTCGTTGGCGAACGAGGAGGCTGCGGCTGGGGTCTCGGCGTCGGCGGCTGCGCCGCCCGAGACGCCGCTCTGGGTCTTGTTGGCGATGTCTGAGATAGACTGGCCACCACCGACGACGTTGGCGCTGGCGGTGGCGGTCTTCTTGGCCTTCTTTTCCTTAGGCGGCGGGTTCTTGAGGATGTAGCCGCACAACTTGAGTCTTGGGTCGACGACGGTGACCTTACCGCACGCCTTACAGTCACGCTGCAAGTCCTGCTGCTTGGTCACCTCGAGCACGGTTTCGGGGTTGGAGCACTCTGGACAGAGCACGAACTTGGCAATGAACCCGTCGAGCACGTCCTGCAAATGGGCCTGCTCGTGGTGCCCGTTGATGATGAACTTCTCGTTCTTTGCGTCGATTGCCGTCTGCGCACCGAGCTCGAACCCGAAGTACTTGATTACATACGACACAGGTCTGGCGAGCGCGCGCGCCACCTCCTGCGCGTTCAGGACGCTGGTTTTCACACCGTTCCCACGCCCCTCCTTCTTGATCTGCAACAGCGGCATTTTGTAACGGTAGAACGGATCCGCATTGTCTCTGCAGATGTTCACAAGCGACATGGTTCTGTGTTTGAGAGAGAGAAGAGATGGAAAAGAGATGGAGAACCGTGAAAAATGCCTAAATTCCTAAAAATTTTTCACTATCCATATACAGGATCTCAGATAGCCTGTAAGTCTGTTAGCCTCGAGTCTATTCTGACCTCGCTCCCAGCTCTCTTTCACACTCTTCCACTCTCTTACACACTATGGACACGTCCAGAGAGTGCGAACGCATAGCGGACGCGTGTCGCGGCGCGCTGGCCGCACCCAGACCCACCTGCGAATGGGACCAGCTTCTGTGGGACCTGAATGGCGCGCAAAACAAGCAAGAGCCCACCTTCGCGCTGATCGAGCATCTGGCGCGGGCGCTGGCGCGCGCGTCTGCGCGCGACGGCCCGCGCGAGGCCCATCTGCTGGCGCTGCTGGTCACGCTGTTCAACTGCACGCACAAGCACATCGCAGACCCGACCGACGCGCAGATCTCGCTGCTGCAGCAGCCGCTCAAGCTGCTGGTGTCGTCCAAGTCGGACGACGGGCTGAACTTCGCCGCCATCCAGTTCTTCGCCAGCGTCACCCTGGGCATCCTGCTCAGGTGCAAAAAATACACTCCGGCGCTGAATCTGTACCGGGTGCTCAGCAACGTGCGCATGCCGCAGGCCATCGAGTCGCCCACGGCCATCCTGTACCACTTCGACATGGCGCTGTGCCAGCTGATCAGCGGCAGCCTGGCGCAGGCGCTGGGCGCGTTCGAGCGCGTGCTGCCGTACGCCGCGTGCAATCGCAAGCTGCATTTCAAGCTCATGACGTATCTGATGCCGCTGAGACTGCTCATGAACCACCAGCTGCCGCACCGGGCGTGCTTCGAGTCGGAGGGGCTGGACGTGGTGCAGCCGTTTTTTGACGCCGTCGCGCGCCTCGACCTGCCCAGGTACGAGCGGCTCGTCTCGGAGAACCAGCTCTTTCTGCTCAAGACTAACATGTACTCGGTCTACGTCCAGCTCATCACCGTGCTGGAGTACCGGATCGTCAAAAGAGCCATCCAGGTGTTCCAGGAGGACCCGCACAACGGCCACATCGTGCCGCTGGACGTGCTGGCCGCAGGCCTCGCCTGCGACGCAGACGTGGTCGAGGTCAAGTTGGTCAACATCATAGGCCGCGGCTGGATCAAGGGATACATCTCGCATGGCTTGGCGAAGTTGGTTCTCAGCAAGACGTCGCCGTTCATGAGGTGAGTTAGGGGTGAAATGCGCCAGATCTGGCCAACCACCTTCATGTCCAACACACCACAGTGCTGCTATACAGAGTTATCAAAAGAACAAATACAGATATACGAAGGGACCCCAATGGCAATCATGTGTTGGCCATGGGACTCGAATGTAATGTAGAGGTGGTCCAGACTAAGCTGGTTAACATCATAGGCAATGCATCTCGCATGGATTGGCGAGAGCACCGCCGGATCAAGGGATACATCTCGCATGGCTTGGCGAAGTTGGTCTTGAATGAGGCGTTACGGTTTACTAACCACCCAAAAGGGGAACTCGCACGCTCTGGCGAACACCACCACTTACAAGGTGATTCAGAAGTAAAGCTGGTATTCTTTTGTTATAAAATTAAAGTTAAAATTAATATCAAAGTATACTAATTTTTTGTATTATATGCTAATTCATCACTTGATCTCCATCAGCTTCTTGCTGCTGCTGCTGCTGCTGCTGAACTTGCTCCTGCCCCTGCCCGTGCACTTCAGAAAGTGATTGAGCTGAGCCTGATAGTAGCTGAGGTGGCTCATATTGAGGATCCTGTGCATTGAAGTGTGCTGAAATCCTCAAGAACAAGTTGGCTTGCATTACTCTTCTTGACAACTCAATCTGATTGATCTGGCCATTAGGCATAGTCGAAACCATCACTAACCTTGAGAATAACTCATCGGTAAACCCAGGTGGCCTCGTTCTGTCACTTATATCAAACCCAATCTCCCTCGATAGATTGAGTAATCTCCTGCTAAAATCACCACCTTCCGTATTGTTGATTAACTCTATTACCCTCTCAGGAGGACACGCGTTATTCTCTCCGCCCATACCCACATGATCTGTTATAATGTCAACATTTGAGGTTCTGCTCATCCTCATGGCAATCTCAGCTTGTTGCAATCCTGCCAGACCTCCATTATTTATCCTTTGCTGTTGTCTCCTCCTCCTGACTGCAGGTCTGTCATGCATCAATTGGAAAAATCTTTGAATGATGGGAGTATGACTGGTTGGAATACCTCCAAACACACATCTCAAAAATAATTCAATATCTTCTTCACCAATACCAACTTCTTCTAAATTGTAGTCACTGAAAAAATCCATTGCTTGTCGGCTGAATGAAACAAATCTTAATCTGGAAGCTGAATTTTGTAATGTTTGATATGATGGTGGGTTCATAACTACTTGACTAAGACCTCTAATGATCTGCGCCAATTCCAGCGATTCTCTATCATGCTCTTCAGTTGTTTCCACCAACTCAGATAAATGACGTCTCAAATTATTCACACCATCTCCACTGAAAACACAAAAGATACTCCTTTGATGCTGATTAAACTCACTTGGAGGTTCTCTGCAATACTTGGTGATATCAGGTCTCAAAAATTGAGAAATACCAGTTAGTGAAATGTGTGTCAATTTTGGGCATGCTTTTAATAGTTTATAGATTGGGAAAATTGTCAAGTGGATACAATAACTCAAATGAATTCTTTCTAATGATTCTTCCAATGTTCTGTTTTCAGCTAAAGCTGAAATACCAACATCATTGATGAGCGAGCATTTGACTAGACCAATTCTTCTTAGCTTTGGCAGAGTAGACAGTTCCATAACTGTGGCATTAGTCAATTGATTACAGCATGCAAAATCAATATACTGTAACCTGTAACAAGATCTGATCAAAATTTTTGCCCCTTCATCTGTTATATTACTACAATGGCCCAAATGGATATAGTGGAGGTTTTTGTTTAGTAATGCCAATGACCTCAATGACTGATCTGTTATAGAGGTACATTTAGATAAGACAACATTCCTTAGCTTTGGTGCTAATTGGACCAATTTTTCAATGGCTTTATCTGTAATGTTCTGACATTGAGTAAAATCCAACACTCTTAGTTTATCCAAAGACATCATTGACCCGGTCGGAGTTTCAAAACATTTCCAGTCAATGTGGGCATTTCTTGATATCTTAAACTCTTTTAAGGATTCCAAATTGAGGAAGATTTCGTAGAGAGATTTATTAGTGACCTTCTCACAGCCATGCAAATCTAACTCAACCAAATATGGGCAATTCAGAACCAACGAATGAACAATATTGTCATCTATGTCAGCACAGTCACTCAACTTTATTCTCTTCAACTGCGAACAGCTGTTGATCAATTTCAAAACGGCACCTCCGGAGACATTGCGCGAGCCTGGTGCATACAAACCTTGCAACCTCTCGCATTGACTGGACAATTGATTGTAGATGTCGTCTGTGATGTCATTGACCCCAGTCAAGTCAATTGACTGGAGTTTGGAGCACCCATTGAGCAGATCACAGATGGTTTTGGAGTGAATTTTGGAACAGTTGACGAGTGTGATTCTCTCTAGGTTTGTTGACCCCACAAAGAGACTCAACAGTTCGTCGTCAATGTAGTGCGGAACGAGTGACAGATTCAAGCGCTTGATGAAGCTGCGGTAGTCCCAGTGCGTATCGCTAAGTTTCATCACCGCGCATATCTTGTGTAGTGTGCTTTTGCTGTTGATGCCAGGCCGAAACCATATCGTGTCAATGACGATGCTCGCCCAGTACTTGCACGAAAGCATCACCGAGAAGAGGTCTGTCTTCTTCGTCACGTGCGAGAACACCATAGCTAAAAGTTCTGGCGGAAGCTGGCACACTTTGGACGCGTCCTGGAACCCGATGGCGTCGCCGACTCTTTGCCGCCCAATCAGACGCGTTTCTTCGGAGATTTTAGCTGCGCGATCCCGCAGAACCTGCCGATTCACCTCTGCAGCATCGCTCAGCGAGTTTGAATCCGGTGATGCCGAGCGACTTGTCGACTGCGACATCTTTCTTGTTAGAAGAGGAGTGTTATATAGCGACTCAGATAGAAAATTAAAAATTATTTATCAGCCATCAACTACTGCCAAAGTATTCGCCCTCGCATAATGCTCATGTGCTCAGCACGACATCTTACTTTGCTCACATTTGAAGTATCTTCTCAACTAGCACAGAGCCAGCTGCGCGGCGCAGCAGCCGCATTTCGTCTGATTTCTCAACAAGCTTCTCCTTCGAGCGTTCGCCAAGATGTCTTAAATACGCCACAGGTGTCATTTGGAGCTCTTGTTCGGTTAGGGGAAACTTCTTCAACAGGGCTCCTGTGGCCACCAGCTCAGACTCACCGGCAACAACGCTTTCCAGCCAAAGTTTGTTTGTCAAGACATCCGTAAAACATTCACCATATTTGGTTTCGAGCTTGAGCGGTTCGTGCTCGAGATCCACAGAAACATCGACGTCCAAGTCGAACTCCAAATCCATGACGTTGACAGTTTTGTTGACATGGGGCGTGCTTTGTTCACAACCATTGAGATCAATGACAACATTCTGCAAGTCCAGCATAGGACTCGAAGAGCCGCCCATGTGCGGAGAAAGCATCATCCGTTTACTCAAATTCTGAGAATTATGCTGGGATTGGGATTTTTGCATGGTTGGTGATTCTTCTTCCTCAGGAATTTCCTCTACAATCAGAGAAGGCATTTCGGTCAGCCCAGTACGATGTTCATTCGGATCAGGTCTGTTTATAGGGGTCGTCAGACCGTCGGAAACACGACGAGGAGTTGGAAGATCTACCAAGTTGATTTCGGAACTCGGCAAAGGAACATTAACAGTCGTATCAGGACTATTATGCGGCAGAGGCAATTGACTTTGCTGGGTTTGCTGGGATTGCGAAAAGATACCATTCTTTGACCTGTTTTTGTCTTTCTTTGACATCTTCTTCTGGTTTCTAGGTTTGTCATCATACTCTTTCAAGTTCAGCAAGTCATCGGATTGATCCACAGCGGCAGCTTGTAGTCTTTTCTTGAGTTTCTTACGTTCTTGTTTTTTCAACTTTTTGGCTTCCCTCTTTTCTATTTTAGACAGCTTTCTCGATTGCTTCTTTTTGATGCTTTTCTGAGAAGTAACGGTAGGCTGAATTTCGCTGTCTGCAGTAGGCCTTTCAATCACAGCGTCAATCACATGAGATTCGTTTCTTATGATCTTTTCACCATCAACATCATCTAAAACCTTCAAAGCGCCTTCAGGTTGAGCGTCATCTATTTGCCTATGAATCACAGTGCTTTCCCATTGTGACTTTTCTTCTTCCAAAGACATGATATGCTTTTTTAGTTTGCTCAATTCGTTCTTCTGTTCTAGCATCTTTTGGTTCATTTCTTCCATCATTTGTTGTTTCATCTCCTCCATGACTTGCTGCTTCAATTCTTCTAGCATGGCCTTATTCCTCTCAGCAGCGCTTGCCACATTATCCATCTCAGGTGTGGGTTCTGATGCGTTATCTTCTGTTTGAACCTCGACTGTCTTAAGTTCCGGTGCATGCTTTTTAGCTTCAATAACTGGCTCAGTAGTTTCATGGTTCTGTGATTCTTCCACAAAATTAACATCGGTAGCATCATGGTACTGGTTAATAGAAGAATCATTTAATGGACCGGTGATATCTTCTACTTGAGGAATTTCAACCTCATCATTACCTTCGTTATTATCGTCAGTGTGGGGCACAACATTCTCTTTTGCATTTTCACTTTCACTAGCAGGGACTTCCTTTTCACTCTCAAAGTTCTCTGAATCGCTGTAGGTACCAGGTAGTTTGCTAGAGTGTTGTGGCTTTTTTCTTCTTGAAGAGAAATAGGTTTTCGGCATTTTAGATTCGGCTACGTTGAAGTCACTGAAATGGACGTCCAACTCTTCAGACCTAAAAATAGGAAAGGTTGGAAGCTCTTGCACAGCAGTATTGTCATCAATCTCGCTTGACAGTTCAATGTTAGCATCTTTATCCTCAAGAACTTCAAAATGTAATTCTTCTGCATCAACATTATGCTGAGATGAATCAATAGGTCCTGCAAGCGAGTCGCTTTGAATATCAATAGGATCATCAGATGTGCCTTTTGCTGAAACTCTGAGTGACCTTTTAGACCTTAGATTTCCATTATGGGTAGTTGGAGGCGTGGAAACAGGGGTATCAGAGTGGGGCTCATCCTCGTCATTATTTTGAGGATAACCAAAATCAGGGGCATCAATCTCTACATCAGCTTCTAGACCGCCAGTCATACCACTATGATAGCTGTCAACAGAAGTGTGCTGAGCCGAAGTGTGCGCATCATAATACTTATGGATGTAACAATGACCAGATTGAGACAAATGATTATCCTTGATCTCATTTTCATCACCCACTGTCCAATCCGAGAAGTTTATGCCACAATAAAGACATCGGCAAGTGTCGTCATTGAGTGATTTGTTCGCATAAAAGAATCCATTTTTATTAAGTAAAGTCGATGACGGAGCTTTAGGGTTATCACACCACTTAGGCTGAGGAAATGTCAGCCTCAAAATCTTTTGAACGTCACTTGAAGAAACTTGACCAAAGAATTTATCTTGACGCTGCCAAAATTTGTACCATTCTGATTCGACATGGCTGTCACAAAAATTACCAAAAAGTGCTAACGCATGAACCAATCTGCCATTGTGGCAGCCTGGAGATTGCAAGATGTGATTTCTAGTGTTCGCCGCTTCATCTATTGATGTTGTATAGTCACAATGGAGACATTTGACGGTTTTTGAAGAGTCCGGCACTAAACGCGAGTTGCTGAGAATTTTGATCAACGAGTCATCATGCCCCTTGTAAAACCCTCTAATCTCGTCTATCGGGAGATACTGATCTGGAATCGAAGACGCTGCTTCTTTATTGTTATTTCCGGCTTGCATTTGACGTTTTTCCTTGTCTGCTGCGAGTCTCTCGGTCCTTCTTTCGATCACCGATTCTTGCTCCATCAAATTTGTTTCTTTTGTTAGAAAATACCAGCAGTCAGGACTAGCTTTCAAATGCGAGGCAACTAGATCAGTTTCGCTTTCGGAATCGAATTGGTCCAAATGAACCTCACAGTAAACGCAGGTGCACCTGTCATCATTCAGTGTTTCTGGATGATAGAAAAACCCATTTCGAGCCAGAACCTCTGGAGACGGCACATTTGGGTTTTCTATGCACGAACGCTTCTTAGATTTCGTTCTGGTGAATGTTTCCAGACACGCATTATGCACATCTTCTATGTCCTCAGCGGCGATGCTGTCCCAACCTCCTGTCTGCTGTGACTGCATTATGGTCCGCCATATCCGAGCCAGAGAACACTGTCGAGAAAGTTCGTAGTGAACTGTGTCTATTTCTGCCAAGCTGCCGTCCAGCTTCGTGAGACAGCACGAACACTGCACACGCAAGGGTAGTTTGAGTGTAGGGTCCCATTTAAGTCCGCGACGCGCCAGCTCGTCCACCGTATATCGCACTGGTGTGTAAGAGACCTGCGTGCTTCCACGCTTCTGCGTCCTAAAACTGTCTATCAGCGAGTGATAGTCCATCATTGACCGGAGAAGGATCAAAACAAGACGCGTCTTCTCTGTTTACAATATAGAGGCCCCAAAAAATTACAACACAACTCGGTAGATGTCGTGAAAAATGTGCTCAGCACCGAAAAGTCCATTTTGCTCTCCAAAGAGGTACAGAGAGTAGGTTTAAATGGCTATAAACCACACAGCTGCAGACCTGTGGTCGGGAGCCAATTTTTCCTCTAACTTTTACTATTTGCCACATTATAAGCTAACACCACTTTTTTTGACTAGATGAACTCACTTTTATCCGTTAATCTCTGAGGAGGACATGCTGAAAGTACAGAAGAGATCACTGTCGTGGTTGACCACTACACCATTGGCGGTGGGATGGAAGATCTTTGGGCCATCGATTTCACTTGCGGACGAAATCGAGGACAAGGGCACGAACACGCCTTCTGCATCGCAGACATTCGTCTCGCTGATGCCTAAATTGACCAGACCAGAGCCGCTGTATCCTGGACACGTGCCACTAATGGCGCACGAGCGCGCTCTTTTGATGGCGGGCTCAGCTGTGGGCGCGGTGTTCCATCCAGAGAACAACAACCACATTGTCACCATCGGAGAGACCACGGCGTTCGAGTTCTTCTTGAAGAACTTGAGATCCAAAATGCTCCACGACCCTACCGGGAGACGCATATTGCGCGAGAGACCGTACATCACGAGCGAGAGCTTGGAAATGGTCAAATTGGGCGCCATGCCGGCAGGATCGTTCGGACGCGTTTACCACGATTGGTGCAAGACCAACGGTGTCAGTCCCGACACACGTGTTGATGTGAAGTTCATCGACGACGAGGAGTTGGCATTTGTGTTCCAAAGATACAGACAGGGCCACGACTTTGTGCATGCGCTGACCGGTTTGCCTATCTGGCGTGAGGGTGAGATTGCCGTGAAGTGGATCGAGTATTTGAACATGGGCGTGCCCTTTGCCGGCATGGGAGCTCTTGTCTCTCCGTGGACGGTCAAGAAACCCGATGAAAGACATAGATTGTTCGATGTGTACTATCCTTGGGGGTTGGAGTGTGCCAGCGAGATGGAGTCCAAGAAGAAATGCTTCATCAACGTGATGTGGGAGGAGGTTCTCGAGAGAGACGTGGCCGAATTGCGCGAAGAGCTGGGTGTTTCTGTGCCTCCCGACATGCGCCAGTTGAGAAAGAAGCAGAGACAAAAGCAAAAACAGAACCTACTGTAATTGCCCTTATGACTAATGAGCAAATGAGCCGAATTTCTAATGTTATCAGTTACGGATCTATTAAAGTGTTTAGTACGTATCTATTTAAAACTACAAAGCTGCCAGTCCTTCTTGAGCTGGTGATTTTTCGTCTACAGCACCAGCCTCCTGCTGGCTTTGTCGGAGTCTCTCGAGTCTCGCCTGTATAATGTCTTTGTCGAGTTTGATTTTGAATCTCCCGTTCTGTGATCTGACAACACTGAACTTTGGATGCGCGTTTTCACACTGCGGACCCAAGGGACAAAATCCGGCTAAGTATTTGTCGCATGCTACCTTACGCACGTGACGTCTCAGGCAGCGAGGTCCGTCCGGACAGAATCCTATTTGAGAGTAATCGTCGCATTCTGCAACAACTTTGACCTTGGACTGGGCGTCCACGTGCAAAAAGACGCACTCGCCAATGTCGTCCTGATCGCACTGGCCCGTCTGGGAGTAGTGGACACATTCGGGCATCTTGGCTAAATTGTATTCGTGCAAGAAATCGCAGTTGGGTCCCATTTTGCAGAGTCCACGGAGCCAGTATTTGCACACGATCTTGTTCTTGAAGCCTGGGCTTGGGTGTTTAAGTGGACAGGAGTTCCCCATGGGACACTGGCCCTGAGCATGGCGTCCTGCGCTGGTGGATGCGAGCCAGTACTCGCATACAGGTCTGTCGGGCCACAGAGCGAGACCGTGGTCCTGCAGAAGCAGCGGCTCGAAGGCAAAGTTTGTGCGGGTCTGTTTCTGCAGCTGGAACTGCTGCAGGGCCGTCTGCTGGCGTAAGCTGGCCGAGGGGTCTAGCATTATCAATGAATAGAAAGAAGAAGGATCTGTAAGAAGATTACAAATTTCCTGTTGATATAACGTCTGATACACGTCTTGTTTAAATCTGAGGAATCCTCTGGACCCAATATGCTCCGTCAGCAGCGATCGGTGCGTCACAAGATTCCGCAGCCACATTTGCGTACCGCTAAACCACCAAATGCCTTTGTAAGCAGCCACATAGGGTCTCTGGAAGAGGAGTTGCACGCGCTTTTGGCGCTTTTGCTAAACACGTTCATCTTTGGCAGCTGGCATGCCAACTTGGGACTTGGATCGCGCTCCGAGCTTGAACACGCCATCAACGAAAGAGCTGCAGAGCTTGCAGGAGGTTTGTTCGCAGAAGTCAGATGGTCAGACATCAATTTAGTGTATGTGATTCGTGATTCGCTTGATATCGTAGACAAGTGGGTCAACAGAAGCCTAGAAGAGCCGTTTGCTCTCAAAGACGACCCCAACCAGCTGATAAACCGAGAGCAGGCTCTCAGCAGAATCTTGCTGACTCGCATGGTGGAACGATACTGTCATGGCTCGCTGGAGCGGGACTTTCTCGTGGGACTGATAGATGGTGTGGGTCTGAAAAGCGTTATCGACGGATACTCGTACAACTACACTATTTGGCACATCATGCGCGAAACTCTCAAAAAGAGCCAGCAAACAGGACCGGGACACCGAAATGTGCGAAAGGATGCTCGCCGCCACAGCAAAACTGCGCGCAGTTCAATGAACCGTCTTTCTGCTATCGATAATTATCCCCCGTTGGAATACAAAGACGTGGCACCGATGTTGCGTCTAGCCAGCTCACTTACATTGATAACGCAATACCCCATTCTTTACTTGCTCGTGACGCTGGCATTTCAGATGCTGATCTCCGTGCCCATTCTGAACACTCTGTTGCGAAGACTGGTCTACTCTCACATTTTGCGTGTTTGCGAACAGAGCGAGACGGTGCTAGCCAAACTCGTCCACAAAATGACATTCACAATGTACCCGAACTTACCCCAGAGCAACAAGTGGGGGCTGAAACCGCGTTACGTTCCCCAGGACGACGCCGAGCTGGTTTCGCTTCGAGCGGAATGCGTTCAACTACTAACAGAAAAACTTCAGACTAGCAGTTCCCGCTGGAAGTGGCTGGTCGTCGACGGGACGGCAAACGGGGACGCAGAGCTGGCCGAACGTATCGTGGCGCTCTTCGAGGACAAGCACCACAACAAGACACTACTCTGGTCGCTGCTGTTGATGCTGAGCAGTCACGTGCTTGGGGCAAGGGTTAACAGGGTTCAGGGTTTGGTGTAATTTTTGGCCGTTCCAATTTTTCACTCTTGTATAATAGCAAGAGAGAAAAAATTTTACCCATTGACTTTGGGCTCTTTCTTTTCCTCAGGTAAGAACGAAGCAACCCTTGCAGACGAACCATGCAAATTTTTGTTAAGACTCTTACTGGTAAGACCATTACCTTGGAAGTCGAATCCTCCGACTCCATCGACAATGTCAAGCAAAAGATCCAAGACAAGGAAGGTATTCCACCTGACCAACAAAGATTGATCTTCGCTGGTAAGCAATTGGAAGACGGCAGAACCCTTTCTGACTACAACATCCAAAAGGAATCCACCTTGCACTTGGTCTTGAGATTGAGAGGTGGTGGTAAGAAGAGAAAGAAGAAGGTCTACACCACCCCAAAGAGAATCCCACACAAGCACAAGTCCATCAAGTTGGCTGTCCTTAACTACTACCAAGTCGACGGTGAAGGTAAGGTTACCAAGTTGAGAAACGAATGTCCAAAGTGTGGTGCTGGTATCTTCATGGCCAACATGAAGGACAGACAATACTGTGGTAAGTGTCACACCACCTTGAAGTTGAAATAAGCTAGTACCTTTATAGATCTTCTATAGCAGAATACATTTTAAACGGCTTCAAATAAGCGAGATCCGCTAAGCGGGCACCTAGTAGTAGGCTCTACCAGAAACAGCCCAGCTGGCCAGCTGGATTTTCATATGATTGATATGACCTTTTTGAGCTTTCCTCTTGAGATTCCAAAAAGTGCTCAGCATATGAAAATATTTAATTTTTTAAAGATTTACAAGTGAAAAAAAAATTTGACACTAAAGCATCATTAACAGTAGACTAGAGGATGGACTTGGAGCGCATGCTGAGTCTGGACGAGCTGGAGATGGCTGATGATCACAGCTCTGAGCAAACGGCGCGTGCTAGCGGTAGCACCAGCAGCGGTGAAACTCCTCCGACAGACGCAGATCTTGATCTGGACATGGACATGGAGATGGCATGGGATCTGGATCTGGAGCTAGACCAGCTGTTGCGTGGGAAGTCGACAATAGCGAAGGAAACCGCAATTGACAAACCTGCAACGGCGTCTGCGCAGAACCTGGACCTGGAGCGCGCGTTTAGCGTGCTGAAGGAAAACTACCTGGCTCTGATCGACGCACACAACACATTGCTGGACAAGCACGAGTCGCTGGCCAGAGAGCTGGCCAACGAAAAGACAATGGCACTCGAGAACCGCTGTCTGGTGACCCATTTGGCAGCAGAAGTCCAAAGGCTGAGATGTGATAAACGGTAAGAACAGCAGCCGAATCATTAAATGGGTAGGTAAGTATATAGCATTAATTTATAGAGCACATTAGAAAGTGCATAAAAACATCATCATCACTTAAGGCCTTGTCGGGTGCCCCGTATAGTGCTGGCTATGTCATTGGATGATGAGCACACATATGCTCAGCATCCAATGGCGAAGTTTAGTCGTGTGCTAGTGCTAGCGTGTCTAGCTCTAGTATATGCTGCAACTGGGATTCCTTATGACCATTGTACCAACCAGGACTCAACTACTGTTGTTCTTGGTTCTGATCAAATGGGTCAAGAATTAGGTTACATCATGGCATATGTGAAAAACCATTGAATAACCTAAATGAGGAATGAGGCCATGAGATTTCACACTTCGCTTTACCCTTCACGCTCCGTGCACACAATCAAAGACAATTTGTAAATTGCTTTGTGATTACCACAGAATATCTTGTTGCTCTAACCCCAAATCAGGCACATCGTTGCGTTCTTATTTCCTGCACCAGTTTCATCCAAAATATAGACATAGCAAAAGGTCTAACGGTTCAAATGAGCCCAACCCTCGATGACTTAATGTCTTACCTCCCCAATTCTCATCTATACTGTCCAATGTTATAACCTCTTACAAATCCTCCATCTTATCAACTCCATAACTTTTATCGGTAATGAGAAAATTTCAAAACTAATAGTGTCGCATTTATAGCTATTTTCAACCAAGACTCCAACACCTGCTGGACACACAGTGCAATGCCCAAAACCAGCTAAATGCCAGCTCATTACCGCCCAAAGGCCAGAAGATGAAGCCCGTGCGGTGCCTGCGTTTCCTGCTGAGCAGATGGCATTCATAGAAATTTTTTCACTTAGAGATTTGCTTAGGGGAAAATTTTTCAGATGATAAACCTTTTCTTCTGTAATGAGATCGACAATCATCCGTCTCGCAGAGGCTGCGGCCTCTGCAGCCGAGCGACTTGTTGCCACTCCAATCGTTGCAGAATCAAATTTGCATCCTAGGCTCAAAGCTGCGTTTGAGAAGCACGTGGGGCCAGAATTGACTCCTGTTCAGCACCAGTGCATTGACGAATTCACCAGATCGCCAAGAGGTATCGTTGTGAGAGCCAAAACTGGTACCGGTAAGACATATGCCTTCGGTATCCCGGTCATCCACGATGTTCTGACCCAGAAGTCAGGCGACTGGGTCAACTCCGTGGTGTTCGCGCCTACCAGAGACTTGGCCTTGCAGACCCAGCTGTCGCTAGATAAGGTTTTCAGCCAGTGTGTCTCTGTTCCAAAGGTCCAAACCAACAACAAGAAGCACAGCAGAGGCAAGTACGGCTACAAGAGAGAGTCGTCGCAGGCCAGTGCCAGCACCATCCCGCTTGTCGTTGGCCAGAGCTCGTACAACGGTATTCTTGCTCATTTCCGTCCTGGTAAGGTTGCGCCCCTAGTTGTGGCCTCTCCAGGTAGATTCATGGACATGTTACGTAATCAGCCTTCCTTCAGATCCAAGTTCGCCCATTTGAAGAACATCATCATTGACGAGGCCGACGAGTTGCTCAACGGGAATTTCAAGCAGGATATGAGAGATATCATCGACGAGTTGGGTGATCTCGCGGAAGGTGACAAGCCTAAAACCATGCTTTTCTCTGCCACCATCAACGAGGACGTTTTCGAATTGGCCGAAAGAGCCATTGGTAGAGAGTTCCCGTTTGTGGATGTCACCGGGTCCAAGGATCAGGAAGTTAACAAGAACATCACCCAAACTCTTGTTCAAACCTCCTCCTTGGCTAACTCTTACATCGGTGCAGTCGAAACCTTGGTCAGCAATGCTCAGCACGAGTCTAACTTCAAGGCCATTGTCTTCCTTTCTACCACCTCTGCCGTTGATTTCTTCTCCGAACTGATGACCGGTGCCACAAAGCGTGCTGGCTTACGTACCCAAGTCTGGCCTTTCCACGGTAAGCTTTCCCAAGGTAAGCGTGATGCTGTCCAGCAGAAGTTCAGAACTGCTCGCTCAGGTATTTTGGTTGCTTCTGGTATCGGTGCCAGAGGTATGGATTTCCCTAACGTTAACCATGTTATCCAGATTGGTGTCTGTTCTGAAATTGATCAGCACACCCACAAGATCGGTAGAACCGGTCGTAATGGTGCCAAGGGTGATGCCCTCTTATTCGCCAACAAGTATGAAATGCCATTTGTCAGAGCTTTAGAAAAGAACGGTAATGTTTTCAACCTGAAGGAATTAGATGAGAATGACGAAGATTTCCTACAAGTCAAGGAAGACGTCTGCAAGATTACCAAAAGCATGGGGAGAAACTACATCCATGACACCATTTACGGTTTCTTGGGTAACTATAGAAACGTTCCACCTAAGGTTGCTAGATTTAACATGACTGCCCTAGCTAAGGACAACGCCGAAATGTTCAACTTATTTGCTGGTGAACCAATGGACGACATGGATGAGCCTCTCAAGTTGAGTATGAGTTACAGAAACGCCGCAGAGATGAAGATCGACTTCGATGAATTAGAAGACTTGATCGATTTCACTGGTGCCAGACCAAGAAATACCGGCGGTAACAATAACAGAGGTGGCTACAGAAGCAACAACAGAGGTGGTAACCACAACTGGAATAACAGAGGTGGCGACAGAGGCGGTGACAGAGGCTACAACAGAGGTGGCGATAGAAGTTTCAACAGAGGTGGTGACAGAGGGGGCTTCAACAGAGGCAATGACAGACGCAGTGGCGACAGAGGTGACAGAAAGTCATCTAGATGGTAATTATAATTTTGTAAATATTTTTTGTGTACATAGGACCATGTTTAATAGAGTGTTAAATACCTTTTTTGTTTTGTTAGAAGATAATGGTGATGGCAACTTGATTGCAAGAGAAATAGCTTTTAGAATATTAAAAATGTCTATAGAGTGATGCAGAATTCATACGAACTTTATTTGGATGATGGATATTTATCCTGGTATGCTTCCAAAATCCTACGAAGAACGGCCCATGCCATTTGGACCCCATTATAAATGCCTTCATTTGAGGAAATCTTTAAGCTTTCTAGTGAATCCAATTTGCTCTGCATCTCATTCCACACCTTATTGACTAATTTGTTACAGACTTTCGTTCTCGCAATATCGTATTGCTTAGGTATACTTTCACCATACACAGCCTTTTGTAATACTGGATGGATGGTATTCGCCTGCAAGGGTTCAGGCAACACCAAAGCCGTTAACAAGATGTCCAAAGTGTAACTTCTCTGGCCGTTGAATTCTAGACAGAACGTATCATACCCGTTCTCTGCTAGCCAAGTAGATATCCCTGAATACTTCTCATTTGAACGTAATAACGCTTTCACAATGTAGGTCAGATCTAAGTAGTCGTACTGGGTAGGAATGGCAAACCCGTATTCGCATAGTAAAAACAACGCATCGTGCGGTCCGTAGTTGAACAATAACTCATTTCCCTGAGCAATATCGTCGACAGCAACCAAATCGAAGCCTGAGGCCAAGGGTTTGGCCTCACAATTGTTTTGAGGGGAATGGTTAATAAAATCTAGCAACGGGACCATGGTTATCTGATCCTGGGTCAGTTTCTCGTTTAAGAACGGATAATGCAAACAACGGGTATTCACTCGCAACCAGCATAACAGAAAGTCGTCGAATGGGTATTCCTGGTCTACGCTCTGCCAGTGTTCTAGCAACGTCTTGTATTGTTCTTTGGCATGTTCGCTGACCTGCTGAGGTAAAAGCGACCACAGCTCAGTGAAAGATGGATCTGTGCTACTCACCCAAGACAAAGGCATGAATTTAAAATCGTCCATCGGCGGCAAGGATTCGATGAATGGGGCCCATTTGGCCGATTTGTCAGTTGCTAAGAAGTTTGCTAGTACTGCTGTTGGGTTCAGATCCTCGTCTGGGTCCTTCGCAAGATCCGCATCTCTTTGCACTGAAACTTTATTCACCAACAGATCTGCGCCTATATGTCCCAATTTGGTCCCTTTTTTGATATTTTGAGGAGCTACTAATCCACGATAACCGTTTGGACCTAACAGAGCGGTCTCCGCGTTGAGATAACTGCCCGATCTCTCCACCCATTCGTTTAGCGTCAATTCCATCTTATTATAGGAATGAATGAAAAATTCTAACCTGCTTATATATGTACGTCAGTCTTGATTCTGAAAGAGAGCAAGATCATGTTGGTAATTGGTCTTACTGGCGGTATTGCAATGGGCAAATCGAGTGTTTCGAGGAGATTGCAGTCTCATGAACATGTTGCTGTCATAGACGCGGATTTGATAGCCAAGGAGATAGTCCTGCCTCAAAAACCAGCGTATTTGGCCATTCTGAAGGCTTTCATCAAGGATGTGCCTGATTTGGTGCTCGCAGACGGTCAGTTGAATAGAGAAGCATTAGGTAAACACGTGTTTGGTAATAAAAGTGCCTTGAAGCAGCTTAATGGCATCACGCATCCTGCTGTGATCAGAGAGATCTTATCACAATTGATAAATAATTGGCTCAAAGGAACACCGATTGTAGTGCTAGACGTGCCGCTATTATTTGAGACTCATCTGAATTGGATCTGTCATGAGGTTGTTGTTGTCGATTGCTCCTCAGATGTTCAGCTCAAAAGATTGGTTAAAAGAAATAACATGAGTGAGACTGAAGCCCAGAAAAGGATAAAGAGTCAAATAGGTAGAGATGTTAGGCTAAGATTGAGCGATATAATCTTGGACAACAACGGAGACCTTGAAAACCTGAACACACAAGTAGAACAGTTGGTCCTGAGATGGAATGGAGTTCGCTGGTATCAACTCTGCTGGATTTACTTAAAGAATAGATTTATCAATAGGATATATAAAATGTAGCTCTATAACTTTCTATACATATAAAACGCTAATATGTGCAAGTATTTACCAAATACCATTGGTGTTGCCATATGTGTTATTGTTCCCCCCGCTGCCATGGCCATTTTGTTGACTTTGGTAGTTGAACCAGCTTTTATCTGTTGAAGACCAGATGTTAGGATTGTTGCTGTTTTTCATCCACATCTGATCATAAACCGGCATGCTACCTGGCTGCGCGCTGGGCATGGTAGGCATCATCGGTATTTGGCCTGGGATCGGACTGGCAAATTGTCCAGAAGAAGGAATTTGCGAAGACATCGGAACATTCTGAATTGGGATGTTTTGCATCTGATGCATAGGAATTGGGTTATACGTAGTGGCCCTCCCTGTATTTTGTGGTTGATCTAAAACTAGTCCATTGAATATGTCTTCCAAATTAGTTGTCATTCTTGGTTCCTTGTTCATTTTGAAATTCTTTGGTAGCTTAACATCAACATTATCAAAGCTTGATCCTGCATACCTTTGATTGCTATTATTACTGCTATTCTGATTGATATTAATATGATCAATGTTACTGCTTAGCCGAGGCGGTGGTGGTGATGATGACAAAGATTTGCCCTTGTTTTTCACTGGCTTTTCTTGTACCACTGGCTGTGTAGCAGTGTTATTAGCTTTCTTCTTCTTCTTATTCTTCTTCTTTGACTTTTGCTTTGTTTTAGATTCATCGGCGCTGGCGCTGTTCTTGACAGTTGTGGCCGTACTGAGATTTGGTTGTTTTTGGTGTTGATGTTGTTGTGGTTGTTGTTGCTGTCGCGGCAGATTACTGGGACTCGGTACTGTCTTCTCGAAACGGCTATTGCGTAACTTCAGGTCTACTGGTTTTGAATCGCAAACGAACTTACCATTTGACCATTCAATTGCTGAACCTTCCAAAACCCTTCTAATCATATAAACAAGAGCTTCCATTCTTAACGTATTTTCAACTTCTTTATTAACTTCACCTTCACCGAACCTAGCCATCATGTTTTCTTTCCCGGGTTTATACAGGTGAGAATCATCGAAATCGTCAAGTCTGTTATTTATTGGTCTAAAGTTTGAAATTGTCAAATCTTCTTTGAACAGTCGACTTCTGACCGGCTTAGCTAGATAGGTGATGTTGAAATCGGTCTCGGGTTGAGGCCTTGGATGTGTCTTTAAGTAATCCAACATTCTGTTCGCCACGCGGGCCAATGCTTCATTGACGTTCTTATCCGCATAAACTCTGACTAATTGCCTACTACCAAACCAACAGACCAGCAATCTCAGGCTAGGCAAGAGCGATGTGGAAAAATCAAGCGTGTCGCCTCTGGTGTTGAAATGGATGTCCCACTCTCTTTCGAAGATATCCAACAGCTGGGAGACGTACCTGAGACAGAACTTTAAGAAACACTCGACCTTTTCCATTTGACTTGGGTTTATGAGCAGCTCAAAGAGAGCTAACAGGATAGCCAACTGCTTGAAAACAAAATCGTTGAACAACTGTTTGTGGAAATCGAGATGGTACATCTGCACATAGAAAGAGTCCTCGATATCCTGGATGAGCTTGTCGACCGGCTTTGCCTGCGAGAAATGCGCGGTCAGACAGAGAAACTGCGTTTTGAGAAGATCCATTCTCTCGTTCTTTGTAAGCGCCTCCGTTGGAACCGAAGCCAAGGGATGCGACTTCAGCAGTGACCAGAGCGAGTCCTGAGCATTAGGGTGCGGCTCGGCAGCCACGGCCGCGCGCGCCAAGTTGTATGCGGTGTTGAAGCGCTCGCCCGCGGACTGGTCCACGATAGCAATGTGGTGGAACGGCAGGCCTGACTGAGGTCGGACCCAGATGGCCAGTCGATATAGCTCGATGGCAGTCCTCGTAGCGCCTCTGTAGCGCGCGAGATCGCCGATATACACTAAACACCGATGCAGTATGCGCAGACACGTCTCTGGGTCTGTCGCAGGCCTGAACTGCAACTGCTGCGGCTGCGCAGGCCCCGTTTGCAACACGCGCTCAACCCTGTGCACCGGAACAACCGCTTCGAGCGGTGGTAGATGCGCCACCACCACTGCGGAATAGTACGCATAGTAGTTTGCTGCCGCGCGCGCCAACGGCTGGCCGGACAACAGCTTCAGCGCCGGATAGTGCTGCCGATTCCACTGCGATTCGAGCTGTTCTAATTCCATACAGAGAAGAAAAAGGCAAGGGTTAAAAGGGAAAAAGACCTCGTTACTCGCTCTTTGCGACAAACATCTTCTGAAGTCGCTACGAGCCTCTTCCGCGCCCACTCTGTCTCCAGCTTCACCCGCTACGGTCATCTACAATTTCAAGCCGCCAAACCCGAGAATCGCCTCCCAAATCCGCTGCCTGAATCCCTTAATGCACACAAATAAATCTCCCCATGGGCCTCTGGCCCGGATTTAGCTCGTGACCGCAGGTGCAGAAATGAGCACTCTAGGGTGCTCATTTCTGCACATGCGGGCCATCACATCCTGCACACCCCATCTTCATGCCGCCGACACGCATGCGTGTCGGCAGCTGGTCTCTGTTTGCATGTAGTTGAAACGGTAGCGCAATGACGGCCCTGCACGCGACTAGCCTTCATGTAGCAGTAAATCGTTCTTCGATTTCCTAACACCGAGGATTTGCAACGGCTTTGCCGAGGCATTATAGAAGCTATGCCACAAGTGAGTGGTCTGCACCGTTTTGGCGCATATCTTGTCTGCTCGGGAGTAGCGGTACCGTCGGTACAATATTTGCTGGCTCCATGGTGCGCTTTTCTGTAATGCTCTGATGCTGAGCTGGGGTCTGCGGCGGAAAAAGCTATACAGTAGTTGTAGCAGGAGCAAATATGAAAAAGTGAAGTTACGTAAGCAGCAGCATCTAGAGTAGTGTCTTGGCACACATATGGCTAAACCGTGTAAGTACTGGGCGCAGGGCAACTGTCGGTTTGGAGACTCGTGCAAGTTTAGCCACGGGTCGCGTGCAAATGCGCCAGGTCCGTTTGGAGGCAACAGCAACGCAGGACCGTTTGGAAGTTCAGGGTTCGGTGGTGCAGGTGCTGGCAGTGGTGCCGGGTTCGGGTCCAGCGGGTTTGGGGCCAGTGCGTCGAACCCGTTTGGGGGTGCGATGAACGCCGGGTCTGGGTCTGGGTCTGGATTTGGGAGCAGTGGGTTCGGAAACAGTGGGTTTGGAACGTCTGGTTTCGGTAACGGTGGCAACAATGCTTTTGGCAGCAGCAGCGGTGGTCCCTTTGGTGGTGCGAATAACAACATGACTTCCAGCAATGCTGGCCCCTTTGGTAGTGTTGGCAGCAGAGCTGGCCCCTTTGGGAATGTGGGAAGTAACGCTGGTCCGTTCGGAAATGCTGCAAATGCTGCCAACAACGCTGGTCCTTTTGGAAATAGTGCAGCGTCTAACAACAACAGTAATCCGTTTGGGTCCGCTAACGGAAGCAGCCCATTTGGGAGCAGCACAGCAGCCAACACAGCAAGCCCATTTGGTGCTGCCTCAAATACAAATAGTAATCCATTTGGAAGCAATACTACAGCAGCAACAAATAATAATGCCTTTGGAAGTGTTAACAGCAATAGCAGTCCTTTCGGTGCTCCAGTCGCTAATAACCTGGGAGCATTTGGAAGTTCTACTAACAATGCGTTTGGAAATAGCAGCACCACTGCGAACGCATTTGGAAACAGCAGCGCTACAACGAACGCATTTGGAAGCAGCAACTCCGCGGCCGCGAATGCATTTGGGAGTAACAATACCGCAGCTAATGCCTTCGATGGTACGACACTAGTCGACAATACTTCCCCATTTGGGGCTGCAACAAACCAGTCTATGAATGGCTCATTCAACAACAACACATCAAGCATAACCTCCGCTGATTACCCGAAGGGCACATACTCAGACGAACTGCCAGCTGAGATACTAGAAATCTACAAAGCCAATGAGTTTGTGTTGGGTAAAGTTCCAGATTTACCTCCAACTGTGGATGTCATTTAGTCGGGCAGAAAAAGGGGTTGGGGTATCTCTTTTTGAATAGCTTTTATAAAGAATTAAATAGTGTAATAATAGATCGCTACGTGGATAAAACCTCTCTTTTGATGACATGCATGTTCCCTCTCGTGATATCGTAAACTTCCATGAAAATTCCAACCATTTTCCTAATAACCTCATCACTATTAGTCTGGCCTTTAGAAATCGAATCTAACTGAGTTTCCAACTGTTTCCGTAAGAATGGTTTGGTTAATGAAACATCCAGGCCTCCTTGGATGGGGTTTAAAACTTTACCAAACCCATTCACTAAACCATAACCTAACTTAGTAGGAAGAAGATATTTACCTGTTCCTGGTCTCCCATTTGGTTGTTGGGGTAAAACATTAACAGGTCCGTTGGATTTTACAATGTAACCTCTTTGTATAACCTTTTCAATGTGTTCTGCAATCGTAGCATCTGTGCCAATCCCATTAACATCCATTAAGGCAATCAATTCGGTTTCGGTCAGCCCTGTTGGTGGCGATGTTTTCGATGATGAAATTTTGCATTGGTGAATATCAAATTCATTCAAATGTGTATTAGGGATTGGTAGAGTAGATTTCCAATTGGAATATGGATATATATCAAGATAGTTTCTTTCTAAAACAGTCAATCCACTTGCGGTGAAAACTTCATCTGACCATTTGACAACCAACGTCCTTTTAGACCCTTTGGCATCGTGCGATAAACATGCTAAGAATCTTCTAGTGATATATTCATAGACTTTGGCATCTTTACCTGAAAGTGGGGTAGTTGGAGGGGAAACTGGGTGGATTGGAGGGTGAGCTTCATCATTGTTTTTGCCCTTTCTTGGTTGCCTGAAATTTTGCAAAAGAGACTGAGCATATTGACCCCATATTGATGATCCGCATTGTCTATTTATCAATTCTGTGAAATTGGTACTATTGGCAAATGAGTCTGTTTCTGTTCTCGGGTACGAAATTAAACCCTGTTGATAGAGCTTTTCTGCAATGGATAGTGTATCCTTAGCTGAAAACTTGAACAATCTGGAACAATCCTTTTGCAGCTCCACTGTAGTCAATGGTAGGGGAGCCCAATTGGATGTTGGTGAATCTTTCAGGGACACCAATTTGACTATTTTAGAGGAGGGTGAATTGATGCACGACTGGTAAATGGCTGTGATGGCCAATCTGTCCAAAACATGACCTCTTTGCCAATTCATTTTGACTTTCTCATCGCTACCCATCTTGATGACCATGGCAATAGTATAAATTTGCTCGGGTTTAAAGTTTCGTATACGCTCAAATCTATCCACCACAAAGCCCATCGTTGGGAACTGGCAATTACCAAACGAAACAACGGCATTCTGTTGCTGCTGCGGCTGCTTCAGGTTCGACGTCAATAGCCTAGTGAATGCATAGCCTGATCTCAAGTCAATTTCAATTCTGGCCTTGACTGCCTGAACTTCGTTTTGGTTGAGTCTCTTAGGATTGTTAGCAGCATACCATATATGAGCAGGCTCCAAGTGACTGAAATGAGCTCTGTAGAGCCTTTGGTCTTGGATGCGCACCAATCCTGAAATTTCGCCTCCAATGAACTCGCCCTCTCGATCTGCATCTGTCCATATCATCAAGTAGTCTGCCTTTGTGGCTAAATCTAGCAAGTTTTCCGCCACACCCAGCATGCTCTCGCTGACATTGAAGTTCACAGGACACTTGAAAAGCTCAAAGGGGTCCGTGTGGCCCCATTGCATCCCTGGGGGAAGCACCAGCTCCGTGAGATGACCCCGGACACTTGTCATCACCACGTCCGCAGAATCTGGCAGCCAACTGAACTTGGTTCGAAAATGGTAGTTACGCGTGTATTTGTCGTGTCTGCTCGGGTCATTAGAGGTTTGGCCCCTCGACAGGATCTTCGAGACCTCGCGTGCAATCGAGTTCTTCTCTGCAACACACAGCACGAGCACCATCTGATCCAGAAACAGAAACTGAGACGCGTCAGATAGAAGCATTTTATTTTCTGTCTCTATTAGGAAGGTGCTCAGCGATACACCGGCTGTGAGTCCCAACAACACGTGACTGGCCTATATTTGCAATCCATTCAGGGTGTGTGCTGCTTCTGTGATGGTCTTGAGCCGTCATTTGTCAAGCTTGTGTGCTCTCTGCTGAGCGTCCAAATCTCCTGCTAAGCAACTCCACATAGATCTCAAACTTTTTCATTTTCTCTGTGTGTAAGCTCTTTCTGAGGCCTCTTCATCACGTGACCTGGATGTCTAAGGCGTGTAAGTTCTTCACGGGCAAGTCATCGTTGGCGCGCGCGCCGTCATTGGTGCACTTGCATTTGCCGGGGCTGGTGGACTATTCGGTGGGCACCAAACTGCAGTCTCATATACTGAATAAGCATTTAGAACACAAACAGAAGAATGGAACCAAGTCGCAGTTGGATATACCTGCAGTTATGATTTCGATGCAGTTCAACTCTGTCTACACGGCCGGGAAACGCGAGCGTTCTGGAGGACATGCGACGCAGTTGCCTGTAGCCGAAGCCAGCGGGAGCAGCAGTAACATGGTCAACGTTAATGGCCAGAACGTTCCCCTGGTCTATACCGACAGAGGGGGCCAGATAACATACCATGGACCCGGCCAGCTGGTTTCGTATTTCGTGTGGGACCTGTCGAAGTGGGATGGACTGACAAGCCGATGTTTCGTCAGCATGCTAGAGAGCAGCTGCGGGTTGGCGGTGAGCGACGTTGGTGTCAAGGGAGTGTGCCACACGCAAGACACCGGTGTCTGGGTGCGTCCCGAGGAACAAGACGAGACGTTGAAAATCGGCAGTCTGGGACTGAGCATCAAGCGACAGGTGAGTTCGCACGGGATCAGCATCAATGTGAATCCAGCACTGGAGTTTCTGAATAGCTCGGAGTTGGTGATTTGTGGACTGGAGGGCAAGAGGCAGACTAGTGTGCATGAGCAGCTGAAGACTGCAAATGTCACTGTAGAGGATGTGATGGAGAAGTTGGAGCGGAGGTTGCTCAGTAGGGTCCAGTTCGGGTCCACAAAGAGATACACAGTCGAAGGCCAGAAGATGGACCAGATATTGCAGGAGGTGGATCAATTACTTTGAGTGATGCAGATGTGTGTATGAAGTTTATAGAAATAAAGCCAGACGCGATGGAGAAGTAGGAGCAGAGATGCCTTACTAGTTTGGGTCTACCGCAATGAAATACCAGTAATTCGAGCAATTGGTTTAAGTTATACAGAATGTGCATACCATGTTCGAGAAGAGAACGTGATGCATCTTTACCGCATTGAAAGATTAGCAGGTTAAAAGCTGCTTTAAGCCATACAGATAGTGTGTTAATGTGTGCGTAACTTTATAAAGCTAGAATTGCTTGGAGAACGCGATGGAGCAGTTAAAACAGAAACACCTTAGTGGTTTGGGTCTACTTACGCTGTGAAAGACTAGCAGATCGAGAATTGCTGTGTGTTATACAGATTGTGTGTTTATGTGCGTGTAACTTTATAAGGCTAGAATTGCCTTTCTCAATGCGCGAGAGCCACTTCTGGTGAGCCTCAATGCGTAAGAGCCATTTCTGGCCTGCCTCAGTGAGTGAGCTGGTTACAAACCAGGCCGACCAGCAGCCCCACGGCCACTCCCCAGTACACTGAAAGGCCCTTGCTGTTCTTCATCTCCACCATCTTCATTTCGTTCTGCTTGGCCTCCTCCTTCTCCTGCTCCTGCTGCTGCTGCAGCTGCTTTTCTCTGGCCAGCAGTTTGGCGCGCTCCTGCTGCAACTGCTGCTCAGCACTCTGCTTTTGTTTCTGCAACTGCTGCTCCTTTTCCTCGAGCTGGCGCTCGAGCTGGGCCATCTGCGTGTGGATCGCGGGCCAGAGCGCGGGCTTGTGCTCCGCGGCCAGTGTGTTGGTGTAGTTCTTGGCGAAGCTGGCGAGCGCGAGGAGCCGCTGGTGCGTGATGTGCTGGTTAGCAATCGCCTGAGCCAAGGGCCCGATGCTGGCGGCAATTGCCGGCGGCGACGCGGCTCCAGCGCCGGCTCCCGCGTTCTGCGCCGTCAACAGGTCCAACGTCGTCATCTGCTGGTCCTGGTCCTGGTCCTCGCCGAGCACGCTGCCGAACAACACCGCGTCCAAGGGCGTCTGGTAGAAGAGCGTCCGCTGCAGCGCCACCTCCTGCTGGTCACGCAACGTCTGCAGCTGGTCGCGGTACGCCTCCAAGGGCAAGAAGTCGATGGCCGCCACCACACAGCTGATCTTGCGGTGCGCCTGCTGCGACTCCAACGTGGTGCCCAAGTCGATGCGGTCGCCCACGACAAGCGCATAGTCGCGATGCGGCTCCAGACGCGTCCCGTTGAGGAAGGACCCGTTCGAGGACCCGAGATCGCGCAGCAGCAGCTGGCGCCCGTCGCGACGCAGCTCCGCGTGGCTCCGCGAGAGCACGCGCGAGTCAAAGAACCCGTCTGAGACGGACAGTGTATTGCCTGCGGACGCCGCGGCGCTGGCTGCGGCCGCCGTGGGCGCGTTCTGACGGCCGAGTTTGCACGGGGCCGCAAGATACTTCAGCAGCTTGCCGGTGGCGGCGTCCTCAAGGCGCACACAGCACACATCACGGTCTAACATGGCCAGTTGGCAGTATTCCCTTAGAAAGCTTAATATAGCAAGATATTAGGCCAGCTGGATCACTTTTTATGAAACATCCAGGCACTGACACCCTGTCTTCTCCTCGAGAATCCCCGGATGCTTTCGCAGTTCATTGCTAAGGCGAACGAGCTCATTCCAGCCGACCATCCTGCGGTCGCGCGCTTCGAGCGCCAGCTGGACGCGTTCTTGGCACACAGAGCCGGCTTTCTGCAGCCCTACGTGCCTGCAGTAGGCCGTCTCCTCATTGTGGCCACCTTCTACGAGGACAGCTACCGTATTGTGACACAATGGCGCGAGCAGGTGTACTACTTGGCCACGTTCCGCAGACTGTACGAGTGGGTCGTGCGTTTCCTCCTTTTCGTCATCATCTCCACAATGGTGACGGCCTCCACGGTCGTCGTGTCGCGTGTGGGCGGCCCCAAGGCAGGCATTGTGGCCTCAGGCGCGCTCGCGTTCATTGTCGTTCTGCAGGGGCTGCTCTACGGCCTGATGTTCGACTTCACGTTCCTGCTCCGTAACGTGTCTCTCATCGGGGGGCTTCTCTTGTCCTTGAGCGACTCCCTGGTCGTCAACAAGCGGGCCATGGCCGGCGTGCCCATGTTGGAGCACAAGGACTACAACAAGAAGTACTTCTTGCTAGCCGGTAGAACCATGTTGATCGTCATGTTCGGCTCCTTCGTCTTGACCGTCAAGTGGTCGTCGTTCCTGGTGATCCCTGTGGTGTTGGTCGGCATGGTGGCCTGTTTGGCCATCACCATCGGCTACAAGACCAAGTTGGCCGCAGGGCTGCTCACTCTCTTGCTGTTCATCCACAACCTGGTCACCAACCATTACTGGACCTACGCCTTGAAGGATTCAAGAAGAGACTACTTGAGATACGAGTTTTTCCAAACGTTAAGTATCGTCGGTGGCTTACTATTGATTGTCAATACCGGTGCTGGGGAATTGAGTGTCGACGAAAAGAAGAAGAGGTACTAAGCATCCTCCATCATAGGAGACAAGGAAGTTTAGGAAACATATATCACCTCCTTTCTCTCTCTGTCGTACATACTCACATACATATAATTTACCTATAGTTATCATATAGACTTATAGTTGGTTATTACTGGATTTTTTCCCGTGTTGTTCCCTCTGTGGCGCGCGCTAGAGCATCAAAAAACGGTAGCTAAGCAGTGTAATACCGTTAAGTGCGAATCCCAGCAAACAAATCATAACAGTGAAACTTAATATGCAGTCGTCCTTGTGGAAACTTTAGCGTTGTTATCTATTAAAACTGTTTATTTGTCTTTCTTGGAACACTTCGTGGCTTAATCGGCGTGCTGCCAGATAGCTTGTGCTTTCAAACTTATAATTGCTCAGCAACTCCTGCGTTAATCTCATTTCGTCGTCAAAGTGCTACATGTTAATGAATAAATATTTGTTATATACATGATTATTCTGTTCATCTTAATTGCTCAAAAACACCTAGACAATCTTTCAGCCCAGAATATCCTTCACATCCCCTTTACTGCATCTCTTCATACCTTCCAACTCCATGTCTAGACCACCTCTACCTTTTGTCAAACTTCTCAATTTGGATAAATATCCAAGCATCCCTCTCAAAGGAGCCTGGGCATGAATAACCATTTTCTGATCGCCAGCATGAGATTTCATGTATTGTAAAGTTGCATCTGGTGGAACATAAATATCTCCATTATTGCTGTTGCCTTCGTCTTCATTAGTTTCAGATGTGGCCACCACATCTGTAATTTGGGCATGTCTGGCCCCCATCAAGTCTTGGCTAACAGCCCCAACATATTCATTGCTGACATACACTTTCACCCCCATGATCGGTTCTAATAGTGTACGGTCATTTTCGCTCAACTTGCAGAGTGCTTCAATAATGGCTTGACGAGTTAGCTGAATGAGAGGTGCTGCGGTTTGCATTTCATTAAGCGGAGGCAAGGTGAAGGATTCCACCTTGACTACTAGCGAATGTAACGGTAAATGGTTTATTTGACCGCCAATCTGTAAGGCACCAATGCAACCTGATTGGATAGAATTCATGATTTTGTCATATGATACGGCAGATGGCCAGGTTTCCATCTGCAATGCCTTCAAAATAGATTCAGGTTGAGCTTCTGGTGAGAAAATGGCAAAGTTGTTCTCATTGAGAGTTTGGGTCAAAGATGAATCAAACGATTCAAATTCTAAAACTTCATCTGGCGAAGATTCAAAAGGTAATACACTCAATGTTATACCAAATCCATCCTCAGAAATCTTAGTCGCTTGTGGGGTAGGCTTAGTAACAGTTTCCTTGTATGTCACTCTGACATCACCAATTTCCGCTTGCACCTTCATATCGTTAACTAGTCTATCTCTGGTAATTTCCAAATGAAGCTCACCCATGCCGGCTAAAACCAGTTGGTTGGTTTCCTCATCAAATGATAACTGTAATGATGGATCTTCTTTAAGCATCATTTCTAAGTGTGAAACTAAATCTCTCTTTTGACCAATAGTTTTAGGTTCAATTGAAACACTGAACACTGGTGGTGGAACATTTATTGGTAGCAATTTCATTGTGGACTCCAGTGGTGATAACTTCTTGTTGAGGGCATGACCAACTAAAGTGTCACCTGTTGAGATATCGTTGGATCCTGTGATGACCCCAATGTTACCTGCTGTCAGATATTTCACATCTAAAGGCGTTTCACCGTTCATCACAAGCAACTTACCTATTTTGACCTTTTCACCTGTTGTAGAGTTGTACAGGGTGGAGCCTGCAATCAACTTACCTGAGTAGACTCTGACATATGTCATGAGCCCTCTATTTGGGTGATTAACCACCTTGAAAGCCAAAGCGGCAGTGAGGTTTTTATTAGCGTTGATGGTGCACCCGTTATTGTCCATGATGGAGTCCAATGTGCAAGGAACCAGTGCCTTTTTGTGTTTAGGATCCTTTTTCATGGATGTGACGACAGGTGCTGGTGTATCCAGCGGTGAAGGGAGATAATCGACAATAGCATCCATCAATGGCTGCACACCGATATTTCTAAAACTAGACCCACAAAGGATTGGAACAACCTGTGCCTTTAGTGTTGCTTGGCGCAATGCCTTTTTCAACAAATCAGTTGAAACTGCTAAGGGGTCACCATCGCATTCCAAATAGGCCTCGACCAAACTTTCGTCGTACTCCGAAAGGATATCAACCATGGCACCTCTAGCCAGACTAGCCTGTTCAGCCAAATCGCCAGTTAAAGATTCAACATTGATTGTCTTCCCATCGGGATCGGCATCTGTGTCCCAGATGAGCGCCTTTTGGCTCATGACATCGATCACACCGGTGAATTTCCCCTGCGGATCAAAATATGGCATATTGACCAAAGGAGCTCTCACCTTCAATGCCTGCGCAACCTCTAAAACAGTTCGACCGTACCCTGCGCCATCTCTGTCCATTTTGTTGACGTACACAATGGCAGGTAGACGTTGCTGCTGTTTAGCCTGTTGCCATACACGCTCAGTTTGGGGCTCCACCCCAGCCACACCATCCAAAACAACAACCGCACCATCCACCACACGCAAAGATCTCGCCACTTCGAATGTGAAGTCTGCATGTCCTGGTGTATCCACAACGTTGATTTTCGTATTATGCCATGGAATGGTAACGGCGGCGGACTGGATAGTCACACCCCTCTCACGTTCTGCAGCAAGGAAATCCGTGACGGTATCACCTTCATCCACGTCACCAATACGTCCTGTGACCCCAGAATAAAATAATAATCTTTCAGTGGTAGTCGTCTTGCCAGCGTCAACATGCGCAATAATACCTGTATTGCGCACATGCGCTGCTGGTGTCTTCAGGAGAATTTCCGAGTACGCTGTCGACTGCGAACGCAGAGAAATCCTGCTGAACCTCAACAACATATTGATATCCTAGCCACTAAGATCTACTACTACTCTCTTTCCCTAGTAAGAGAGTGAAAAATTTATTGATAGCACCAGATCTGTATGCAGTCACGTGACCATTGGTAAGGCCTCTTTCGAAAATAGTCAAAATCTCACTCAATTGTTGTGGGAAAAGCACCAAAGTTGGCACAGCACACTAAGCGAGCTGTTCTGATTTTTTGGTCCTGTTATGGTGTCCAATACCGCAGGATAATGGGTTGAATGCTATTAGTTCAGCGCTGAAGAGCTGTTAAGTAGGAGAGAGGTTGAAATTTTTCACCTTCTTACTCATAAATCTCGGTTTATTATTCAAGCAGGAGATGAAGTTCGACATCAAGGCAGCTTATCTGCAGTTTCTCTCGGAGGATGAGGACATCACGATGCCTTTGGCGGCTATTGAGGCTTTGTTGGCGCTTTTGCGCGAGGAACAGCCTTCAACAGCATCCGAGTTGATTTCCCTGCTTTCGCAGGCCACACACGCCTTGCGTCAGCAAGTGCACAACTCCGTGTCGCTTGCTGCGGGTTGCGATCTTTTCACGCGTTTTGTGTTGAGAAACACGCATTTGTACTCGGACTGGGAGGCGTGCAAGACGCATTTGGTTGAAAACGGGCAATTGTTCTTGACGCGTGCCAAGGAGTCGCGTGCCATGATCGCCAAGCAGGGGTTGCAGTTCATCAGAGACGACGACACCATTCTAGTGCATTCCTACTCGCGTGTGGTCCTGGCGCTTTTGGCCCATGCCAGGGAGAAGTTCGTCAGATTCAAGGTGTATGTGACGGAGGCGCTACCGAGCGACGAGGGCGCCAAAAACGGTAAGGACATGGCCGAGGCGTTGCGCGAGCTGGGCATACCCACCCATCTCATCCGCGACTCCCAGGTGGGCTTTGTCATCAACAAAATCGACAAGGTGTTCATGGGTGCAGAGGGCGTCAGTGAATCCGGCGGTATCATCAACCACATGGGCTCGTACCAGATCGGTGTGTTGGCCAAGAATGCGCACAAGCCACTGTACGTGGTGAGTGAGAGTCACAAGTTCGTCAGATTGTTCCCATTGAGTGGTGACGATTTGCCCAACGACGGCGTGGCGGGCGAAAAGGAGGGCGGCTTCTTGGACGTTCCTAGTGTGGACTTCACCCCAGACAAGTACGTCACGGCCTTGATCAGTGATTTGGGCGTCTTGACGCCGAGTGCGGTTTCGGAGGAGTTGATCAAGGTCTGGTACGACTGAGCGGTCAACTCGGAGCTCATGAGCTCATGAGCCTAACACTAAAGAGAGAACACCAAATTTAATATATAGATATAAGAGTAAGAAATAAATGTAAGATGCATTAACAACAGTGGGTAGCTTACTTAGAATTTATAGAGCGCGGGGAGGATGTGCAGATCCAGAGACGAGCGCAGTAAGGCGGCAAGTGCATAGGTGTAGTAAAGTAAACGTGGCAAGAGCGTGTTTGTAGGATTAGTCGAAGGTGATTTTCTTACCCTTGGACTCGACAATGGCGGCCGAGGCTCTCTGAGCAGTGGCCAAGGCAATGGAACTCTTCATTCTGTATCCCTCGGGCATTTCTCTTCTCTGTTTCTTCTGCTTTGGCTGGAAACCTCTGTTTGGATCGACGTAACGCTCCTGCACCGCAGGCTCCTGTTGCGGCTCCTGTTGCTGTGCTGGATAGTCCTCGGTCTTCTCTAACAGTCTCTTTGGCTTTCTCTGGGATCTGTCCTCGCCAAACTCCATTCTCAACGGTCTGCCCATCATGCGCTTGCAGTTTCTGTCCTTCAGCGCAGCAGTAGGGCCGGCCTCGTCCTTGAAATCGAGGAACGCAAAGCCCTTGCACTTTCCCGAGTCCTCGAAGGTGGCCATTCTGATTCTGGCAATCTCACCGCAGTGTCTGAAATGGGTCTCAAGCAGCTCCTCAGTGGTGTCGAAGGCCAAGTTACCGACAAAAAGAATCTTGGACGGCGGGTTGCCCTCCTTCTCGACGACCGCAGGTCTGCCCTCAAAGTTTGAGCCTTGCTTGATGAGCAACTTACGTCCGTTCAACTCCTGCTCGCTCAACGTGATGGCTATGTGCATGTTGGTTTCGTTGTTCAAGTCCATGTACGCAAACCCACGGTTCTTTCTGCCGTTCTTGGGCAGCTTGACACGGGTGATCTCGTTCGTGTCTATGGTGGACTTGGAGGTGACAAAAGTGCGTAGATCTTCCTCCGTGGTTTCGTACGACAAGTTCCCGATCCAAATGGAAAACTGTCTATTGTCCTTCTCCTTATCGGAGGCGGCAGTTGCCGGCGCTGGCGCTGGCGCGTCTTCGGTTTTGGCGCGCTCAAGCTCCTCAGCCGTCTTCTTCCCCTTCTTAAGCAAACGCAACTCCTTCTTGGAGAGCGGAGTGGCCGCATTGACGTCGATCTCAAGTTCCTCTGACATTGTCACAACTGGTGTCTCTAGCTACATGAGAGTGAAAAAAAAAAAAAAAAAAAAAAAAAAATTAAAAAAAAATTTTTTTTAAGTCTATGCAAATATCTATCACTTGTTTTTTTTTTTTTTTTTTTTTTTTTTT
>JAKTRE010000005.1:844518-922888 GCA_030579555.1 Saturnispora silvae | reverse complement strand
TAGCTACAAGGAAATGAAAAAAAAAAAAAAAAAAAAAAAAATTCGACAAGACTTTTTTTCCAGGCAGTGCAAACCACGGTCACGTGACTATTTAAGGCAGTGCAAAATAAAATCACGTGACTTTTTGCACAGCCTTTATTTGTCACGTGACTTGTTTTTTTCTCTTTTTCTTCCTTCAGGGCTGTGCACATCACGTGACCCGGATCTTTCTGGGATTTTTTTAGATCTCTCTCGCTCTGTCTAAAAATAATTCACACAAGGCGCACAAGAAAAAAACATTCACAACATGATCCAGGTGCCAGATCCCGTCTTCTTCTTCCACCGAAAATGCAATTCACCGCTCTTTTAGCTGCCGTCTGCGCGCTTTCCGGCCCGGCCGTCGCATTGGCTCCGTTGGGGTTCAATCTTGGTGTCAAGGACAACTCGGGGGCCTGCAAGACCGCCGACGAGTACTCCGACGACTTGGACACTCTTTCTGCCTACTCGCACAACGTCAAGACCTACTCGGTGTCCGACTGTAACACGTTGCAGATCCTCGGTCCCGTGGTCGACGAGAAGGGCTTCGCCTTGACCCTGGGCGTCTGGCCTACTCCGTCCGACAAGTTCGACCTCGAGAAGCAGGCCTTGCAGGACTACTTGCCTCTCATCTCCAAGGACGCCATCATGAACGTCCTGGTGGGTTCCGAGGCCTTGTACAGAGACGACGTGACCGGTGACGAGCTCGCGTCCATGATCTCCGAAATCAAGCAGTTGCTGGGCCAGATCAAGGACAAGAACGGCGACTCCTACGGCGACATCCCCGTCGGCACTGTCGACTCCTGGAACAAGTTGGTGGACGGGACCGCCAACCCTGCGCTCGCTGTCTCCGACGTCTTCTACGCCAACGCCTTCTCTTACTGGCAAGGCCAAACCATGGCCAACTCGTCCTTCTCCTTCTTCGACGACATCATGCAGGCCCTCCAAGTCGCCCAGACCGCCAAGGGCTCCACCGACATCGACTTCTGGGTCGGTGAGACCGGCTGGCCAACTGAGGGCTCCAACTTCGGCTCCTCCGTGCCTTCCGTCGACAACGCTGCTACCTTCTGGCAAGACGGTGTCTGCGCCATGAGAGGCTGGGGTGTCAACACCTTCGTGTTCGAGGCCTTCGACGAGGCCTGGAAGCCTTCCACCTCCGGCTCCTCTGTCGAGCCATACTGGGGTGTTTTCGACTCTAACAGAAAGCCTAAGTTCGACTTGAACTGTGACTTCTCTTAAGCGGGCCCTCTGCGCCTTAGGCAAGATCCGGTGATACCCTTGGTGAGGTGAAGTGATTTTGATGTTGACGACGTTCTTTTTTCTTTTGTTCTTGCTACATTGCTAGCATCTCATTTATATGCACTTTAGATGGTACCTTCTTGGTATCATGTAAATATTCCTAAAAAAATCATATTATATTCATCTATACAGCGCGGTTTTGGACACAATTGCTCCTAAACGTTCTAGAGGCACACTAGTCGGATAGTAAACACTTTAACTCTATAGAAAACAAGTAAAATAGTAAATACAAGGCTCTTCAGTAATGAAACCGAAAAAGTCACGTGAATATCACGTGACCTGATTATGTAACTGTTATTTTTTTCTTAATTTGTGACGCGTTATAAAGAACGCGTTCCTCTTTCTCTTTCCCTTACATCGTTCATTGAAATGTCGGATTTCTACTCCGACGGGACGGGCTACGGCCAATCAAATCATAACGGCGGAGACGGTGCTGCGCCAAGAACATATGCGCGTCAGCAATTGACGCCGGTGACCGCCAAGATGCTCGATGAGACTCTAATTGGCTCAGACGGGTCCTTCACGTGTCACGGCATGGATCTCACGAGTGTTCGTCTGGTTGGCTGCGTGCGTACGATCGACCCGCAGCAGGCCTACGACATGTACGACGTCGAGGACGGCACAAACGTGGTCAAGTGTCGTGTGTGGACAAACAAAAACGATGGTAACGGCAATGGCTTCGAGCAGCCAGAAGTCATGGTTGGCGATTGGGTCGAGATAGTCGCGTCACTACGTGATTTCCAGGGCAAGATCCAAACCCAGACCCAGACTATGCGCAAAATCGACGATTTCAACCAGGTTCCTTACCATTTCCTTAATGTGACCTCCACCTGGCTTCACAAAACTGGTAAGCTCGGCTCTAATGGTGCTAAGCAGGAAACGAATAACGGCCAAGCCCTGTTTTTGGATGACTCAAATACCAGCAATGCTGCTGGTTCGCCTTCTGGCAAAGTCCTACAGTTTATCAAGGATGCAGCCAAGCAGCTTTCTGAGGGTGTTTCGATTGATTACATCAAGGCCAACTTGAGTATGGCTCCTGGTGCTATTGATTCGGCCCTGGATGAACTTGTCAACGATGGTGTCATTTTCAATGCTTCCGATGAGGACCACTTCTTACCTGTATAACTCTTCTTTTTCTTATGTATTGTTGTTGTATTTGTAAACATTTTGGAAAGTGTTGGCTTCGCGTGCCGCAAAAAAGCTAGCCCAAAGGTCACTGTCGTCGATAGTCTCACCTTCACGTTTATCACCTGCATTCACCTGTGTCAACTCGTTGGCCTCTAGCGCATTTTCATCCACTATAGGTTCCCCTGATCTTTCCTCAGATGCTAAAAGACGTTTTCTGGTACCAAGATAGGCTATAGACTCTTCTATAGTACCCTCAATAACGAAGTTCCATACAGTGGTTTGTCTTTGTTGACCAATTCTATGAATTCTGCTAACGGCTTGAAGCTCAAATGACAAATTAACAAGCGGCTCGCAAAGAAATACATGCGACGCATTGGTGAATGTTAGACCGGCAGCTTGTGCAACAGTATTAAGCAAAAAGCATGCAAATTGAGGGTTTTGTTTGAATTCCTTAATGTCATAATCGAGTTTGTTGTTCTTTGGCCTGGATTCTTCAACTTTGTCAAGAGGCCTACCTCGCTTTCCTCTATTTGACATAGACAAGTTCTTCTCTGTCCATGACTTATAGACAATATTCTCGCTCTTCATTGCTCTTGCTAAAATGTTAAGAAATTTATTCCATTGGGAGAAAATGAGAATCTGAGCATCAGGCTCAATCATTCTCAGATATTTTACCTGTTTGATAATCATGTCAATCTTAGTACCATAGGACTTACCAAGAGAAATTTCACCAATACGTATTAGGGTCTCATTGTCCATAGATGAATAAACAATGTTCAAATCCTTTTCAAAAATCTTTCTATTTTTCAGTATATTGAGCTCTTCGGTTAAGTCACCCAACTCCTCAGCTTCATTAGCTTCTACTTTAATATTCTTTTTCTTCGTAGCATCTGTGACAAGGTCCCCCCTTAACCCACCTTTCGAAGCCACAAAGTTGTAAAGCTCTTTCTTGTTTAACGGCTTTTGGCAAACAGGGCAGATTTTTTTATTCTTCATCCATTCACCTAAACATTCTCTACAGTATTTGTGCCCACAGGGAGTTAAGGATCCAACCAAAATGTTATAGCGACAAATAACACACTGGTTGTCGTTCTCTTGGGGATCTTCAAGTGAATGTAAGTAATTTAATCGGGCTTTATTCATCCTGACGCGAGACTCATGAGCCAAAATCGACAATTTTGTAGAGTCTATTTCAGCTGAGGCAACATTCACTGGTGATAACTTATCAGAAAACTGAGGCTGGTACTTCACCAACTCGTCTGAACGAGATTGTAGTGCCTTATAATATGCAATCTTGGCATTGAATGTATCGTTTATAATGGTTAGATATTTGGTTTTCATCAAACGTAAGCGCTTTACCTGAGCATTGAGTTCAGTCTTCAGCTTTTTGACACATTCATCCAACTGTGATTTTCCAACACGTACGGCTTCCGATGATAATATAGAGGCCGAGGTGCTCTGCGCTTCGTCTGTCAGTTCTAGAAGCGACATCTTCATTGAATGACGAGGGTAATCCACAGCTTCGGGTCTAACACGTTTCCTCAACTTGTCTAATAACAAAAACTGTTCACTTTGTGTGGGCTCTTCTTCCTCAAACTTTCTCTTCTTGACAGCATTAGCTGGTGCAGTCTTTTGTTGCGCTCCCTTTCTTTTCTTCTTTTCTCTGACCCAGTCCTTATCATCAGGCTCATCAGTGGTAGGAGCTGGTTTAGGCACACCTATCTCTGACCTTGTGATAGCGTTTTCTCTGTCTGCTAAAATTAAAGGGAGTTGGTCTATCAAGGCTTGAGATTCTTCTTGCAATGCTAATGAATTGGCATACTCTGACCCTGTGAGTTCCTCGTCACCGCGTGTGACGTGTACAGATTGAAGATCAACTAGACGTGTGAACCACGAATTAATCACATTTGCCTGTGCATCTAGCTGTTTGATTGTAGTTAGAGCCCGCTCAGTGGTGAACTGCGACTGTAATGAAGGCTTAGGTAACGTTAGCTCTTCCACCAAATCATTAGAAACCAGCTCACACATCATGTACAAGTCTTCTGGGGGAGAATCTTCGTCCTCTTTCTTGACGACTGGTACATCCTCCTCTTCTGATTGCTCTTCTTCTTCCATTGGAATGTTTACAGGAGCATCAATTTCATCTTCCTGACTTTGTTCCTCAGGTTCTGGTCTGTACTTTTCTAGTTGATCGAATTCGTCCTTCATTTTGCTAATTGCATCTCTAGTTTTGGCCAACGGGAATTCTAAAATGACATTGATTAATTCATCTGCTTTGGAATAGTATTGATTCTCTTTTTCATAGTGAACCCTTTCTTCATCGGTTAACTTTTCTACATCCACAGTTTCATCCTCCGTGGTAGCCACTTCATTGATTTTATCATATAAAGCATCAAATGTATCTGGAATAGGCCACATTGGTTTGTAATGCTGGTAATGAGACGAAGCTAACATAAAGTAGGCCTGGTGAAGTAAATCGTGCATTCTCAACATCCTATTGTGCCATATAGTTTTGTCAGTATCCTTGGACTCTTGAGCCCTCTTATTGAAAAGCTCAACTCTAGCATGCAATTTCTTTATAATAGACTCAAAGATTAATCTTGACTTCTCTGGGTCTCTTAAAAATTCCCAGATTTTACCAATGGTTAATTCATCCCTTAACATATTAGAGTCATGATGGTAAATTTCCATTTCTGTATTTTTAACTAAGTCCTTCAACACGTTATCCAAAGATCCCATGTTTAAATCGATATCATCATCATTGGATCTTTTAATGTCTTCACCTTTGGTCAATGAATCATTTTTCAACATCATGGCGTGATTGCATACCATTCTTAACCAAGTGGACCACTTACGCATACCAATTCTGGACTTATCCAAATCAAAACCTTCAATTGCAGGCTCACCCATTTCATTCAAGCCCACTTGCTGTAAAAATCTATTGTATAGGTTCGAATAATTATCCCATTCAATATTAGAAAACGGAGACCTGAGGAGCATGCGCCGCTGGTGGGGTAATCTTACTTGGTCACCTACCATTTGCTTAGTATGACGTAAGCACCTTGATTTAACCATACGATCAAACAAATTTCTTGGCATGATTTGGTCCCAATCTTTGTTATTCAAAATGTCCAAAGGATACAGTCTTTGAGATTTCAGTAAGCAAAGTAAGTCTTGTAGATTTTTCCTAATTATTGTACCTGAAACACACCATGTATGGATTCTGGGTATTATTCGAGAGAATTTAGCAACTTTAGACATAGATATGGTTGCTAATTGGGCCTCATCTAAGATCAACCTGTGAAACTCGAGAAGCATTAAGGGGGATGAATAATCAATACGTTGATGGTCGGACCCGGAAGCAGATCTCTGTGGTCTTTCTGTTGGCTTGAAAACAGCCCTATCAAGTTCCTTTGCTAAGATATTGTACGAAATCAAAACAATATCAAATTGGCTCAGAATAGAAGAGATGGCCTTAGGAGTTAGTGTTGGATCATCCTCTTCCATAGCCATGACACCCTTATATACCATAACAGATAACTCGGTGGATGAGCATTCCACTTCGTCAACCCATTGGGAGATAATTGTTTCCGGACACAAAATAAGTGTAGTTTTACTTTCGGTAACAATCCTGGTAAAATCAAAGGGATCACGTTTTGCTTCAAGACTGATATTGGTACGTGGGTTTGAATGAACTAAAGTAATCACTTCTAGAGTTTTGCCTAAGCCCATTTCTTCACAAAGAAAGGCCTTAGCAGGTGGCAATGATTTGTGCCGTGAATAAAACGTTTCGGTGGTTATGACCCCACCATTTATAGAGTTAAACCAAACTTCTTTGCCATCACCTAATCCATTCATAAAATTTACTTTAGACCATCCAGGGGTGAATTTGTCCAAAGTTTCACTTAGTTCATTAGAAGACATGTTGGGGTCTATTTCAATTGTGGAAAGACCTTCTGATAAGAATTCAACACCTTCCTGTTGTAACATCCAGTCTAGAGTTTGTGATTGGAAAGGCAACAACGTCTTAGCTATTCCTGGTATCACTCTAGTTTTAACTTCGTTGTTAGCTATCTTCGCAGTATTTTGTGTTATGGTGGAGTAGAATGTGGCTAACGTCGGCTTAGACCATACTGTTACTTCTGAAATCTCATACTCTGTTAACTCGGGAGAGAAGATATAGTCACTAAGCGATCTAATAAAGCCGAGCGTTTTCATTGTAGTGTTGAAATACAAACTTTCTTGAACCCAAATCTGGTAGCTCCAACACAAATCAACTTTCACCTGACCTGTCTCATTTATGGTGGCATTAATGTATTTGAAGTATGGAGTTACTATATGAAAATTTGGTGCTTGTATCACTGGACCATGACTCAACAAATGATGTAATATGGTGAATAATTTCCCATCGGACACTTGAACCTTGACTAGCTCTTCAATTTTCCCTGTAGGTGTTATGTTCAAGTCTATAAGCTCACCCCAAACGCGGAACTTACTAGGAATATTTGCGAAAGAAATAGGAAATTCATTTTCAATATCTTTAGAGAACGGAACAATGTGACTTAGAACGTGTTCTCCATCAACCAACTGGAGAAATCCTCTAGGTGGCATCATCTGTTTAGTCTGTCGCACTTGTTGTTGCGAAAGAGCTAAAAGCCGCTCTAGATCCAAAAATATCACCTCCATATTCAGTATCGGATAAGAAACACTAAGTATGCAACTTAAGAACAAACTGTAAAAATTATTAATTGCTCAGCACCGATAGTAAGTCAAGAAGGATGTCATGATTAGTGTTAAAAAAACAGTTATAAAAGAGTGTCACAAAGTGTTTAAACAAGAACAAATACCAAATTAGTCTATCTGAAATATACAATCAGCAACTAGCGGGTCTGATTTTAGCAAGCCATCGTCCAGTTTATCTTCCTTTTCACCGACTAATTCGAACTCTTCTTGTTTGTTGGCGTGGGCTAAGCCTTTGTTTCTGTCTTCAGCAGTTTGATCAGTCAAATTACCACGCTTTCTTTGGTCGTGCTCCAAAACTTCAAACAAACCTTTAAAATTACCGGCGCCAAACCCGTTGTGATTATGACGTTGAATGATTTCAAAAAAGAAGGTTGGTCTTTCAAAGAAAGGCCGCGTAAACAATTGCAAAAGATAACCTTTTTCATCGAAATCAATTAAGATCCCATGCTTTTTAAGCGTTTTCATTGATTCTTTGATCTTTGGATGCTTGTTCAGCTTCAACCGTTTCTCCATGTTGGTGTAATAGGTTTCCGGCACATTGATAAAATCAACACCGTTCCGTTTCATCTTTTTGATGGTATCAATGATGTCGGTGGTCATAATGGCAATATGCTGGATGCCCGAACCATGATTGAACTCAATGAATTCTTCGATCTGTGACTTTTTCAGCCCAACTGCAGGTTCATTGATTGGCATTTTGACGTTTTCCGCATAAGAAGCCATGACCGTGGATTTCAAAGCGGAATACACAGTTGACACATCTTTGGCGTCCACGGACCAAAACACATGAAAGCCGAATACCTTCTTGTAGTATTGGCAGGCTCTTTTCATTTGATTCCAATCTTCATTTTGAACGCAGTGGTCGATAGAGGCCAACCTGATAGCATCTCCCTTGGTATTTGACGGTTGGGCCAACTGAAATTTGTCAAGAAACCCCTCGTATTTTCCCCTGAATACAAAGGAATGGACGACGTCATTCAGCCCTTTGATTTTGGCCACCGTCAAAGTGCCGTGCGTGTCTTCCAAATCATGGGGTTCCACCAAAATTTCAGCACCACCCTTCCGTGCAAAATCTACTGCGCCCTCGACATCATCCACTAGAAAGGCCACATCTTTGACCGCGTCCCCATGCAAGGCCACATGTCTGTGGATTTCGTCCACCAACGGATCGTCGGGGCAGCTGTGTAAAGGCCTCAAAGCTGCCATGAAAACGAAAACCACACTGCCATTTTTGACGGCGACAGCGCTGATGTTTCGCTCGCCCGTCTCTAGCCCTCTGGTCGCATAGAGCTCGAATCCGTACGCATCGATGAGATGAGCAGCTACTATCTTAGGACAGGATACATAAAACACGATGTGGTCAAAAGCAAGCACGTGTTTGCTGACGTAGTCGCCGCCAATGGTGATGTCGTGCGAGTGTTGCGCCAAAGTGTTGGCGGCGTCTGCTGCGTCTGCGACGGCCTGGTTTTCCTGTTCGGCCTCCGGCTGCTGTAGCGAAACCATAAATTAGTAAATTGTAAAGAAAAGATGCCAAGAGAGAACTAGTGGCAAACTAGAGTCCACTCCTAAAGCTGCATGAAAAAGCACACACCATCAAGGCAACCTCCCTGTCTCCCCGCTGAGCCAGTTTGCCTTTTGTGCAACTCCCATTTTTGTCGCAGCTGCCCATTACGTAATGTGTCACGTGACCTGCCAAGCGGAGATTTTTTCTTTTTCTGGTCTGTTTGTTTTGTTTTGGTTTGTTTTGGTTTGTTTGCTAGAGTTCCTCAATGCTCATCGCTGTCAAGAAAGAAAAAGAGAAAGAAAAATTTTTCCATATTGAATAAAAAATGTCAGCTACAAGAGCGGGGGCTCAGCAACGGTTATGCATGGAAGCCGGGAACGGCGGAACTCGCGCGGACCAACTCGCTCCTCCTTTCTTGGCAAAAACATGGGAGGGTCCATCTCGGGGAGATTATATATGCCAATGTCCCCGCCCGTTGTTATCCGCCCCGCGCAGTCAGCAGGCGGCAGTAAACAAAGCCCAACAATTTATTTAAAAGGCCAGCACCAGTACCCCCAACAATAACGCGGCCCCTCACCTTCTTTTCTTCCTTCCGCTTAGTAAAATATGTCAGCCGCAATCGCACAGCTCATCAAAGCACAAACAGACGGGGCCGCAGATGGTACCGGTATCACAAAGCTCATTGGGATGACCACGTCGTTTCTCGGTGTCTCCAGCACCCACGACATCCCGCAGTTCCTCGTGGACTATGTCAAGGGCCAGCAGATGTCGCAGTTCGGCGACTATCCAACCAGCAAGGACGTGGCTCCGTCCGCGGTCTTTGTCGCCATGTTCGCCATCATTTCCGTGGCGCATTTGGCCCTTTTCGTCATCAACTGGAGAAGAGGCCACAAGTTCTTGCTTTCTGCCCTCTTGGCGTTCTACGCTACCATGAGATGGCTCGGGTTCGCGTTGAGAATCGTCTGGGCCAAGGACATCCTGAAGTTGCATCTAGGCATTGCCAGCGAGGTCCTCATTGTCTTGCCAATTGTGTTCCTCGCCTCTTTCAACTTGGTCTTGGCTCAGCGTCTCTTCACCTGGAGACACCCTATCATCGGTAATCACAAGATCTTCTGGATCTTGATGATCTTCCTCTACTCTGTTGTCACTGCCGTCGTCATCATGACCATTGTCGCCGGTGTCGTCCCATACCTCTACTTCCTTTCGCGTTCCAACTTCGACATGTGCCGTAACGTTGTCAAGGTCACCTCCGTTCTGATTTGCCTCTACTCCTTGGCCTCCATGGCTTTGGTTGCCTTCTCCTTCCTGTTACCAACTACTAAGGCTGAAAAGGAATCCTTGGTCTACCAGCCTTTCTGGATCAAGTCCTTCTCTCCAACCTATTTCCCTCCAAAGGGCGCTGCCAAGGAAGGTGAAACTCTGTTTGTCAACCATCACATCAATGACCCAAGACCTGCCTTGAGAACCGTTGTAGGTGGTAACAGTTCCTTTGTTCAAGGCCAAGATGAGCCTGAAGCTCAAGAATTGGCCGAATACGAACAAGCCGGTGACTCCAAATTCAGTGCCAAGCATAACGTCTCTGTCATCATTGTTGCTGTCACCTCTGTCTTTGTCTTCCTCGGTGCCATTTTCAGATCTGTTGCCTGCTTCATTGACGATACTGCTGCTGAACAATCCTGGATCTACAAGCCAGTTGTCATGTACGTCTTATGGGGTGCATTGGAAACCATTGTCAACTGGCTTTATCTCTTAGGTAGAATCGACTTGAGATTCTACAGACCAGATGCCTTGAAGGGTACCAAGTTTACCGACAAGCCACAAATCACCAGCGAACTGTCACCTGCTCCAGAAAGTGCTGGTTTACCTTTGGCCTCCACCTCTGTTGTTGAAAAGGAAACCTCTGATGTTTCTCACCACTCTAGCTCTGATACTAGAGTCTAAAAAAAGTGTGTTAATGATAACCCCCAACCCCTGACGCCATCTCTTTTTTAGTTTTTTTTGATTTACTGTTTTGTTTTCTCTAATGCCCCTTTTAGTTAATTATTTAATCTTTTATATACAAATCTGAAAAATCTTTAAATTGAAAAGAAAAGTCGCATAAAACATCATGAGCATCTCAATTTTGTGCTCAGCTTTCTTGCGACAATACTTCAGTTGTGGACATGCACCGGTTAAGAAAAGTCGTTTAGAAATGATCACAAAGGGATGCAAATAAGCTCCAAAATTTAGCAGAGTTTTTTCCAAGAGGATGACCTTACATTAGTAAAAAGTTCTTTTAAGAATTGATTGTTTTGCTAGGGAAAATAGATATTGGATTAAGAAGGAAGGGACAAAGATTAACCCTTGCTTTTTTTATTTTTTGTTGCATTTCATTTACTATAGTAAAATTGAAAATAGTGGACAATCCACCAATATTATTCCGCACATCTATTTAAACCTGCGTTAAGCAAGTAGCAAACTGAAACTCAGTACATGTAGAGACAGTAGCACACTACCTCCTTGGATTCGAAACTGTGAAAAGTACTGCAGAAAAGAATGCTTTGCTATAGTGGCAGAATCAAAACGGTGGTTCAGGAGACAATAGAGTTTTGTGTATATATTTTTCAAAAACTCCGGAGTTCGTAATTAGGCTACGGTACTTGTTTCTTTATTGTGGGATGCAGGATGCAATGCTATGCAGTGTTCTTTATTGTTTCTGACACAAATTATTATCCCGCTGAGGATCCTAGTTCACCAGTAGCAACAAAACAATAAAAGCCAGTGAATAGCAATCGGTTGAAAGAAGACACCAAAAGTTTTACAAGGATAACAGAAGCGAAAATATATTCCTTCTCATGAGCAAAATCGAATAGCGGTGCACAACGGGTGATTGCGTAATACAGATGAGCCAAAATTCTTGATAGAGGCTAATTCAGAGATCGCATTCTAGTCGACCAGCTAATCAGTGCGACAACCATGGACGTATTTGCAGTAACATTCAATTGCTATAAGAAGCCACCATACACGCTGCATGAGTATTTGGAAACTAAGTTGCCCAGCGTCAGGCCGGATGTGGTGGTATTTGGTTTCGAAGAGATTAGTACTATTACAGATGGAACCGGTCCTTCAAGTGTCATCAAAGGTATTTTGCAAGAAGTGGCTGGGAACTTAAGATCTATGATGCAAAAAAGGTACCCAGAGGTGGACGTTACTCTGGCATGTATTACCCATTACGGTAATGTAGGCATGATCGTCTTTCATTTGAAAAATCAGCTTGAACAAGCCGGAGAACAAAACTCTAGCCAAAGGGAAGAGCAAGTGCAAGAAGAGAGTGAAGATGCGCTCAGTGAAGAGTATGTCCGCGTAAGTAGAGAGCGGTCGTCTTCTTCGTGCGCTGGAACAGGTGAGATCGAGATAGTCGAATCTAGGGGCGTCCCTTTTGGGCTGTATGGAACTGGGTTGAAAGGCGCAGTTGGTGTGCGTGTTGTGCTAAATGGGATTTCAGTGAGCTTTGCAGTAGCTCATTTAAACGCCGGCGAGGGCCCATCTTACCAAGAAAGACGAGATGATGATTTGCTTAACGTTTTTAAAGGGATCAAATTCGACGACGGTGGCTCATTGTTGGCCGGTGGGAGATGTATTCTAATGGGCGACCTTAACTACAGGGTCAGAGACAACCAAGATGAGTTTTTGGAGGCTTTAGCCTTCCTGAGAAAAAAGGGTGTCCCGTTGGAAGAGGCCCCAGTCACTTTCGAACCAAGCTACAAATACCAGGTGGGCCAACATAACGTTCTAAACACCAAAAGAGAACCTAGCTGGTGCGACAGGATAGTCTATCTTTGCAATGAGGCGACTCCAATAAAATACGACTCTATTATGGAATGCAAGCTCTCGGATCACAAACCCGTCTATTTACATCTGAAGATTGCTGAGGGAGAACATGATTATGGCAAGATACGTCAAAGTGACCTGTATGGCTACGATACCAACCACGACGTGAACCATCGTTTGAGATGCATCGTGGATAGCATTGTTTGGGTTGGAACAGGGATGGCCACAACCACACTAGGTAGAATTGCTGCCTTAACGATAGCCATTGTGGTGGCCGTCATTTGCTTACATAGTTTTTAGCTTGTTTTATAAAAAATAAGATTCTCAAAGATACCTACAACTAGTTCGAACTGCCGGTGTACTTCATCTTACCCAAATCCCATGGAATGTAGTGGAATTTAACCATATGCTGAATCTGTCTACGCATGGTGAGGAAGAAGAGGACAATGAAGTACACTAGCAAAATCGGCCAAAACACTGGAATGTCCAAGATAGGAATGAAGGAGGCCACCAAGGCACCCACTGTGGCCCAGAAGGCCTTTTCCCAGAACTGGAATTCTGGTAACCTTCTGATAAAAGGCCTGAACTCTTCGTCTTGTTCACCCATGTTTTGCATACCTTCCTCAATGGATTCGGTACGCATGTCCTCTTCCAAGCTTGGATCGAACTTCGGTGTGAGGAACTTGAGGAAGAGATTGAGCATGAAAATTGCCCATGTGTAGCAGATGATGTACCACCCTTCCGCGAACACAATACGTAGCATGAAGAGACCGATCAAAACGTAAACCGCTGCCCAACGCTGCACCGTCATAGGCGTGGCCTGGTCAAGCAAAAGACGGTACTTGAGCTTCAAGGTGGCTATTTGAGCCGCAAATGGCCCGTCGGGCTTCTCGTTCGGGTCCACAAAGTCCATTTTGCTGAATAAAGAGAACGTGAAAGACACGCGAAAGGTCTCCAGAAACAAAAATTATCGGATTAAATGAAAATAAAATCTATAAAATCCAAAAGCTGTATCTATGGCACCAGACCACCCCAAACGTGTCTTTAAACCATTTTGATGGTATCTAACCAAGCGAAAACAGCCTGAGCCAGTTTTCCAGAGCTTCAAAAGTCCGCAACGCCGAGTTATTAGTACTATCTCAGCCAAAAATGGTGCCAAAAAGCCGAAACTTGTTTCAGTGTGTAGTTTGAAAATTTCACAATATAATGTGTTTTACTTACTCTAGAAAACGCTTCAGATACACCCATCAATAGCCATCGTTTTGATTTTTACAAATGAGCTTCAAGATATTAAAATTTTTTGCCTATAAATGTATAACTTTCTCCTCTCACGCGTCTCATGTTCAAATTACAAATTGTGATTCTGCCGCCGAGTGCGTGCCTTCCAGCCCCGAATAGGGGAACCTCACCTTTGGAAGAGGAGTCGGGTTTGAACTCGTCTGGGTTGCGCTCCAATAGCGCTGCTGGAACTGCTGCTATGGCCAATTCGAGCTTTGCTCACCATCCTTTCTATGCAGGCAACTACCTTCCTCCGCAAGCTCCACGGGCTAACACAAAGAGGTTTCTACACATCACTCGAGCTAGCAACACCTTGCGCGAAGTTGCACAGGAACTGGTGGCCAAGTTTGCAAAGTTATACCCTAATGAGGACCCTTTAAACATTATCCAAATACAGAATTACGACATGTGCGATTTGGATCCCGACTATACAGTAGAAATGGTTTTCGATGTTAACAACATTTGTAGGGTTTTGGTGGCCAATGAGTTTGTTTCATCAGAATCTGGCGCTCTTTCTAAATTTCCAGGTAATAACAAGAGAGAATCTCTCACCGGCTTGAACTCTATCATGAAGAAAAGAAGATTGGAAAACACTAGCATTAACCAATCTATATGGTCTAACAGTTCTCAGGTGTATCTTGAAAATGAGTCTGAATCCGAGTCCGAGTCCATTTTGGTTACCAATGTATCCATACCTGTTCCGCATGATGATAATCCTGACGATACAATCATCAGACCTCCCACTAAATCACCAAAGTTACGTTTACCGTCGCCAATTATAGCTAGAGGCTCCCCCAAGAGAATCGTTTCCGGGATGTTGACGCAGGAAGACCAACCAGACTTATCCAGACTAGCTCAGAGTGAAGCAGACCAAGATGAAAGTTTCGTTGTTGTCGACGAAACTATAGGACAAGTTTTGGTTCACCATCCAAGCGTTCCCACCAAGGAAGACGCCAACAACACCAGACATTTAGACAAAGGAAAACGAAATGTTAGTGTTGTTACTAATGTTCCAGAATTGTCTTCTCCTCTTGTTCAAAACGAACAGGAGGAACCTGTCAAACAGAGTAGAGATCCCTTTATTGAGACAGAAAATGAAAATACAACCGTGAATAAATGGCCAAATACTGATCAAGTCTCACCAAGTCCAAAAGAAAAGGTGATCCATGAGAAACTTACCGTTCCTACGGAATCCGTTTTGAATGCTCAACAAAAGCCAAGGAATAAGAAGTTGCCAACCAAGAATGAACTGCTGAATATTGTTACTAAGGGTAATGGTACAGCTAGCAGTAAACGATCTCAAACTTCTAGAATGCTCAAAGGCCTCGAAGATCCTTTAACTGACTCCATTGCCGGAAGAGCAGGCTCAAGACTGAGAACTAGAAGAAGCACCAGTGAAGAAGCAACCATTAGTCCTAATGTTGGAGAAGAAACCGAAATCGAAACCGAAACTGAAATAGAAAAGGAACAAATTTCCAAGCTTGTTTCAATTTCCATCCCAAAGGAAAAATTACAAGCTAAGGTGCCACAAAATCAAGACCAGGCAAAATCTCAGAAACCGGCTGAGCCAGTTAGTAGATTTGTTACTAAGACTCCTGTGGTGAGTACCATTGATAATTCCACTGCCGCACCTGTGCCAATTGTGGTTCCATCTGACACACAAGCGAGGGTCTCAGCGGAGTCTCATACAGTTATGGCTCCACCAGTTGTTACGGTTACCTCAGATTTAGTCACAGGAACACCAAGTAGGAGAACAAGATCTCATTCTAATTACGAAAAACCAATTGTTTTAGAAGATTCCGATCAAGATATGGATAGCGCTGATAAGGAAAGCGCTATTGTTGATGATGACGGTGATGTGGATATGAATACGAATGGTCATAATGGCATTACGAAGGCTGATGTGGAGAAATCACAATCGGCTTCTAGCTCTAATAGCTCTTCAAGTCTTGAAGATGAAGAGAAGATGGACATCGATGAGCCAACTCAAGTTGATACTCAAATTGACACATCAGTTACCAACGCTGAACCGACTCAATCTATTAAAGAAACAACTAATGTAGCACTTAAGAAAGACCTATTACATACCTCAAATGGTGCTACATCTTTGACTTCAACCAAGACAAAGGAATCTGGGACCAAATCTAATGCTAGCACCTCACCGTTATCTGCACGTAGACTCAGCTCAAGATTTGCTCCTGTTAAAGGTAAGCCATTAATTAATGATATACCAAAGCCTTTGATAAATGATATTCCATCAATGACAAAGAAAACCGGTGAAGAAATTTCCAAATATCCAAACTCAGGATCGGTCAGTACTTCACCTTCATCTTCCGGGTCAGCTTCTGGTTCAGATTCAAGTTCGGATTCAGATTCAGATTCTAGCTCCAGCTCTGGTAGTTCGTCAGACTCAGACTCAGACTCAGACTCCGATTCTGATGATTCATCTGCAAAGACCAATGGGTCCAAAAGACCTCTAGTCGTTTCAGCACCTAAGGGCGTTATCAATAGGCGAGTCCCAAGCGCTACCAAAGTAGTGAAGATCAGCTCACCATCCAATAGCTCACTTTCCGAAGTGCCTACTACAGAGGCAGCTTCAGCTGCTGACGCAGTTACAGCGTCTAAAGCCGCACCAAAGTATTCATTTGAAAAGGGAAAAGGTTCCAGACAGTCGCTTTTAAGCTTGTCCAGCTTTGTTAATAAGACATCTGAGGATATAAAGAAAACCGCCACTCCACCTCCATCTGCTAATAGGCCTGGTGCGCAACAAAAGAACGAAGCGAGCTCCTCTGAATCTGAGACCGAGTCAGACTCTGACTCGGATTCCAGTAGCGGCAGTGATAGTAGTGATTCAGATTCCGACTCCGATAGCGATTCTAAGAGTAAGACCAGCTTTGCTAGTAATAAAAGTATTAGTAGAGTTATCTCGGGCTCAGCTGGCTCAGGATCTCGTTCAGATGCGTCTAAGAAGAAAAAGAAGAAGAATTCCGGGTTTGCTAATCTGATGAAGGACGTCAAAAAATAAGACGTGGAAAATAATTGTAATAAATAGAATACAGAACGTTTGTAGAATTAGAATAATAGTTTAGTATACTTACAGTGATTATCATAAACGACTGACTTTTCAAAAGGTGTAGCCATTTTAAAGTAGATACAGTTAAACAAAAAGACAGAGAGGATAGATGAGCTTTTACTCCCTGGAGTTCTCAATGAATCCCAAAGCAGTTTCCTGATCTATTTCACTTATGGTACTAGTTTTGTTCTTAAACATCACACCGTAGAATTTATCACAAACCTTTAGTTGCTCCGGGCGGAAAGTGGTGCAAATAAACTGGGCCTCTCTTGATAATTCATGAACTAAATTAGCAACTGCTGTTCTATATTGTGTGTCCAAATTGGCATCAATCTCATCAAAGAGGTAGAATGGAGCAGGGTCTGCCCGCTGAATAGCAAAAATAAGGGCCAAGGCACAAAGAGTTTTTTGACCGCCAGACAATTGCTTTAGTCTTTGTTGTTCATTTTGTTTCGAGTTAAATGACACTTGAATAGAAACACCAACGAACGATTTCAGCTGGGCATCACCATCTTCTTCAGCAGTATTGTCATCTTCAGCGTCATCATCAGAATCAGAATCATCCTCTGATGCCTGCTCTTGATGATGTGGAACCTGTGAAAGGGAGAATGAATTACCTTCTTTACTTGCTGACTTCTTTTTCATAATAACCAGTTTACCTTTACCGTCTGGAACCAATTTTTCAAAAACCTCAGTGAAACCTGCTGAAATAGTCTTGAAAGATCTTAAAATTGCCTCATTTTTCCTCCTTTCTAAAACAACCATCAAATCCTCAATGGAGTGTTGGGATGAAACTAAGTCAGCCAGTTTAGCTACCAAAGTTTCTTTTTGCTCAGCAAAACGTTTGTATTGGTCCAGTGATTTCTTGTTAACATGATTAAAAGCTTTGAGTTGTTTGTTGACTTTGGCCAATTGTGCCGTTAAAGCAGAGGTAGAAACATCGTGATGAGCTTGTTTCGTATTTTCTGGCAAAGCACCAAGTTGGGCAATGGTCTTTTCCTTTTCCCGTTGGATGTTTCTAAGACGGGTCTTTTTGACCATACCACGATCCGATTGCTTACTTAGCTCATCATACAGTTCAATGGCCTCTAGTTGTTCCTCGTCCATGGCATCAATTTGTTTTTCAAGAGATTGTATACTTATGTCTAACTCATCTGAAGAAGAGATATAGTTGGCAATCTGGCATTCGATTTCTTCCACTTTGGATTTTAATGCATCAACTTGAGAATTGAGGTCATCTAATTGGAAAGAGGAAACTGAACGAGTGAGAGCAGACTTGGATTTAAATTTCAAACTGTTCAATGTTGGAACCAATTTCTCGCTCAGTTTAGATTTGAGATTGGAAGCCTCTAATTCTAGTTCATCCATTTGATTTTGTAAAGAAAGCTTGGATTTTTCTAATTGAGATAATTCACCAATGATTTCGTTCAAGCGCGATACTTCTTCTTCAGTAAGCGTAGATTGAGAAAATCCAGCATCTCTCTGAGTTTCATATTCATCAATTCTGCCTGATAGAGACTCCACTTGAGAGTTTAAATCTTGAATAAGTTTTTCATTGACTAACTTTTCGCTATTCAGCCTTGCTAAATCAGCTTCTCTCTTGGCACCTAAATCGACAATGTTTGTACGTTCGTTAATCAAATCATTTAATTTAGATCTGACAACGATTAACTGGGAATTATTTTGAATGATTTCCACATCAAGTTTTTTAACCTCCTCTTTGACAATTTCAGCTTGGGATTTAGCCTGTTCAATGGCTTGTTTGACTTTAGTAATTTGTGCTAAAAATTCCACTTTAGAAGCACCATATTGCCTATACCCACCAGAAAGGACACCATTTTTATCTACGCGGTCACCATCTAAAGTGACAGCATCAAATCCATGATCTCTAACAACTTCATGTCCGACTTCCAGGTTCATACAAACTAAGGCACGTCCAAAAACGTGCATAACTGCTGGCAAGAGAGCTTTTTTAGTAGCCTCGGAACCAATTGGACTGATCTTCTTACAAAGTGGGACAAATGATTTACCTTGAGGGTAAACATATTGTGAGGCTTGAATTTTGTTTAATGGAATAAATGTGATTCTGCCACCTTGCTTGATTTTAGCTAGTTCCTTAATTATCAATTCGGCTACTTGTTCATTTGCAACCACAATATGAAAAAGGGAATTACCAGCAATAACTTCTGCCGCTAAACGATATTTATCGGAGATTGTAATTAGTTCACCAAGACAACCATAAACTTTGTCTTCTTGGCCAAGTTGACTGGCGATAGTTTGAACTAAACTGATACCTTTAGAAATAGAACCATCAATAGAACCATGCAAATCTTGTTCGCTACGTAATAGAGTTTGCGCATGTTGGGAAATGATTGCGTGTTGACGGGCTTCCTCCCTCCATAAAGAAGATCTTGCATCCACTAATGAGCGAGATTTCGCTTGAATTGACGAATATTCGGTATCAATAGTCTGTAGTTGGGAATCAATTTGATCCAGAGGCTCAGATTCCATTTGGTTTACTTTTAACTTGGAAAGCCTCGAATCTATTTGGGCCAAATGACTTTCAATCTTGCTCAATTGAACTAGTTTTTGAGACTTACTTTGCGTAAGTTTAGCAATCTGAGTGTCGATCCATGCGTTACGTTCGGATTGATTTGCAAATTGAGAAGACTGTGACTTTTTAGTAATGAGTTTCATCTGTTCGTCAGTTAATGAGTTAATTTCAGTAGAAACCGATTTTATTTGCATATTTAGCTCAGTTATCTGTGGATTCAAAACTTGCAATTGGGAGTCCACTGCTTTAATTTCCTCGTTGACAGTAACTAACTGCTCAGCCAAATCATTGTTTGCTGCAGATTTTGATTCCGCATCTAGGGAGACCAAATTGACGTTTAAACTAGCCATTTGAGCCATGATTTGGGCCTTTTGCTTTTCCAATTGTTCGATTTCAATAGCAACTAATTTCTTTTCATCATGTAGATGTAGAAGCTCCTTTTGTGACTTACCAATCTCTCTTTCTCTTCTGTGGATTTGGATTTGGATCTCATCCAGATCCTCACCTCCGTCATCTCCGTTTTCTTCCATATCAATTTTGTCGATTTGCTCCTGCAATGATTTGATTTCTCTATCTCTGATGTGCCATTCTATCATCCTCCTTTCTCTGTCGAGATGGTCATATTGCTTGTACTCATCCTTTTCCAAACTCAAATCATCCAATCGACCCTCGATATCCTGCAACATGGTTTTTATCTGATCCTGCTTTTGAACAGTAACATTCATCTCTTTCTGAGAGTCTTTCAATTTAGTTTCAAACACTCCAGCGCCTGCGACATCCTTCAACAATTGTAATCTTTCACTGTCCTTGGCATTAGTCAAGCTGGTGACCTTACCCTGAGGAACAATGTAGTAAGGGTTAGACTTGCTAAACCCTGCAACAGAAAGATGCGCCATTATTTCCGTACGCGTCATCGCTTGACCATTCAACGCATAGTCATCCTTTTGGAAGCCGATGGATCTTTTAACTCTCACTTCGTCACTAGCAGTAGGGATTCTGCGATCCGTGTTGTCGAACACAATTTCCACAGAAGCAAAGAGAGTGGGAGTAGATGACTCATGAAGCAAGCTTTTCCTCTCTTGCTGCGAGAGACGCGCAAAGTCGTCTGAAAGCACGAATCTGATAGCAGCAAAAAAGTTCGACTTCCCCGCCCCGTTACGGCCCGTGACCACGTTGTGGTGCGGTGAAAGAGCCGTCACAATAGTCTCGTGCTTGTATGTTTTGAAGCCCTGGATCGAGATGCTCGTAATGTGCATTTTACAGCTTAAACAAGAGCAAAAAGACAACCATCTTTACGCGTCTCAAAAAATACACTACGCGTAAACTGGTAAACTTAACAGAGAAAAATGCTCAGCATCTTCAAGTGAATAACTTCCTCACAGTATTTAAATGTATAAATGAATGATATCAGCGAAATCAGCCAGACTGAAGCTAGCCTCTGTAGTAGCTTGGCTCCACAAACGGCATGGCTGCAACCTCGGCTTTTCTCAACTTGCCTCTGATTTCAACCAAGACCTGAGTGCCCTTCTTTTGGTAAGGCTTGTTGATAAAGGCTTCGGCAACGTTACCACCGTTGGTTGGGGAAGGAGAGCCAGAGCAGATAACACCAATTTCCTCCTTGGCCTCGTTGTAAATCTTGTTACCGTGTCTTGGGGAAGGACCCTTGGAAACGACACCGACTCTCTTGAAGGTGACGCTCTTAGCGTCTTCCAATTGCTTGAGAATGACGCTCTCACCGTTGAAGCCCGCGCCAGCATGTCTTCTGGACTTGGAAACTAACCAGTTGAGGGACGCCTCAATAGGGGTGGTGTCTTCGTTCAATTCATGGCCATAGAGACACATACCAGCTTCTAATCTAAGCGAGTCTCTAGCAGCCAAGCCAATGGCCTTGGCTTCGTCTTGTTCCAACAGAGCCTGGAAAAACTCTCTGCCGGTCTTTTCGTCGGGAATGGAGATTTCAAACCCGTCTTCACCAGTGTAGCCGCCTCTGGCCAAATGGAACTTGTCAGAACCAAAGGAAGGCATGGTTATGTAGGTTGCCTGGCCAAAAAACAACTTGGACAAGTCCTCCTTGACAAACTTTTGCAGGGTCTGAGCAGCGGTAGGCCCTTGGACGGCCAACAAAGTGCCCTCAATGGTATTGTGCTTGATTTCCGGGAAAGCCTCCATTTCCTTTTTCAAAAAGGCCAAGTCCTTCTCTCTGCACCCGGCGTTGGTGACCACATAGTAGTCTTCTTCGCCGTGCTTGGTGACAATAGTGTCGTCCACCACACCGCCCTTGTCGTTGAGCAGCACCGACAAGTGCGACTGATCAATGGCCAGATTGGCAAAGTCGGTCGGACAAACTTTCTGCAAAAAGTCGGTGGTTCCCTGGCCCTTGAAGGTATGTTGCAACATGTGCGAAACATCAAACACACCAGTGTGCTTTCTGGTCCAGTGGTGGGACTCAATATGAGACATGTCGGAGTACAAAACTGGCATCGAATATCCTGCAAAAGGTACCATCGTACCGCCTAAACCAACGTGAAGATCGTAAAGTGGGGTTTTCAATAGAGTCGACTGTCTTCTCACAAATGTCAGCATCTTCATTAGGCGTGAGTAAAGAAACAAGTTGCTCCTATTGGAACACAAGCTCACGCTCTTGAGCATTCCAGAGTCAAAGACAAAGCTGACTTGGACAAGGCGCAAGTCAAGACACCAAGTCAAAAACATCACGTGACCAAGATTACGTAACCAAGATCACGTGATTTTGTATTTTTTTGTAAAATTGTCACGTGACCGAGATTCTATTTTTTTAATAATAATAATCGTTTTTGCGTTGTTCATCAATTTTTCTTTGTTGCATCGTTATTGTTCGCAGAAACCGTTTTGAAATGGCGGGACAGAAGCGTGAGCGCTCAGCCAAGGCGTGCGTGCGTTGTCACGACAGAAAGGTGAAGTGCAATGTGGCTGTGGTGGTACCCTGTCTCAATTGCGCCATGGTCGGCTCAGACTGCCATGTCTATCAGCGGAAACAGCGGAGGAAAACCCAAGCGGATAATAGTACCAGCGGTGGTACCAGTCCGGCCCGGCTGAGGCCTACACTGCCTCTGCCAGGTAAATTTGGCGAGCCTAGTCTGCAAATGAAATATCCCGAGCTCTCGTCCCGCCTCTTATCTTCCGAAGTCTTGTTCAAGGAAGATATGCTTGACGTGCTTGAGAGATCCGTGGCTGTGCAGAATGGCACCGGCTCAGTGGCGATGGAGTCCATCTACCAGAATCTTATCGCCATGATAGGTCAAAATGTGCGCACAAGGTCCTACAATGTGGATCAAACGGACCTAGAGGTGCTGAACATGTTCGGATGCTTGACTTTACCGAGCGAAGAGCTGTGTTGGAGATACATCGATAACTTCTTCGACATAATCAACCCGCAATACCCCATAATAAACAAACAAAAGTTTTACAATGAATATAGAAATAACCTCAGCAACCCGCCATCTCTTCTGTTGTTGAATTCCATCATGTATTTAGGTTCCTGGCATTTGCAGGTTCCCCTTGAGTCACAGGCGCAGACGCTCGAAATATCAGAGGTGTTTTTCAAAAGAGCTAAAGTGATTTTTGACTACGGCCTAGAAACTGAGCCCATTGCGCTAGTCCAGTCACTTATGTGTTTTGTGTTTCATAATGAAAACATGTCAATGCTTTGTAAAAACGATTTCTATTGGACTAAGCTGGCAGTTGCCACGGCAATGCAGCACAACTTTCACAAATCTTCTACTGAAGCTGACAGTTATGAAAGTAATATGAAACGTCGTCTCTGGTGGCTTCTCATTGTCAAAGATAGAATGACTGCCTTAGGATTTTCCAAACCCGCCATTATCGATTTGCGAAATATGCTGATCAACCCACTAGAAGAAAGTGACTTACAGGAAATGCCCAAATTGGAGAGGCTTTACTTAATCCATACCTGTAAAATGGCAATATTGATTGACAAGCTAATTGGAATACAAATACAAATGAGTGCGAAATCTTCTATAGGTGAATCTATTTTGCATTTGCTTAAGCAGTCGGATATGTTGTCAATCGAATTTTTGTCTCAATTACCGAAGGAATTGCGTGTTACCGTCAATGAAAAGGATAAAAGCTTTCCACTTTTAGCTGTACTAACTTGCGCTCACTACTATGGAATCATAGTTTTAGTTCATAAAGCAAATATTATGCGTCAATGTAAATCTACAGAAAACTACCCATCTTGGGCCATTTCATTTCAAGCAGCTCAGATAATCAAGGCATTGCTTGATTATTTAGTCAAACAGAAAATGGTTACCCAGGCAGCAGTTTTTGCTCATAATATTATTTCGTCATCGACAATAATCATGATGTACCATCTATACAACAAAGATAAACGTGTAAGTAAGATTGCCAATGATTTCTTTATAAATGTGCTATCGATTTGGAGTTTCAGTTGCAAAAAATGGCCCGCATGTTATCCAATGTTGTGTGTCTTTGGTCAAATTTATGAATCTGAAGAGGCTAAGGGATATTTATTAAGTTTGGTCACTAAGCCAGCGGAAGAATGTGAAGGTGCCAATGATACTGCGGTACCTGGTGCAAAAGAGTTGCCCCAGCAACAAACATCTCCTAATGAAACCGATAAGAAAAGTGAAGGGCCAGAGTTAGGTTTTGGAATAAAGGGTGCATCACGTAATTTACGTGCTAGGAGTAGTGGTATTGACCCACTTTCATCTGCTGATTTGAGTACGGTGTTTAATACCAAATCATCTATACCATCTTCGGTTACTAACCAGCTGGAAGAAAATGATATTGATTTCGACACCCTATTTTTGGATCAAGTTTTCTATGGGAAAGTTGAAAATGAACTAAAAACGAATTTTATTGGAAATGATAGTAGAGGAGCCGAGAATAATAAAAATAGGAAAAATCACTCAATACAGGCAGATATTGGGTTCATTAAGGAAAGTCAGAAGGGCTCAGTTTTCAGAAAGGGTACAATAACCAATGTGTTCTCAGGTGAGGGTGGAGGTTCCCGTGAGCACTCTCAGTTAAATAATTCAGGTGAAGGGATTGTTATTGAAGAGCCAGATTTAGGCATAATGGCTACCGGCCAACCTTTAAATAACTCTGCAGCAGAGAAATCTGGTTCTGCTGGTCACGATGGAAATGTTTGGATGTTACAAAGAGATTGGCAACCAACTTTCAATGACAATGGTTTGGATAGGTACATTTTTCTTCCCCCTTCGGTACCTCCGGCGCCTCCCGGCCATCAGCATCAACTTCCCTCTCAGCAACAGCATCTTCACCCCGAGCAACAACTACAAATGCCTGTACCAATGATGCCAGCCCCTCCAGCCCATCTAATACCGCAACAACAAGCTTCATCCTCTAGGGATCAATCAAATTATGCATCAACTGCATCACTATCAACTAATGATAATAATAATATCTACTTCAATAAATATGGGATGCCACCACCGCATGCACAGCCTCAACTCCAAACACACATGAGCCAGCCACATCTTGGAGAAGCAGTTAACAAGGGATCAAGCATGGGATCAAGCATGAGTTCAAATGTGGGTTTGAACATCAACGTGAACCCCAACATGAAGATGAACCCGAACATGGGTATAAATGTTGGTATAGATGTAGGTAGAGACGATAGCTTAGGTAATGCAAACATTGATAACAAACTCCAGTGGAATCAACAACAACAACAACAACAACAACAGCATCAGCAGCAACAGCAGCATCCACACAATGGCATGCCAATTTATAGAACACAATTTCCGATGCACGAGTTGCCAGACTTATTACCCTATCAGAATTCTAACCTCAATGGAGGTGATAATGCGAATGTGAATAACAGTGGCAACTTTGGGCATGGCTCCGACGGAGAATTTGGGCCCCCACCCCAATTTAAAGATCCCTTTACCTATTTCAAAACTTTCTGAGCATAAAGTTATGGATATTGTGGGATTTATATAGATATAAACTTTATGAGTATAATTTTAAAAGTAACTGGTTTTGCTGAGCTATTTAACGTTTTTTTCTTTCTCCCAAAAGAGTAACTGTTTATCGATTGCTGAATAACAACACAGGATTGGATGGACATTCATATAACGCGAAGTCAATTTGACTATGAAGTCACCGAGATACCCAGTCGGCTAACGAACACACAATTGGTATCGATACTCGAGCAAATACCGAAGCTCAAGTCGTCCCAAGTGTCCCAACTACTTCCTATGATGATCCCCAGTGAAAATGTGACAATGCCAGTTCTAATGAAGGCGGTATGGGTGCTGAAGTCGCACAGGTTCAGCGACGGTTCTAGGCGAAAATTGGCCAGATGGGTTTACAGCGTCATGGTGTGTTTTGTTTCGTACGACGACGCCACTGGAGGACGCGACGCGTACAAGCTGATACCCCTATTGATCAATATGCTAAAGCTGAATATCATGAGGAGCGAAGTGGTCAGTATGATTGTATTTTTGCAGAACAGACTCGGACTAGGCGTTGATTACGCCAAGGTGTGGTCCAAGTACAAGTGCGAGATGATATGGGACATTCTGAAAGTGGACCCACGAGTAGGTCCTCTGGTCCACAACGTGTGGCTACACATGGAGAGTAAGATGGGGCCATTGGATTACACGATGGTAAGGAGGAAGCAGTGCAAGCCTGTCGATGAGAGGATGATGCAGCTGCAGGCGCATGAGGAACAGTTTAAACGCAATTTCGATGTCTATCAGGAGATCCTGGCGGGAGAAGGTAATCTAGTCCAATACGTCAATAGCCTCGAGAACAAGCAGCTTAATCTGGTCAACATTCTACGCGAGTGTCCCGACGACGTTTTGGAGTTGGACCTGACGCGGTTGCTGGACTTGTCTGTTCTAATCGACCAACAAGAGTTTGAGCACGTGCTTCGCGTTCTCTTAGTGTCACACAAAGGAGGGATTGTTGTGAAGCCTAATCACAAGGACGTCCTGAGTAAAGTGGGCATGATGTGTGCTCTTGGCCATACGCTACCGGCGATATTAGTAGAGGCGCTATCTACGGAGGATTCCAAGCAATATTTCAGTCTGCAAGACTGGATAGAATATCTACCGCTGGACGTGGCCGTTGACCGGGCCGAGAAGCTCTGCCAGAACCCCGGTGGTAACGCCACCGGGCTGAAAAAGTCTCTGGAGCGGCTCAAGACAAGACGAGAGGCCGTTTAAGCGCGTGCTGAGCATATGAGCGTCTTGATCTGCTTATCTTTTTTCGTGCAGGATGTGTGAACTTACTTTTTCGCTAGCGATGAGCTCTGCCAGGGCGCTGCTGGCCACATCAACGAGCTGAGAATGACCTTAGATTGGGTCAAGGCGACACGAGAGGCTTTGCGTGCTGAGCACATGAGCATCTATTTTACACCTCTTTTTTCTTTAGTGTGTGAACCCACTTTTTTAGTGAGTGACGGGCCCCCACTTAAAAGGAAGATAAATGTCACTCACATACTAATATTTTAATCTAATCTCTATAAGCCTTTTTAGATAGATATGTTAGTAGTACCAGATACACAGAAACAAAGCGCGGCCGAGACTTCGCTCGAGCCGACCGAGACACTATGCGTGCGCGACTCGCTGCAGTTGCTGCGCTTCATCAAGCACGCGCGTGCGCTGGATGACAATATCAGACTGAGGTTGAACGAGTCGGGTCCGGCAAAGTGCGCGTCGTTGGTGGAGAAGGTGGTTGTGCCCAATTGGGACCACCGGATAGCCTTGTTGACGTACTGCCAGCAGGCCACGCGCTCCGCGGTGCCGGTGGACGAGGAGGTGGCGAAGTTCCAGCAGCTGGACGACGAACAGAAGAACGAGATGCTCAGAATCGATCCGTACGGCTACAAGGGCCTTTTGAGACGTCAATTGGACTACGAGCAGCAGGTCCGGGGCGTCAGATGGATGTACGACCGCGAGTTGGAGGTGGACTTGGTGGTCAGACAGAGAACTGCGGCGGTCTTGAAAGATATGTGTGGTTACGAGGTCGACGAAAGCTATATCAAAAAGCATGAAAAGTGATTTTACAGTTAATCCTACCGACCAGTTGTTGCCTTTAGCCCGCATTTTAGCGCATTTCCCCATTACACAGCAATGTAACAGCCTTTTGAAAGGCATTTTTTCCTTGAGTTATTTTGAAGCAATGTCATGTGATAGCCTATCTAGATGAATATATAAACCTATAATATACTAATGAATGATTGAAAGGCCTGTCGGTGTGTAAACTGGTAGCTAACCAACGAACAAAGCACCCAATTAATAATCTGTCTGTGACAGAGACGCGCGTGCTCAGCGCGGGTGATGATTCTTAATGGACGGTACGGGAGGCCAGTACAACATCCCCATTGCAACCGCTGAGTGTTGCAGCTTTGAAATGGGTCTATTGGAGGAAGACAACGGAGGTATATTGCTGATACCATTTCTAGCCGTAGAGTCGATTACTAGGGTTACCTTCAAAACCGAAAGTTGAGGATGTCTGTGTTTTTGGGTCACAACACTGGTAGATCCAGGATCGATTAAGTGCTCAAAGGTAATCCCTTTTGAAAAATCTAAAATCACGTTCTCTGCACTGTAACAATGCTTTGTGGTAGTAACTGTAGTAGTCCCAGTATCAGTAAAAGTAGCCATGGCCTGATATCACAATCATTTCTAGCTCTTTTTGCCTAACAAATCCTCTCTTTTGGCAGGATTCTGTAGCTGCTGTCTCATCCTTCAATCATGTAATTGGCCATCGAAATTGCTGCTATTGTTTTTAATTTCTTACAGAGGGTGCTAGATTTCAGTCTAACGATGGAATTGTAGGAATTAGTTGAGCAATGCTGTATGGCTCACTAATTTGACCACCTAGCCCCACCAAACGTGATATAATATTATTGTGTACCATTTTCCTGCTAATGGGTCTAATTGAGGGACGTCAATGGTGCGCACACACTTGTACGTCACAAGTACGCGTTCCAAGGTTTTAACACATTCATTTTTAGCTTACTGGGGTGCCGCGCTTTACAGGCCATTTTCACTGGAGTCAAACAAAAACAGTGCCCGCTAACCGCTCGCGCCGTGTCGAAGCCGCACAGCAAACACACAGTGCTTTGCCATGACAGAAAGATGGAGCTCGCACGACAAAAAACGGTGTTGTGCACTACAGATGCCACAGCACACAGTAACGATAAGTGTGATAAGTGTGATAAAGATATATATTGATTCGTTCTAGACAGAGTACACAAATGGGCTAGCAGGCTGCGAAGACCTGCTGAAGGCCTTCAGCAGGTGGTGCGGACGCATCTACCAGATACCAGCTCTCTTTTGCTGGATAACAAGGGCCAAGACAGGCACACCGACACCGAGCCCCCAGAAAATGAGGTGTGGCACGGCGTAAGGCACTCTTCTGCCCTTGACGGTGAAAGGGAGGTTGCTGTATGGGCCTTCTGGGTAGTGGTGCATTTCGATGTTTAGCTAAGAGGAAGAAAGAGAGAGTGTAAGGTGAGTCGATAATTTTTTTTTTCAACTTCCTCGTCTCTCATTGGTTCTTTCCTCAAAACACAAAGTATGATCGCTCCTATCGTTGGAACCATGAAGAGAAGAGTCATTGTCGACATCTCTGTCGGCTTTGCCGTCGGTGGTGTTATGGGTGCCGTCTGGTGGATGAACCACAAGGAAATGGTCGCCGTTAGAGAAAACTACTACGCTGCCTTGGCCGAAAAGAAGAAGCTGGCCAACGATCTCTAAGTGCAGAGATTGCACGCTGTTGCATGCAGTCGCTCGCGACTGCGTGCTGACTGCTTTTTCTTGCTCCAAGCTTAATGTATAGACACGTTATTTAAGACATTATCATAAACAGTTTATTTCGAATTGGGCGGGCTCAGGGCCGCTGCTGTTGCTGCTGCCGCTGCTGCAACCTAACAGATGTGTGTGTGTTGGCTGTGAGAGGCGTCTGCTCGCTTTTGACGCGTCCTCGCCTTCGATTTTCACTTTTCACAGTAACGTGTCTTAATGATACGATTGCTAGCCTTATAGACATACCTCAGAGTATGAATATCGTTTTCTTTGTCTCCTTCGCGGAAAGCTGTCAGACACTCCCCACTGGAATTCTGTATTGATTTGTATACGCCTGGATCGGTAATCACTTGTTGTTACCTGCTATTACTTACATAGCGCTAATCCCGTCCTGATACACACATTTGGCTCTCTGTGTCTTAAATTTTCATCTATCTATCAGTGTATATTACACGCTATACAACAGCTGTCTGTCTCGATGCCGCCGTTCGACATTGACACCAACACCACGCTCTTTCTAGACCCATTGGCGATTCCCGTGCTGGACTCGCTGCCTCCGCTGCCTCCGTTCAAGGCTACTACGTACATCAGCAATTTCCAGCAGCAGACTTCAGCCAACTCGACAATAGTAATAAACCTCTACTCGCAACATTGGATGGCAACGCTGACCGCGCTGCCTATCCCAATGCCAGCTAACTGCCACTTGATACTATTGCATCCAGAATTGACTGCAAAATCACTAGAAACGATCACCCAAGAGTTCAAAGCCAGAGTAAACGTGTGGAACTACCACATAGAAACGACGATCGGCGACCTCAAACTTCTGAGTCTATCGTCCATCAAACAGATTGCCCCTTCAATGGCGGCGGATTGCCAAACTAACATATATTCACTGGCCAAAATCCTCCTGGAGAAATCGCACATTAATCTGGAAGATTGCCAAATTACTTGTTTGGGCGGAGATAACAGCACCCAATTCATCCAAGTTTACAATAGTCTATACCAAACCTACGTCAATTCCTTGAATGATAATCAGAAGATGGTTCTCTTGTCCCATAAGTTGAAGCAATCTAGTGTCAACACCAAAAGTTGGAAAAAGAAAATGGTCGTAATTGATAAGTCGACGTACAGCCTGACGTCCCTCAAAACTGATATGTCCTATTTGGGGCTTCTCCTGGAGATCAACTCCGGTAACCTAAACGACATCAAACTCGATAACCAAAAAATCAATTTATTTGACCCAAAGGATCCTATCTTACCTCAAATTTTGCACCTGAATATAGACGAGATTCCAAGTAAGCTTACCTCTTTAACAAGACAACTACATGATCAAACTGAAAATAGGGACACTTCCATTGCTGGTATGAAAGAATTTGTAGGTAAGTTGAGTGGAATTGATGTGACTAAAAAATGGTTATCAATCCACATGGACTTGACAAGTGAAATATTCAAATTTATCAAAAGGGGCACTATTACACAACCGGAAGAAGAGGAGGAAATTCTTCAGGAGGGTCAATTCGGTCAAAGGTTGGCGGTTGAAGATGAAATCGTATCTTTATTGGAGTCTTCGTCCTCTTCTGGCTCCTCCTCTACACTAACGTCCTCGCCATTTATCACCACAACTACTGCATCTGGGATCCAAGGAGATGCTTTACGTGGCTTTGGATTGGCCAGTGGATTGACAGGGCTAGGCAAATTCCTATCTAAAGATCCATTAACCCCAATAATGACCAAAATAATGAAATATATCATCAAATGGCAGAACTTACACCATTCTGTCAAATTGATAACAATGATTCAACAATATAACTCAAATGTCGATATTTTAAATGCATTTTACCCAACATTGACTCGCCATTTTGATTTGAAAGATGTTATTGACGAATTCGATAAGTATAATCAAATTAAGTCTTTAAAACAATACCCAAAAATTGCTGATAATGATATAGTGGTATTTCTAGGATCGATGAATTTTGCAGACTTGACTCATATCAACCCAAACACAACTGTTGTTTTCACCGGAATTGCAAATTAATCGAATATTTCGTCTCTTTCTTCGTCCTGCCTTTGCTCTATAGTTAATTCATAAATTTCAATGATTTTGTAAATACACCCACGTATAGCTCGCCTAGATGCTTCTAATTTAGTCTTTTTACAATCCTTCCCTATCAGCACCACTTCTTCTTGAAATGAAGAGTTGTCTGCCAATATTATCGCGATGCACACACTAACTTTCCATTCTTCGGCACCATGCTTAGTTGACTTAGACGAGATTATTCGCGTAAACCAGTTCTGTAATCCATAGCTAGCATTGAGGGTATTAATAGTCCATGCGTGAGATTTCCCTCTTGATGTTTGCATCACTCTCTGAAGTAGTTTCACGGTGCTCTGAATGGACCATTTACTTAAAAGGCAATTGGTAGGTACAAAATCAATCACCGGTGGTGTGGAAGAAACTGATAGAGCTAACGGTTTAGGTAAATGCGGGCGTCTATGCGGGTTCTTATGTAGCGGGTGCGGCGTATACGTCGTTAGTTCCATATGATAAATGTAAGAAACGATAGTAAAAGACTGACGCGTAAATCGGATTACAGAGAGCAACGCATTTTTTTGCCTGATCGGGTAATCAGCTCAGCATTTTTTAGTCTTTGGCTATATCAAAAGTTTCAGTCATTTTATAAATAAAATAAGTTAAATGTATAATTCATAAAAGTAGCAAGCACTTGACTAATCAGCAGTCACATTCTCTAAGATCTCAGCAACATAAGGCGCCAAACCATTCCAACTCTTGAATTGTTCCACACCTTGGAAAACCAACATTTCCACACCAGGAATGACACCTAAACCTTCCTTTTCAGCTATTTGCATGATCTTAGTCAATCTTGGTTTGTAAGCAGCATCAATCAACCAGGCACTCTTTTTGACTTTGCCAAGAGTTTGCTTGATGGTTTCTTCCAATGGGCCCAATTCAGCGTAGGCTGGAACACAGCTGACAATCAAATCAACTTCAGACACACCCTCATCAACTTCAGGTTGAACAACGTCAAATTCTTTAGCCAAAGCCGAAACCTTTTCTTGAGTTCTGTTCAAAATGTAAACTTTAGAGCAACCCATTTGTTTCAACGAGTAAATGGCGGCTCTGCAAGTACCACCAGCACCGATGACCATACCTACCTTACCTTGGAAAACACCATGGTGAATGAAGGAGTCTCTAATACCAACCCAGTCGGTGTTGGTAGCATCGAAAACGTTACCATCCCTCTTGATAATGGTATTGATAGCACCAATTGTTTGGCCACTTTGCGAGATCTCACCATTGATATATTGTTGTAATGACATCTTCAATGGCATGGTAATACAACCACCACCAAAATTGTCCATTTGCATCAATTCGTAGACCTTGGCTGGCTCATCAGTATCAAAAACTTCTAATCTGTGTGGTAAACCTAATTGTTCAAAGGCGGTGTTGTGTAAGATTGGAGATCTTGAATGGGCGATTGGGGTACCGACAACATAAAACTTCTTTGGAACAATCAAACCTAAAGAAGTTAAACCCTGGTTGATTTGCTTGATGGTTAATTGACCAGGGGCAGCAGAGTTTGGTAAAAATTCACTTGTAATTGGTGTTAATAGTGGGTTCAAAATTCTGGACATTTGGCCAATGGCACCCATGTTGATACCAATAAATGGTAATTTAGTGTGGGAAGATCTGAAGTTTTCCAAAGCAATGTTATCTTGTAAAGTCTGACCCATACCGACAAATTTAATAATGTCAACATTATTGTTAACACCAAAAGTGTACTTATTTTCCCATTCAGAGTTGTCCCATTTGAATTGAGCTTGGAAATCATGATGAGAACCAATGACCTTGGTGAATTTACGCAAGGATGCCAAAGTAGTAAAAATACCCTCAGGTAAACTCAATTCTAAGTCAACATAACCGAGACCCATCTTGAATGCCAATTTGGTTAAGGAAACAATTTGATCATGAGCATCATCCGGGAATTGACCACCTTGAGATTTAGTTCTTAAGGTGAAGATAATTGGCAAAGTGGTGTGGTTTCTCAGTAAACTAACTTGCTTAGAAACAAAATCCGAATCCCAAGATTTTAGCAAATCAACTCTCAATTCAACTGCTTGAACACCTAGAACAATTTGAGGCAACTTAGATAGAACTTCCTTGGTTAATTCTGGATAAGTTAAACAAACAAAGTATGATCTAGTGGTTGGAATTGGAGACGGTTTACCAATGATTTCTTGAACAAAGGAGCCCATAGTTGATTTCAAAATGGCCAACTCTTCAGTGGTGTCACAATGTGGGGAGAAGAAATAATAGTTAGAACATTGTTCGTACAATTCCTTTCTTCTTAACCAGACGGCATTGATTTCTTCGGAGTAGCTTGGTCTTTCCTTATCGACATTGTTGAGGAATTCAACAATTTCTTCGATGTCTCTATGTAAATGAAGAACGATACCGCCGTTATTGATGTATTCCTGTAACAAATCTCTTGCTGCTGGAGTTTCAACAATACCACCACCGGTAGAGACGATATGGCCCTTAGAACATTTGCTGAAAATTTCCTTAGTGACTTCTAATTCCTTCTTTCTGAAATCCTCCCATGAGTTAGCTTCAACGTACTGTTTGATGGTCATACCGAGACTTTGCTCAATTTCAGAATCGATATCGATGAATTTAAACCCAGTTTTAGAGCCGATCACATCAGCCATGGTGCTCTTACCAACAGCCCTCATACCGATTAAAACAATACTTTTGTCACCATTAGCAACACTTAGTGGTTTAGCTTGGCCTAATGATGGGTTTTCCCAACCAACCAATTTGTTTCCTAAGTTGGTATGTAGAACATCCCACCAACCAGGCCAAGTTTTGGAGGTACAGTATCTTTCTTGGATGATGACTGGACCCTCTGGAACCAAACCAGCCAAGAGTGAAAAAGACATAGCAACTCTGTGATCATCATAAGTGTGGATACCTGGAGCTTCTGGTTTGGCTAACTTAGTGTAGTCAATACCATGAACAATGATACCATCATCCAATTCTTCTGCTTTGACACCGAATTTAGCTAATTGTAATCTCATAGCCTCTATTCTGTTACATTCTTTAACACGCTGGTTAGCGATACCAGTGATAGTGGTTGGAGTTTCTCCTTGAGCAATGGCAGCTACAACAGTGGCAGTCAAGAAGGCGTCAGTCATAGGCTCCATGTCAACGCTAACCAATGGCTTAAGTGAGCCAACCTTTGGACCCTCCACTGTGGTGGAAGTGGCTGTTTGTGTAACTGAACAACCCATTGGTTTCAAAACATCCATGGCAAATTTAGAATCACCCTGTAATGAACTTGAACCGATATTAGGGATAGTGCATTTAGTCCCTGTCATAGCAGCAAAGGCTAATGGGTAAGTAGCAGAAGATGCGTCTGATTCGATGACATATTCAGCAGGATTTTGGTAAACACCACAAGGAATTTCATAAGTGTATTGCTCAGTAGTTGATTTAACAACATCAATACCAAATTCGGACATCATTCTGATAGTCATATCAATGTACAATTGTGAGATTGGCTTACCACCTACTAAAGATAAAGTGACAGGAGTTTGGGCATATGGAGCAGCCATCAAAATGGAAGAAACGTATTGAGAGGAAACAGTGGCACCTAATTCAATACGACCACCCTTTAACCCTTGACCACATTGGACCTTGATTGGTAGAGAACCTTCTCTCTTTAAGCATTCAATTTGAGCACCGTTTGTTCTCAAAGCATCGATTAAAGGACCGTTAGGTCTTTCACCCATTCTCTTGTTACCAGTCAAAACCAATTCGTTCAGTTCACCATTGGATTGGACTAAACAAGCAACAGTAGTTAAAAATCTAGAGGCAGTACCGGCATTACCAAGGTAAATCTCTTCATCAGTGGTTAAAAGCTTACCACCGTTACCATTTAATACAACAGTGTCACCATTATCCTCCCAGGTGATTTCAGCACCTTGTAAGGCACCCACAGCAGAAAGCATGTGAGCAGTGTCATCAGAATGAAGCATGTTCTTCAACTTACATTGACCTTTACCTAAAGCGGCCAAAATGAGCGCTCTGTTAGAGATTGACTTGGAACCTGGTGGGGTAATTTGGAATTCCTTACCGGATTCATTTAAGTTGAATGGGTACACTTGGATGTCTTCTGTTAAGATAACTCTTAAATCGTCATCATCAACGTAAGAAGCTTGGGGTTCATAGCATTTCCCGATCTTACTTAATAAGACAACCTTCTTCTTAGAACCATCATTCTTTTTGTCGATAGCCATCTTCTTCAATAAGGTTTCCAAAGGACAAACCTTACCATTGATTCTAGATTGCAAAATCTTGTCATGAAGAGAAATTGGTAACCCATAACCGGCAAAACATTTGGCGAGTCTAGAAACGGCAACAGGGGACAAATGGCCCAAGTATCTACTCAATTCGGCTTCCTTAATAGCACCAATAGCGACACATTCACCATGCAAGGCTTGTGGAGTTAAAATAGCTTCATAAGCATGACCGATGGAATGGCCAAAGTTTAACAAGTTTCTCAACCCACCTTCTCTTTCATCCAAGGTGACAACTTCAGCCTTGACCTTAATAGAGTTTAAGACCAAGGTGTAGATATGGTCTAAAATACTAGTTAAGTCAACTGAGCCATCGTCACCAGATCTGGAATTGATCACTTGCAAGAATTGCTCAGTGTGGGCTTCCAATCTGTCAAATTCCACTTCATCCCAAATGGCAGCAGTCTTGATGACTTCAGCCATACCATTGATAAATTCTCTGACAGGTAAGGTTTCCAAGAAGGAAATATCAACCATCACGAACTGTGGCTGCCAGAAGGCACCGATGAAGTTCTTACCTAACGGAGTATCGATGGCCGTTTTACCCCCGATGGAGGAATCGACCATGGCTAAAAGGGTGGTTGGGATTTGGACAACACGAACACCTCTCATGAAAGTTGCGGCAACGTAACCAATCATGTCTCCAATGATACCACCACCCATTGCCAAGATGACGGTGTCTCTGGTACAACCTTCTGTCAAAAGGTAGTCTTCAACAGCAGCCTTGGTGGCTCTGTTTTTGTTTGCCTCACCTGGAGAGATGACATAGGTAAGCAAACGCGACTCTGGTCTCAACTTGGCCAATGTGGCCTTCATGGCGCTTTCGTAGCGTTCTAAATGGCCGGTCTTGACCAAGTTGGTGTCAGTCACAATGACATAGGTGGAAGAGGCCTGTGTGGAAACAATTTCATCACAAATGTGTTCCTGGATGCGGTAACCAACGTGGATTGTGTCTTTGCCCAAAATGGAGACGCGCTCAACTTTATGGGGCTCCACCATATTAACGAAAGGGAGTTTCTTACAGAAAGAAAAGGTGCGTTGATGATGACTATTCAATTTTTTTACTTACGATTTTCCTATACAAAAAGTCTATTTAGTATGAGGAAAAAAGAAATCAATCATTTCTTTATTGAAATCAAGCATTGACTCCATGAGTTTATTAGCATCAAAAGCCTCACCAGCATTTTCATCATTTTTGTGACATTCTTGGCTATCAAACACCTTTTCAATCGCCGAAAGAGGACCTCTTTTGAATTTTTGAACTTTCTTTTGCATTTTGTCTGCTTCAAAATACGGTCCGCGGAGCTCGTTCCAGTCGCTCTTAAGAAACAGCTGTGGAACTATAACTGAGTCCAGCACTTCTGCTATGTACCGGACAAGATTTTGGCCCATAAACTGCCATCTTTTATTCTGGATCTGTAAATCGCTTGTCAGCTTAGAGTTGAGTTCTTCCATATTGTGCTGAGCTCTGCTCAGCAGCTCTATTTCTCTGGACAATGATTTATTCTTTTGAGTTTCCAACAGAGTGTTATGTTGCTCTAGCAAAATTTTGAGATGTGCTTTCTCTAAGTAAGTTGCCATTTGGTTAGCCTCAGTACGTGCCAAAGACAATTCTTTTTGTTTGTCCTCTAGAGCACGTTTGAGTTTAGCAGACTTTTCAGCATTAGAATCTCTCTCTTTGGCATAATCTAATGATATCTGGTACTGGAATTCTAAAGTTCTAGTCAATTCTTCAATAGCAGCTTTTGAAGAAAAAGCTTCTGGATCGCTTTCCACGCTCTCTGCTGTGGCTTTTGGTCTATGTTTGCTTCTAAAACTGTGTTTGTGGTGCCGTTTCTTCTTCTCATGTTTTGCATGGTCCAAAACTGTGTTTGAATCTTTTAGTGGAATCTTATCAGAATGATCAATATCTTCAAACTCCCAACAACAGCGATTTTCATCTGTGAACAACCTTGTAGATTTAACTGTATCGTATACATCTGACGTTTCGGTAGTTGTTAGCCTATCAGCCACTACCAAGTCTTCTTTTTGTAAACAGTACCCACCAGATTGGTCTTCAAGAAACAGCTGTGCCAAAGGGGAAAGATTTTTGATCTTATTCCCCGGCGAGTTTTGCTCAGCAGCGCCATTTTGAGTAAACTTAACTGTTTCATAAGCTGGATGGTTGATATCCACAAAATAATCGTCAACATTGCTTTTTTTTTTTTTATGATTACTTACTTTGCAATCATCAATATTAGTAGTTACACCGTCAAATCTCACTGATTTCCTTTTATCTTGGAAAAAAGGGAAACTGAGCTGGTCCCGGTTGAACAATTGATCTTCTACACTCAAACGATCATCGGTAACGGAAAAAGAGCTTTCTGTTTTGAAGCAATCTCCCGTAAGTACGTTATGGACAGGCGCATCGGCCAGTGTCATAGCAAAGACTTATCGATTAATAGTTTATAAAGGAGCACACAGCAAGGGGCGAATACATTTTTTATGATGCTCATGAAAAAAAGTCTTCATTTGTCCATTGCCATTTTCAGAGCCAATTTCACATCCCACTCATGTGACCATCTTCTCTCACTTTCTTTCATGGCACCTTCCTTTATTTTCAGATACCTTTGTCTATGTTTTGGGTCATAAAGCAATTCGTAAATAATTTGGGCCATTTGCTTTGCAGATTCTGTAGTTTCCGTGGAGCTGTCCAAGATGACACCATTCTGGTCATGTTTAACTAATTCAGCAATTACTGGATATCCCAAAGTCACAACAGGAACACCAGATCCAAACAGATCAACAATTTTCATTGGCAGATCCAAGCCGGACGAGGAATAATGTAACGAAAGACCTAAGTCTGATATTTTGAGAATATTAGGGTATTGAGCTATCGGTAACCATACTTTACGTATAACAATATGTCTCCACTCGTGGGAGTTAATCTGAGCCATGAATTGGTCCTCTAAAGGACCTTTACCTGTGACTATCATTATTAGCCTCTGGTTATCATTACCGTTCATTTGGATATCTAACATTTTAAGACACTCTACAAGGACATTGAAATCTTCATCGGGGGTAAAACTGGTAGAAGTAACCACAATTCTATCCTTTATTTGATCGTAGTTTAGTTTATCATTAAAAATATCTTTATTAGCCTCCAAAATCTTTCGCAATTCTTCTTGATCTTTTAATGGCTTGAAAATTTCATTAGGTCTGTCGTAAAATGTGGTAATGCTCGATGGGTTAATGTCAAATTGGTCAATCAAATACCTTTTCAGTTCTAAAGTCACTGTCAAATTGATATCTGCAAACTTTTTAGAAAACCATTGTTCATAGAATTTCATTAGTTTAACGACTGGGTGATTATCATTTTGGTATTTCAAATTCAAAATAGACCAGTTTAAGTTATGCCAATCAACGCATATTTGCATTTGCGGAACCCATATACTTTTCAAAAGGCCGATGATTGCTAGAATAGGCAAACTTGGTGGGTTCTGGATGAAAACAAACTTAGTCTCATCACCTAAGACGGTCCAAAACATAGAGCTCAAGACCCACAATTGCATCAATACTTTATACAAGGCAAATAGTAGATATGGCAAATTCAATGCATTGTGTATGACCGGGATCTCGTAGATTGTAATATTTTCATTGTCATACAGGAATTGTGGTAAAGAGCTTTCCAAATACCCACATAAGTTTACTTGGTAACCCATTTGTGCCAAGCTTTGCGCATGATAAGTCATGCGTGGCGAGTGGCCCAAATCGCCCAGTACTATAACCGTTACCTCATTTAGAGATTGGGCACCTGAATAATTTCGTCTCTTATTGTAGGTGCTGCGTATATACGTCAATGAGGCCAGAAGATATATTATCAAGGGTAAAACAAGCCAAAAAAATACCAGCACCCAGACAGGCCAAGAAAAAGAGAAGTGGTTGGCCGGATACCCAATGTACTCTATGTATTTCATTGCAAATATCTCCGTTAAGTTCGATATGATTTTTCAGAGGTTTATTTTTTTTGACACCCTTAGGTCGAAATAAGGTCTGAAAGATACAACTTTATTTAGTGACTCAATCCCACAGCAACAAGTCAAATACAAAACGGACGCCGAATGGCGCTTGTGTCAGTCGGTGTCGATTGTAGTTTAGTGTGGGCTGGTGAGAAAAAACGCTGTCTGACTATCACAAGCACGATTTTAATCTTCACAACCCAGTTGAAGGCCCCAAAAAACCAGGCATTATATTTGAAGTAATCAAATGCCTAAATATGCAATCTAGCTGCTGAAAATACCGAAGCAAGTGTTCTATTTATATATAACTGTAAACTTTTTAGACATGAGCGAAAATTTTGCAAAATACCCAATTACTACGTTGTATTCCCCTATTTTAGCCCTAATGGTGCTTATCGCGTCTGTCTGTCACAAGATAAGAACGGTAGTTGCACCCAAATGGCGACCAAAGGCACTTGTATACGTGTTAATCTTGTTGGCCACGTCGCTTGACAACTTTAACGTCACAGCCACCCTTATCTCTCAGAGGGCCATCCAGAGCCACTTTAATACGTCGTTTGCAGTCTCCTCTTGGGTTCTCTCCGCCTATGCGCTCACACTCGGGTCGTTCATCTTGCTTTTTGGGAAATTGGCCGACATTCTAGGGCCGCACAACGTTTTCCTCTTTGGTGTGACCACCATCTGGGTGTGCTCATTGATCACCGCAGTGATTGATAGCTCGGTGATTGCCCTCATTGTGTTCAGGGCTTTCCAGGGTATTGGGGCCAGTGCCTTGATCCCCTCTGGTTTTGCACTAACTGCTAACTATTTCATGGACAATGCTAGACATTTGCAAATGAGTATCTCCGGGTTGATTATTGCCTTGACAGCTAGTTTTGGGTTCGGCGCTTTGTTTGGCGGGGCATTTAACGAATGTGCTATCCAGTACAAAGGTTTGTTCTATTTTGTTTTTGCCGCAGCATTCACCCTAGATGTGGCGCTATTCTTCTTGATCCTCCCTATTGAAAAGACTAAGGAGCATCAAGACTTGAAATTGAAAAATCTAAACTATGGTGGTATCACCGCTTTCATTGCCGGTGTATTGTTGATTATCTTGGGGTTGACAGAAGGCGGTGAGTCCTGGAAGTCTCCAAAGGCTTATGTTCCTATACCAATCGGGGTTTGCATGGTGATTTCTGTTTTTCTTTTTGAATCTCTCTACATTAAAAGGTACCAAGATAAATACAAACGAGATGAGGCAGCTGGTTTACAGCGCAAGCTAAATTGGAAAGTCAATTTAGACTTGCTATTCCCTGTGGAATGTTTGAAAATCCCTAATTTCCTTGTATTTTTAATCACTGTTGGGTTCTACTACATGGCATTCACTATCTTAATGAACTCAGTTATCCAGTACCATTTATTTGTTGAAATGAATAGTGGGATCATCACCGCTTGCAAACTTTTGCCCTTCACAGTAGGTTTGGTTTTGAGCGCTCTATCTTACCATGAAAAGACCTATCAAAGAATAGGTATTAAAAGGTTGTTGTTAAGCTCGTGTTTGCTAACCTTGGGGTCATTTGTTTGGTTAACTCAACTGAGATACCATATTAATAAATCTTATTTTATTTTTGAATTTGGTGGCCTGTTCCTCTTTGGGATTGGGTTGAACACATTTTTCAATATTTACCTTAACGTCGTTTTGTCAAACACCCCGTTACATTTACAAGGTGCAGTTTCTGGTATTTATCAAACTTTTGCTCAAATTTCTTTGAGTATAGCTAATGCATTAGTTGCGTCCCTATTAGGTGCTTTGGAGTTGGGTACATCGGTTCAATTGCAAAAGGAAATGCAAAATAAATTTAATCACATTCATTATTTAGGTTACGGTTGCTTGGCTTTTTCTTTCTTTGTCTTGTTGTTCACAGTCGATCATAGCAGCGATCATGAAAATACGGAAAAGAGTGACCAAGATATTGACTAACGGAAGAATACGTTGATATCATTCTTGACGATAACTCTAGTCGTTGCCACTTTATATAATTTTAACACCCCTTCTTGCACATTTCAATCGAAGAACCAAGCTCTTTAAAAACTAAAAGCTATTTAATAGATTCTATAAGGAAGATAGTAAACTACTACACAAACATTATGAAACTCGTTGGATTATTTAAAACTATTAACTCTATTAATATTGAAACACTATATCGGAACAAAAAATGTTACTCTCAGTTTTTAAAGAGAAATCATTATTATTTTTTTCTTTATTTAACATGCACAGCATAACCAAATTTGCATTACAAAGACATGCTGGATATTTCGACTGATCTGAACCCCTTAACCGCAGGTTATAGGGTGAACATTATTTTTTTGGGCATTAACTTACACCACTGGTAGGCCGCCAGACCAAAACATTCAACAAAGTCCGATGTAGTGTAGGGGCTATCACTTCGCTCTCTCACAGCGGGAACCCGGGTTCGATTCCCGGCATCGGAGTTTATTTTTTTCTTCTAATTTTTTTTTGAGACCTTCATCTCTGATAGTGTGTGTTTGATCTCTTATATTTTTGCTCTTTCATTCACCAACTAGGTTCTACTCTTGCCTATGAAGCAGAAAATTATCCCACCGCGCCGGACGCCTCAGGTTAATCCCTCGGAAGTGTGGCCTAGGTTGCACTCGGCGTTCAGAGACATTTTACGCCTGGACCATTCTCAATGGTCGTATTCACAGTTATACAATACCGTTTACAATCTCGTATTGGCTAGACACGCGCAGTTCGTTTACGATGGGATTGGGAATGATATTGCAGATTTCTTGAAGGAGGACGTTCGTGCTCGAATGGTCCAGTTGATGACCAGAGACTCACAGAATATGGATGTCGCTGACCAAGGCAAGGTTTTGAAACAAGTGGTTGCAATTTGGGATAACTATTTATTGGCCATCAAATTGATTTCGTACGTGTCACTTTATCTAGATAGGACATACGTTAAGGAAAACAAGATGGCCTCCATTTATGACCAAGGATTGAACATCTTCCGAGATATAATTATTGATTCATCCATTGACATACACTCAAATGACTTGTCACAATTGACAATAGGTGAAAAGTTAATCCAATTGGTAATGCATTATTATAAAAAGGCCCGTATGGGTGAGTTTATTGATAGGTCTTTGCTAAAATCATCCATTGAAATATTTGAAGTACTCATTGAGCCAAAGGATAACCAAAGTTATTACAAAAAGCATTTCGAATCTAGCTTCTTACTAGATTCACATAAATATTATATTTTTAAGGCTAAAGATTTATTGAATTCTCATGGCGGATCATTGTATGTTTCAAACTCTCTAGAATTTATCAAACATGAAATATCATTACAAACGCTACACATTTCTGAAGAGACGATACCTACCCTACAAACGTTGCTATTCCAGGATTTAATTTTGACTCCGATGCCTGATGTTTTAGATGACAGTGTTGATGGTTTGAGTCATTGGGTTACCACCGACGACTATGAATCACTAAAAAATGCATACATTTTGATTAAAAAATGTCAACCAAATCAAGAAATTTTGAGGATAAAATTACGCAAGTTGATCATTGATATGGGGAACGATATCATTAGCCAATCATGGGATAACTCACAAATTAAACCAGAGGATGGTAATGGCAGTAGTAATAATACTGGAGGTAGCATTAAGGTTAAATTTGTTACGGAGATCGTAACGAATTTCATTTCAATAAGGAATCAATTTTTAACAATCAATACGAAATCTTTTGGTTCTGATGGCAATATTGGAAAGGAGATTGATGACGCATTCATGACAATAATCAATGAATCAGACTATGAACCTCGTAATAGGAGAAAGACATCATCATCTTCCTCTTCTTCTGAGGGTAGATTCCAAGAATATCTTTCATTATACATTGATTCTGTCATTAAAAGGCCGCAAGAGAACATTGATAGTCAACTGGATTCAGCTATTGATTTATTACGTTATGTTAAAGATAAAGATATTTTCGAGAAATATTATAGGAATCATCTAGCAAGAAGGCTATTAAATACTAATAATACCAAAAAGTATAGCGAAGAGGAGTTGGATTTAGAAATTGGAATGATCACCAAATTACAAAATGATAATGGTTCTTCTTTTACTACATTATTGGAAGGTATGATCAAGGATATAAAATCTTCACAAACTATTTCAAATGAATTTCAAGAATTCAAATGCGAAGGATTTTTTAAGCCAATGGTTTTAACGAACGCATATTGGCCAAACAAGCCGTTGGAGATCACCAATTTGCCGTTACCCCAGGAAATGTCCTCTGCAAAGGATGAATTTGAAGAATGGTACGGTGAAAAGTATCCTGGCAGGAATATCAAATGGTATAATGCAGGTCATGTTGTTGTTGCATGTAAGTCAATGATCAAAACGAAGGAAGGTAAGATTAAATACAAGAACGTGGATGTGCAAATGCCAACAATGTGTGGTATGATTCTTGGAATTTGCTTTGGTGATGATGACGATAGCAAAAAAATCTCAATTCAGGAGATACAGGAATCAACCAAGATTGAAATGAATGATCTATTGAGACACATATATGGTTTGATATCAGGTAAGACCAAATTGTTAACAATAGTTGACAAAAATGAAACGCTAGACCCTGAGACATTAATCAAATGTAATGTTTCATGGAAATGTAAAGAGCCCAAGGCCAAAGTGTTGGTCCCTGGTAGTTTACCGAAGAGCATAACTAGCAAAATGAAAGCGGTAGAATTAACAGAAGCAACGACAACTACAACCTCAACAGCTCCGTTGACCAGCAGCAACCATTTGGAAACTGCATCGGAGCACTTGCAAACGTTAGATTCTATTCATAATGACCGTGCACACAATATAGATGCAGCAATTGCTCGTATTATGAAGTCGCGTAGGCAATTGAAGCATCAAGAGCTAGTTATGGAAGTGATGAGAATGGTTAAAAGTAGATTTGAGCCTAAAACCTCATTAATTAAAGAAAGAATTGGTGAGCTGATTGACATGGAGTATATCAAACGAAACGATGATGGTGGTTATGAATATTTAGCATGAGCTAATAGAGATTCAATTATTGATGAATAATAAAGCATTATATAGAGACCTAATTTATTATATATAATCAATGTAATGGAATGAGATGTAGAAAACTAGCAAAAAAAAGAGAGACAGGAGAACAGAATGCAAGCTTTTAATAAACCCCAAGCATACCAGTGCATTTAGCGGTTTATGGACTTCCAACTTGATTAGTGTACTTGACTCTTCGATCAAATTTCTTCAATCTAGTTTTGACGACCATCACTGGAGCATCGCATCTTCTTACCAAGAAATTGCTGAGCGAGCCACCGATGACTCCTCTGATGGCGCTGACACCCTTAGAACCGACAATGATCAAAGTAGGAGATAACTGCTTGGTAATAGAAACAATTAACTGTTTTGGAATAGGGTGATGACATGAAACAACGACAACGTGGATTTGTAGTTTAGTTAGAGCTAATAAGTTCTTCAATTGTCTTTGGATTTCACGAACGTTTTTAATTCTAGTTTGTTCCTTTTCTGTGTTGGTTGGCGATTGGGTGTTTGAGGTAGATCCATTAGGTTGAATACCGTTCAAATCGGCACCCGAGGAGTCCTCCAAAACATTAAAGACGTAAAGAACAGAGCCATCAACCAACACCGTACCGATAGCCCATTCCATGGCATATTTACTCTCTTCAGAAAAATCCATACAGAGCACAAATGATTTAGGGTGTTTTTCATCCTGCTGCACGATATTCTCAAAAAAGCTACCTCTGGTAATAGTACCGACGGCACGCTGGTTGATAGGGTCTGATTCAACCGAGCTGATTTTAGTGTTGGCATTGAGCATCTGAGACAACTGGTAATCGACCTTATTCTCGTGGTCCGCGGTGTAGGAAGGCACAAAGTCGCCCGAAGGGTTGACGACGTTCTGCTTGTACGCACTGTAATCTGTGACCAACGGAGAGCTTTCGTTCGTCCTCTCCTCGCCGAAAGTCTCCGATTTCATTCTATCGTGTAGATTAATCTCCTCGCTGGCGGAGGACACGGTGGCCAGCAGCTCGGGAGGCACTGCAGCGCCAACCTGCTGCGCATTGGCAATTGCTTTGGACGCAGCCAGAACCGAGTCGAGCGTCTTGGCCCGTTCTGCGCGCTTCAAGCGGAACTTATCGTTGATTTCCGTTTCGAGATCGCCGTTGACCGCGGCCATCTTGAGACTTTTGGGCATAGGCTGGTAGTTTGGCAACACACGACTTTCATCCTCAAGCCCGAACTCGGTGTCCGAGTCCACAAGCCGTTCCTCCTCGCTGAAAGAGTCTGCGTCCGAGAGCTCGCCCGCAAGACGGTCGCTGGGCGCGTGGAAAGTCACGTCCTGCGGCCGTGGCTCGTTCTCTAACATGGACGCAGACCGCGAGTTGCTGCGCGACGACTTCGAGCGTGAGCGCGAGTCGTTTCTGCCTCGCGAATTCATCCTGACTTAGATATGAGATTAAATTAACGTGAGGAACACTAAGATTCATTTATTGTTCTTTATAAGTGGCAAGGGATCCTTCAAAAGAGAAGTCACGTGATCCGTTTGTTTACAGTCACGTGACTTATTTGCCAAGTACATATTTAAAACAGTGAAAAGTTGTAAAAACAAAGCAAAAAGCAAGCTTTTGCATTGCAGGCAAGTTATAATGCACAGAAACAAATTACTGGGACAAAATGGGATATTTTGGTGCTTTTGTTTGAGAATTGACATTTTTACTGCTGAGCATTTTTTGTTTTGGCCCCAAACGACCGCAGGAAAAGACAGAAATGGTTCAATGTGTGGCAATAAGCAGTTTAAAACCGCTGCTAATGTTTTCAGCTATTTGACTGGCCTGTTTTTTGAACTAGATGATTAGTTTGCGATACAGACCTTTATGTAGAGAGAAAAATTCAAAATTTCATGCACTGCTAAGTAGCGTTTTACGTTTTGTCAGTCGGGATGCTAAGAAGATACTCTGTGCTGCGCACGACAAACACGCTCAAGAAGCCAGTGTTGGACGTGAAGGCCGTTGTTGAAAATGTGGACTATTTCCGTGAGATTTGCCGTCGAAGAAACGTCGTTTCGCCTTTGAAAGAGTCGTTTGAAGACCAGTATGCGCTTTTGAAACAGTTGGAGTCGCAGGCGGTGGACACGAGTCGCCAGAGAAACTCGCTGCAGAAACAAATGGCCCAGTTGAAGAAGCAGAAGGCTCCGCAGGAGGAGATTTCGTCTGTGTTGGCGCAGTTGGAGATGCTGAAACCAAAGATCGCTGCCAACACAGAAACCACTCAGCACATCAAGGAAGACTTGTATCTCCAGGTCTACGATTTGCCTAATCTGATCCATCAGGACGTGCAATCGGAACAAGTGCTGGTGGAGTATATCAACCCCACGGACGAGCTGATCGCTCTCGATGCGCCTAAAGATTTCCCACTAACACCCAACGAGGACAAAGACCACAAGCACATCATGGAACATTTGGACTTGGTGAATTTCACAAAGGCGTCTTCTATTTCTGGCCGTGGATGGTACTATCTCATAGGCGGCGCAGCCATGCTGGAGCAAGCGCTTGTTCAGTATGCACTAAAACTAGCGCGTCAAAATGGATTCAAGATGATCACCCCCCCTAGTATCGTCAAAACAGAAGTCACCTCGGCCTGTGGGTTCAAGCCTCGTGACCAGAACAACGAGACCCAGGTTTACCAATTGCCAGACGGCCTCTGTTTGACAGGTACCGCTGAAATTCCGTTGGCCTCATTGTACTCTGACCAAGAGTTAAGTTCCAAAAAACTACCTTTGAACGTCGTCGGTGTCAGCAGATCCTACAGAGCTGAGGCAGGCGCGGCAGGCAAAGACACAAGGGGGTTGTATAGAGTCCACGAGTTCACTAAAGTTGAACTTTTCTCTTGGACTAAGCCCGAACAGTCAGAAGAAACATTCGAGTCAATTGTCCGGTTCCAAAAGAGTTTCATCAAATCCTTAGGTTTGACAGCTAGAGTTTTGATCATGCCTACCGATGATCTAGGCAATCCTGCTTATAAGAAGATTGATATTGAGGTCTTGATGCCAGGTAGAGGCGCATGGGGTGAGGTGAGCAGTACAAGTAACTGTCTTGACTTCCAGTCCAGGAGATTGACTACTAAATGGAACAACAAGGGTAAAGGTGAATATGTTCACACCTTAAATGGTACTGCATGTGCAGTTCCACGAGTGGTTTTGGCCATCATGGAAAATTTCTACGATAAGGAGATGGATGCAGTAAAGGTACCTGAAGTCTTGAGGGAATACATGGATGGCTTAGAATGGATCAAGGAATAGATCAGCCCTACAGATATTTATTTATGTATATAGTTATTGTTAAATTTAATGACACCGTTAAAGCTATACAACAAGGAGTATTAATTTAAAAAGCTTTGGAATTTCTTTTCGTCATCATCTGTCATACACAAGAGAGTTTTAATCACAGGCAGGAGCATCATTCGTTGTTCTTTATGCTCCAAAAATCCCAAAAGAACATTCTTGATATAAACAGCTCTTTCTTCGTCACCTTCTACAGTACTAGTATTGTTCGTATCTCCACTTTCTTGTGACATGACAGATCCACGCCTGGATTCTTCAGCGGTAACTTCAGAAACACGTCTTTTGTATTGTGTACTTAAAGTTTTGTACTTCTTCTGTAACCATAAAAGTTTATCACTTGATTCTTGGTTTGCCTTACGTAATTTGGAATTTAGTTTCTCCAGCTCATCCATTTTGCTTTGAGTTTCATTCAATGCTTGACGTAATTGATCGACAATGATATCGGCACTAGTGGTTGAATGATCAGACCCATTATTATTAGTACTATTGTTATCATTATTTTGTTTACCAGATATAGGAGGAGTTGCCTGTACTGAAAATGAAGTGGTTTTAACTTTTTCTAGCTGATCATTCAAAGATTTGACTTCTAATTTGAGCTTTTCATTTGATTCTTCGAAATCAACTAATCTTAATTTATATTCGTCCAATTCCTTGAGTTTGGATCTGATATTTTTCAAGTGGGTATCCTCTAATTGAGATTTTTCTTCTAACAAGGAATCAAATTTCGATTTCAAATCATTAAGAGAATCATTCTGATTTTGGTCATTATCGATAAGAATTTTTCTCAACTGGGCACATTCACGTGTCCTATCTTGTAAGAGAGATCTAGTCTGTGTCAATTCTTCTTGTAAAATATCCTTCTGAGTTTGCAGCTCTTTATTTTGCATATTAATTTCATCTAGTTTACTCTTTAATGAATCTATTTGATTATCCGATGACTGTGATTTTTGTTTTAAAAATTTATCATTTAATTCATCCAATTGTTTTTCTAATTGGTTGTTTTCCAACGTTAATTTACTAATTTGGATAGAAGATTCCGTTATTTCATGCTTAAGTTTGTTATTAATGTTTGTTAAATTGTTTTTGAATTCATCAAACGATTTTTCTTTGACCGATAATTGTTTGGATTGGACTTTGAATTCAATTAAGGAATCATTTAATTTAGTCTTTTCCTCTTGTAAAAACTTAATTCTGTTTGAAGATTCCAGAAGTTGTGATTCCTTATTCTGTAACTGAGCTTGTAATTTGGAAACGTCACTTGATTGAGATTTTAACTGGTCTCTTTCTAAGATTGCATCGTTCAACTTTGATTCTAACTCTTCAACTAGTTTGACATTAGTTTCTAACTTTTTATTTAGATTATTTTTAGTTTTTTCGTAATCTTTCAAAGAATTGGAATTTTGTAATCTAACCATTTCTAATTCATTTTTCAAGTTAGCTATATCATCTTGTTGAGCCTTATTTTGTTTGTTAGATTCTTCGGATTCAACTAAGGAATTGCCAACTTCCTTCAACATATCTTTGAGATTTTCTATTTCCTCAGATTTCGATTGTATTTGGGATTGTAACGTTGATATTTGAGTTTGTGATTGCTCTAATGAATGCTGAAGTTCAATAAATTCCACACTTTGATTTGTGGAAGTATCATCTGGAGCTGTTGTTTCGGTATCCTTGGTAGCATCAGGTTTTTTGGATTTGCCCTTTTTACCCCTAGGTCCTTTGCCAGTCTTTGAGATGGCACTATCTAACTGAGTAGTCAATTCTTGTACTTTGGATTTGTACTTTTGAGCTAGATTGACATTGGAGTCATTTTCAGTTTGTAACTTTTCATATTTTTCCACCGACTCAGATAATTTATCATTCAATTCTTTCGTTTCATCGGTGGATTTAGCCAAATCCTGTTTGAGATTTTCCAATTGGGTGCCCATTTCAGAATTGGCCGTCTCTAATTGACTTATTTTTTTCTCTAATTCGGGATTAATCGCGTCATCCTTCTTAAAGTCGTTTTGGTCTTGTTCTTGCTTTTTAGCAAGCTGTCTTAATTTGACCTCCGCTTCTCTCAACTTCCACTCCACTTCAGCTTTTTCCTTCAGTTTGAGTTCCAATTCTTTCACCTTATCCAGCGAAGCCTTATTTTCTCTCTGTAACTTCTGGATCTCCTTTTTCGACATCTCATTCTGAGATTTGTTACCGGAAAGATACTGGTCCAAGCCTTCTATATCAGCAATGGTTTCCACAGGTGTGTATTTAGCCAAGACAGCTTCGAACTGCGAGATAAACGCCGATTTCTTCTTCTCAACCTTATAAGCCTCGTGCAATTTAGGATATAAGGTGTCGTATTTAGCAAATTTGGACATTTTGGCAACTAAGTCCTGCACCAGTTTAGGGTCCAAACCACTGAGACTATCCAGTGGTATGTTTGTAGTTGGTATGGACTTTTGTGACGCGTCTTTTGGTTCATCGGCCTGCAATTGAGCCGTTTGGGTGGCGATTTCGGCCAGATCCGGCGTTTTTTGCCCGAGAGTCGCACGCACCTGGTCCATGCTTGGACCCTGCGGCCTCTTCGGCTGCTCCTCCTGCGCCAGCTGCGTGAGCTGCGAGAGTTTGGAGAACATATCAGAGGAAGAAGGTGAGCAAAGGGATCCAACCTTCTTCACTATTTTTGCTTGCGTAATCAATGCTCATGTATATATATTAATTATATTATTGTTACTACACAATCAGTCTAGTTTCTTCTATTTGAACATGCGCTGGATAGGAGCGGAGTCAACATCCTCCAAGCTGTCAATTTGGTCCCACCATCCGAAAAGTAAAGATTCGCAGATGAGTTTGAACCACGGCGTGAACACCAGCTCTGGGTCCTTGAACATCTCCAGGAGTTCATTCTGAGAAACCCACTTCACGTCGCGCACCTCGTTGGCGCTCGGGGCCACTCTCACGTTGGCTGCCTTGGCCACCAAAATGTAGTCGATCTCGTGCTCGCCCCAAGGCCCGTTGGACGGCGACATGTAGTGGATTCTGGCGAGGAACTTGTAACTTTCAATAGGCACATCCTCGAATGGGATACCCAATTCGTGCTCCAACTTACGTTGGGCCGCGGTTTTGGCACCCTTCACGGCTTCTGGCAGCGTCGAGCCCATCTCGCTTTCCACGCAAAGTGGGTGCGAACAGCATGTGTTGGTCCACATGTCTGCGAAGGTTATCTTCTCGCTGGCACGCTGTTGAAGCAAAAGTCTGTTCTGGTCGTCAAAGAGGAAGACCGAAAAGGCTCTGTGGAGCAAGCCCTTGTCGATGTTTTCCATCAGATGGCACAACTTCTTGGTACCAGAACCCACCTGACGGTCCTCGTAGTCCAAAACAATGCAGTTTTCAGCCATGAGCTTGATCTGTTCCTCGTCAGCACCAGCAAAAACAGCGTCTGAGGCCTCTGCGGACTCGCTGCTGGCCGAGCTGAGACCCGAGACGTGTTCCAATGGAATGACCTCCGGAAAGTCTGCAAGAATGTCGCGTGGGGTGAGCGATTTCACAAGCTGCTCGTACTCAGACATTCGCGTATGTGTTGCAAAAAGGAAAGTGTGCAATGAGAGTGCGTCTTTTTCACAAGATACACAAAAAAATATACGAAGCAGAAAAAATATTATAAGAGCAGAATACGCTCATTTGCTCAGCACAACACTATAAACCTCTATTATCATCCGCAAGCCAGCAGATCTGGGCGCCAAGAGAGCCATCAACATACTGGGAGAGAGTGTCACTGGAGTAACGCACAGACTCAGTGCCCAGTTTTTCTAGCAACCTTTCCAGTCCCTCCACAGGGCCATCAACGGCAAGTTCAACTATCTGGCCTTTATTAACAACAAACTTGAGTTCTCTGTCCTTTAGTTTCATTGTCTGCTCAAATTTCGGCGTGTGTCCAAAGGTCCATTCCCAGCTTTTGAGCTGCTCGGCAGTGTCTAGAACTTCTTGGGGCAGTTCCATACTGTTGTCAATTGTCAAAACCTTGCATTGCAGATCGCCTGTTTCATAAAGGAAGACGTTGTCGCCTAACTCGACTTCGTCCAATTCTGTCTCTTCAATATCACCATAGGTGCCATACCCACCGACGAAGGCCTCACACACAACATCTGCAAATTGATCGGCAGTCACGCCGGTGTTTCTGACTTTACTAGGAATTGATTTCGTCGATTTGTCAATGATATTGTCTTTCCTATGTGGGTTGACCTTCAACAATTGGCCAAGCTCCTTCAAATCGGCTTGCAAAAGCATGGTACCATGGTGAAGTGATCTGCCACGTGAGATTTGATACGCAGACCCGCTCACCTTATCGCCACTTTGGGCATCGATCATATCGCCCTTTTCGTTTATGTTCAGTTTAATCAGAGTGAATGGCTTGGCATTCCATGTGTCAATTAGCTTCTCTGTGAATGAGACCCTTGAAAAATCTTGTTTAGGAGCAATGAACGAGAAATTGGTGTTCCCTAAATCGTGAACCACTGTACCACCGCCAGAAAATCTTCTAAGTATAGGAGCATTCAAAGTCTGGCTGAGATGGAAGTTACATTCCTTGTAGATATTCTGGTTTTTACCAATAACCAGACACGGGGAGTTGGTGTATACCATCAACCTTTTGGCGTCCGTTGGTGCCGATGGGTATTTGTCGTACACATACTTTTCGATAGCCAAGTTGAGATGAGGTGATCGTATTTGTGATATGATAATTAGAGGTAATTGCGATGAAATCAACGGAGATGCTAAAGGTGTCATTAAAGGCGGCTGAATAGATTTCGGGGTTCTGAAAGCCCTCAAGAAATTTTGCAATGCGGAAGGTTCAACAGGTTTGCTGTTGTCACGAGTGTCACAACTATTATTGGCATTATTATGTACAGGCTGGCCAGGGATATAATTGTCAGGGTCTATCTCACCTTCCTCATTCAGCATTTTGAGAAAATCCTCAGTTTTCATTGTACCCGAAAATTCGTTATGAACAGGAGCAGAAAAGCCTTTTTGGGTCATCATCTTATTCTGGAAAGCTGGTATTTTCACACTTTGTTTGCCCGCATCACTATTCATCATAGCGAAAGAGTTTGGATATGATTTATTCTCGAATCTATCCATACCTTCGATGAGACTTAAATTGTACTCGTCTTCCAGCAAACTTTTTATTTCAGCGCGATCTAAGACATCGCCACCCTTGGTCCGTTTGATGTACTCGTTGACTTTCCTGACGGTCTCTTCATCGTAGAAGGCCTCGATATTCGGATCGTTCTGGAAAACCTGTGCCAAGTCTTCCATATTAAAATCCAGATCTTTAGCAGATTTCTGTTTGGTACCCATCGTGTACCCCACGGGCGAGTGCATCCGTCGCACAAGCGTCATTCTGCTCAACAGCATCATCCTGGCTGTCAGAATCGCTAAAGAGGAGTATACACTAGCACTGAAAAATCTTTCGCAATCCGCTGCTTACGTAATTGCCTCCCTTTGTATATAGGTAAGAACGCATGTGTGTTTGTTTGTTTAGTGTGTGTTGAGGTCATTGTTGGGGATCGGCGCAGTGGACCTATGGCGACACACGGCCATGGGCGGTCTAGAACGTCTTTGTGTGTGTTTGAAACCCTTTTCCCCTGGTTCTGCGGCTTTGTTTTATTTTGCGGGAGCCAAAAACACGCTTTTTGGCATAATCCAACCAGAAAGACGCGTACTGATTGGAGGGGAAAAGCGCGTTTTCGCAACAAGACTTGGTTCACTGCAGAGGTGTGAATTGGCGCTTTACGGTAGTGGTACAGATCAAACAAGAGCAGCCGAAACGACGCGCTTTTCCGACGCATACTCTGCTTTCTGAGCAACCAAAACGCGCTTTTGCAAGGGTTTGTTTACCAAAACAACTTTTGTTTTCGTGCCATTTGCTATAAAAACTCAGAGATCTCCCTCTTTTTGTCGATCAGTTCTTATTCTCTTTTCTTAACTCAACCCTAGTCACTCTTTTAACAATGCAATTCGCCACCTTAGCTCTTTTCGCCGCCTCCGCCGTTGCCGCCTCCACCTTCGTCAAGTCTGAGACTGAAACCGAAACCATCACCTCTTGTGACGAAACCGTGACCAACTGCCCATTGAGAAACACCACTCAACCACCAGTCACCACCTACCCAGACGCTGCTGCCACCAACGGTTACTACGCCGCCGGTGCTGTTGCCTTGGCTGCTGGTGCCTTGTTGATGTAAGGATTTCATCGGTTTGTTTATTTACTCACTTTTAAAACCTTAATATGTGTTTGTATAACTTTTAATTGATACCTTATTACTTCTTTGTCAAATCAGAAATTGCGCATTGCAAATGATACTTCTGTTGTTTATCAGGTCTTGTTATTGCCAATATCAAACGATCTGCGATGTTGTTTGCAAATTGGACCAACTTTATTGCAAATTTTAGCCTTAAATGCTTTGGATCGAGATACACGAATTGTGCGCAGTGTGCTAGACACGTATCTGTGGCTGTATGCCCGCTGTTTATTTCGTTGAAATTCCAAATTCAAAGTTGTTTACTTTTAGCAACTAAGTATCCATCACCGCAATTTGAAACACTTTTTTAACAGAAAATCCCTCGTCGCTTCAGGTGCGGTGAAGCACCCTTAGCCACTAACTGTCACGTCTAATTTCCACAGAAACATACAGACAAATACATGAGCATGTATGCTTACGTAATTATAGAGTTTCCTGAACTGGCAGACAGTGAGAAAAAAGAATTCGGAAACTCATTTCTTTCTTAACAAACTAAAGTTCGTGATGGAATCGCTTCCGCAGGTGACGCCCGAAGACCAAGAAAAACTCAACAAATTTTCTCAAATGATGATTAACAAGGATCGTTTAACAGAGGAATTAACGTCGCTGGAGTTTGAAAAGGAACAAATAGATGATGTTAGTTTGGAGTTAGAAATGGCTGATGAAGATGAGAAGATTGGGTACATTCTTTCGCAAACTAGTACCATCTATGAGAGCTTTTTTAAGTTAAAACCAGAAGAAATAATCGAACGGCTAGAAGCTAGAGGTGAAAAACTGAGCGAGAAGATAGATTCACTCAAAAATCAAGTCGAGGAGTTAGATGAAGGCATGAAAAACTTGAAAACTGAATTGTATGCCAAATTCGGGGATAGTATCAACCTCGAGCGTTGAAAATTTATGTATTGTGTCAATATAAACCTAAAAAGTGACGAAAGAAGTACATTGATACTTCAGTTCTTGTAAAGCATAAAAAGCGTATAAATTAAAAAGATCAAAGAAGATGTTATAAATCTTGCTCAAACTGTGATTTTGATCTATCAGCATTTTTGAACCATTTTTTCAAAAATTCCAGATGAGGAATGAAATGATCATTACATAATTCATTGGTATTGAATGATCGAACATACGACAATGTTTTAGATACATGTTCGCCGCTATCGCTACACAATAGCGAGACAAAAATTTCCCAATATGACAATTCAAATTTATCGTTATGTTCAACTAATGATTCATACATGATTAGCTCTCTGTCAGAGGTCTTGATGTCTCCAATGATATGATCAATGTAATATTTAGGGTAAGATAAGTGTAAAAACATCAAGTCTGAGCATCCGTCGCCAAATTTGTTTGATTTCCTAGCTTGAATTTCACTCTCACTCATTGGGTCACATTGGCCTAGGGCATTTGAGTGGAAACTGCCGTCAGGCTTGAAATAACCGACAAATTGCACGGTATTATGAATAATATAGTATGGTTTTTTGAGTGCAAACGCAGCAGCTACAAATGTATCTTTATCACCTTCTCCTGCACCGCCTTGAGTTAACAGTGGATAATAATAATCGGGGCCATGGACGTTAAAATATAGGGTCAAAAATAATGTTTTGGCATGCTTTGCCTTATCGACCAGAACCATCCCTGCTTCAATGGTCGGATCTGGAATGGTCCCCTTCAAAGAATGGAATTTGGTTTGAGAATCGGGGTTTTCAACTGGAGAGTTGATAATTCGATAAAATGAGGGATGGGTAGTCCTAGTCCAAGCGTCTGGCCACATGACCATTCCAGTGGAGAGATATTCATCAAATTCAAACAGAGTGACCGGGTCTTTCAACAGAGCATTATCAGAGTCCAGTAGCAGAATGTTTTGAAAATTGGAGTAATAAAGAGCAATAATTTTCCATTGATACGATTTCAACTTCAAGTTAGGGCCCCGAATACATTTAGCATCGTACCGAGCCAAGAAGTCACAGAACTCTTCGTCATAGACGTCGTTATGAGGGATGAAGACCTCAATGGGTAATGAACTTCCTAATTTCCTGAGCTGGAGGATATTCAAAAGAGCCAACCAGGAGAATTTTCCACCACCTATGGTGACAATGCCCCTTTCGTTGTCGCAGTTACCGAAACAGCCCCAATATGGGTCCGTGGACGAAACCAGCGCCTCCAGAAACCCATCGTAGGCCGATTTCATTTCGACAATTTCGTCTTCGTTCAAGTCCAGAAATGAGTTTAGGTAGTCCTGTGTGAACTTTTCAGCTTCGTGGGTGAATACCTGCTGGACCCTGTCTCCAGATTTGTACCTTATTTTGTCGTTACGAGGTTTGAACTTTTCGACCAGATTAAAAGCTTTGCTGATTCCATCGTGGGAGGTGAAAGCAAGTCTGTGCAAAAGCCAGACTATCCCTGCAACAACAACTAAGACCGTGCCGATCCGGCGAACATGTTTTGCACTCGGAACGATCCTCATTGGCAACACTGTGCAATTGTGTCAAAGAAGGAAGCAAAGATTGTTTTCTGCGCTAGCAAAATACCACCTTATTGTTTTGTGATTAGAAAACTTGCTTTTTTTCCGAGATGAAGGGTTTGTTGTTTATTCTTCGGATCCGATTGGCTGATGGTGAATAAGAAGCATAAATGCAAGTTCGGGTGTTCTGAGCAACACCTGCAGAGCCAATGCGCAGTAATGCATTCTTGCTAGATGACAGGCCGTTTAGTCCAATTTTGAACTTTCTGTCTGCTCGAAACAAAAAAACACAAAAAATGCTGAGCAATGCTGAGCACCACGTGCTCAGCTTGCATAATTTTTTTTTTTGCAAGTTTACAAGAGACAAAGCTGGTGTAATGTCTGAATTAGAAAAAGTCCTATTCCGCTTTACAATTGCGGTCTTACTTCAGTTTTTAATGTTTTTGATGTTTTGATTTTTGCTCAGCATTTTTGATTTCGTGATTAATTTTTTTATACCCAAATCGGGAATCTTAGAAAAATTTTTTTTTTTTTTTTTCAAGTGTCTTTTCCTTTTCTTTTAACTAGCCAAAATGCAATTAACTTGGAAGGACATTCCGGCAGTTCCAGAGTCCAATGACCTTTTGGACATTGTTCTTAACAGAACCCAAAGAAAGACACCTACTGTGATCAGAGCGGGTTTCCAGATCCAAAGAATCAGAGCCTTTTACATGAGAAAGGTTAAGTTCACAGCAGAAGGATTCATGGAGAAGTTCGACGAAATCGTCCAGCGTTTCCCAAACATCAATGAATTGCACCCTTTCCACAGAGATTTGATGGACACGTTGTACGAAAAGAACCACTATAAGGTGTCTCTAGGTTCCATCTCCAAGGCTAAAACCTTAATCGAACAAGTCTCCAGAGATTACGTGAGATTGTTGAAGTTCGGTCAATCCCTTTTCCAGTGTAAGCAGTTGAAGAGAGCTGCCTTGGGTAGAATGGCCACCATTGCCAAGAAGTTGAAGGACGCCTTGTCCTACTTGGAACAAGTCAGACAGCACATCGGTAGATTGCCTTCTATTGACCCTAACACAAGAACTCTCTTGATCTGTGGTTACCCTAACGTCGGTAAATCCTCATTTTTGAAGTGTATCACCAAGGCCGATGTGGACGTCCAACCATACGCTTTCACCACCAAGTCTTTATACGTCGGTCATTTTGATTACAAGTATTTACGTTTCCAGGCTATCGACACTCCAGGTATCTTGGACAGACCAACAGAAGAAATGAACAACATTGAAATGCAATCTATCTATGCCATTGCTCATTTAAGATCATGTGTTTTATACTTTATGGATTTGTCAGAACAGTGTGGTTTCTCAATTGAATCCCAGGTTAAACTTTTCCACTCTATCAAGCCATTATTTGCTAACAAGTCCGTTTTAGTCGTTGTTAACAAGACCGATATCATCAAGATCGAACATCTAGATGAAGAAAAGCAGGCATTAATGAAGACCATGACTGACATCAGCGGTGTTGAAATCATGGAAACCTCCTGTTACCATGAAGATAACGTTATGGAAGTCAGAAACAAGGCATGTGAAAAATTATTGACCAGTAGAATTGAATCTAAGTTAAAGGGCGCCTCAAGGGTTGGATCCATCTTAGACAAAATCCATGTTTCTAGACCTCATGCTAGAGATGACACCGAAAGACCTGCCTTCATTCCTGAAGAAGTTAAGCATTTGAAGAAATACGATGTCAATGACCCAGAAAGAAGGAAATTGGCCAAGGATATTGAAGCTGAAAATGGTGGTGCTGGTGTTTACAACATCAACTTAAAGGACAAGTACTTACTAGATGACGAAGAATGGAAGGATGATGTCATGCCAGAAATCTTGAACGGTAAGAACGTCTATGACTTCTTAGATCCTGATATTGCTCAAAAATTACAAGCCTTGGAAGAGGAAGAAGAAAAATTGGAACAAGAAGGTTTCTACGATTCTGATGACGATTCATGGGAGCAAACTGAAGAAGTCCAAGATATCAGATCCAAGGCTCAATGGATTCGTAATAAACAAAAGATGATGATCGCTGAATCTCGTCAAAAGAAACATCTTGGTAACAGAGCCATCATGCCAAGAACTAAAACAACAAAACAATTTGCCGATTTGGAAAAATCTATGTACATGTCTGGTCATGACACGTCGAAATTGAAGGAGAAGCACGGCAGATCCCAACGTAAATACCAAGCCTCTGGTTCTGATATTATGCGTAGTTCGATTAGAGATCAAATGAAGACCAACTTACACCCACTGAACAAGCCAGATAGATTGAACGATGGTTTGGATGATGGTGCCATGAGATCTAAGGCCGAAAGAATTGGTAAGATGGAGAGAAGAGAAAGGAATAGAAACTCTAAACAAGGTGAATCTGATAGAAGAATTGGTAACCAAATGCCAAAGCATTTGTTCTCTGGTAAGAGAGGTATGGGTTCAACCGACTACCGTTAAGAGTTCTTTTTTTTCGCGTGGTATGGTTGTTTATCTGCATTTATAGTAATCCGTTTATATATAATATATAATTTTTAAAGATTGTGTTTTAAGAAATAATTCTCTTTTTTGCTGAGCATATCGTACAAATATAATTTCTTTAAATTGCTGAGAGGCCACGAGGGCTCCTTTACATATGACTGTTAGTTCTTTAAGTGGTATAAAAGGTAGTTACATACTGAAAATGAAAAAATGAGTAAAAACAGGAATACAAAGCTTTTTTTTAATTGTTTTTGAACTTAATGATCTTTTGAATAAGAGAACATATGGGGTATCACTCCATTAAGAATTGGGTGTCATGGTCATTGACCGATTCAACTATTGGATGGTAGACTGAACCAGCATTTGCACTACCTCCTAAATTAAACATAAGCCCCCCATTTGTACTATTGCTACTAGGAGGTGACTTGAAAAACCCACTTGATCTTTCCATTTTACTTTGACTTGATCTCCTTCTGCTGACTTGCTGAGGAGTTAACAAATCGTTTAAACTACTGGGCACTAAAACCAATTCGTCATCTTCAGAATCGGCATCGGAATATTCGTCCAAAATGGCAGAGGCCGAGTTAGTCCAGGTAGAGCCAAAACTTAGGTTGGCACCAAAACTTGCGACCGGAGTGGTTTGAGAAATGTACGACATTTGATTTGGTGTGTTCAGCCACGAAGATGGTTGCTGAGGCGAGGACCAAATTGAGCCAAATGAGCCAGCACCAGTGGTCACTCCTGAGGTATTAATGGGAGGTAACGCAGCAGTGGTCGTGGGACCTGGCGCTGAAGCAGGAACAGAAGTGGATGCAAGCTGTGGGTGCTGATGCAAAACTGGTGACTTGTGGTACATTTGAGGAGAAGACACTTTTGAGCCATCTTGTAACACATGAGTCAATGCACATTTAATGCCAAATTTACAATTACCCTTTTGAAAGTACTTGCACAAGGGTGGGGAATCATTGTTAGTCTCGCCTGCGGAATGACTAAAGGGACAACTGGACCCTGCCTGACAAGATCCCATTCTAAAGAATTTGCACGGAACATGGTTTAAATCTTTTGAGATAAGGAGTTAGTAATGTGTTTTGCTGATAGGAGTGCTAGCTGACATACTCTTGGAGTGCTGCTTGTTGTTGATCTCGGTTATGACGTTAACCTTCTCACTTGGAGTCATGTTGGAGCTCTTTAGTACCTTAATAATGTCACTATCGTCTTTCATTGCTTAAATAAACTTCTAATCTTTCCCTTGATATATTAATTTATCGGAAAGAACAAAAACTAAAATATGTGGATGATAACACACTGCTTACGTAATCGTGCTCATGATGTGGCTTTACTCGTTGACATGATAAACCAAGTAATTTGGTAGTCCACACACTTCATAGCCAAGCTTCTTGGCCATGTGAGCAAACCCCTCAGTTTCGATTAAATGATGGAACGGGAAAGTGGGGAAATTGGCTCCATCTCGGTGAACTTCAGCTTTGACCAGCAAACAAGTACCACCAACCCCATCTAGAGGAACCACCGTAAACTTCTTCTCGCTTAGCGTGTTGTAGAAGTATCCCATCAAAGCTCTGTAAGTTGGCATCTCAGAATAACCCTCCAATATAATCTCATCCTCTGGTAACTCCTGGGCCAACTTGAGACCTTCGTCTGACTCTGCCCAGTTATTGAAGTCGTAGGGTCTTGATTTGGTTTCCTCACCAACCTTGTATTTCTGGAAACAGTTAGCGGCTAGAACAGGCTTGTCAATACCCATCATATCTTCCAATAAAGTCGCAGGAGACTCCACAATATCGGAGTCTAACCACAACACCCAATTCACATGTGGTCCCAAAGTGGTAATCAAGAGCGAGTTCCTAGCCTGGGCCATCAGCGATCTTCTCACTTTCTGTAACTTGAACGCATGTCGATCTTGCTCCCTTTGAGAATAAAGTGAGTCTTGATCTTGTCTTAAAATAGTGATTTTGTTGAACTGCGCTGCTTCTGGCGAGCCATTGAGGGCGCGCTGTAGCAGCTTCAACGCGTCATCACCTTGTCGTGTACGTGGGATGATGAACCCAAGATCTGTCTGCGACTTGTCGAAGGACAATGACAATAGGTTGTCCCAGTACTCCTGTCTGAACTGCGCCATTGGGGTTAAGATGAGAACATGGTCATCCACAGGCAGGTTCATATCATACTGACGCACCTCGAGATGGGGCTCCGGTTTCGTGGATTCCGGCTTGTACCGGTAGTCCCCTAGAGAAACGTCTGGTTGTTTGAAAAGGAACGACGTGCACCACATGAAAACCGCTATGACGGCCAAAATCACCAGAGTGGGACCCAACGTAGGATTTTTTTGCATGAATTGGCGCCAGCGAATCTTTGCCTGGCGGATATACGACCCCATCTGCAAAACAAGCTCTGAGAAATAAGGAACAATAAGAGAAATATGAGTTGACGCGTAAGCAGAAAAACCACAATAGCGCTCAGCTTGCGCCTGCCCGTTGATCACGTAATGAAAATATGCTCAGCACCGGTAAGCGAAAAACCGCATTAGTGCTCAGCTTGCGTGTTGGTTCTCGTTACGTAATCTAAAATGTGCTCATCTAACGTGCAACCTCAATTCCGTGGAAAAAAGTCTCGCAGTGTTCCGCAAAATTCGGTGAGACCGAAACCAGCATGAAACGGCCCCTGTCGCACAAGAACTACTGCTTGTAAATCCCCGGAGACATTTTTGGCGGCATGAAGAGAGACGGCTTTAAAAAAATAAAAAAGATATCGGAGTTGGGTAAAAGAGGGGGTTTCCGCCAAGAAGTGGGTAGAAGAGCATCTTGCAGGCATAGGAAGAGGCCGCTTACAAGACCCGCGAGCTCGGCAAAAATTCAGCAACACGACGCATATCTTCACAAAGGAGCAGCACTTCTGTCGAACGCTCCACGGGACTGCGGGGACAATGTGCTCAGCAGGGGTGACATTTGCGGGGGTGCAGTGCCCGTCAAAAACGGTATAAAAGATGCCGGAACCGCTCCGCCAGTTAGAGCGCTCCCGTAAAGAAGAAGCCAACATACATACTTCGCACACAAATGGATTACGACTTGGAAAAGCAAGACTCGCTTCCAGAACACCGCTCGGACGCCACCGCCGACGTCGTCAACAAGGTGGCCACAAACCAGACTTTCCGCCACGACAAAGACCATATTTACATCAATGATACAGCCATTCCAAAACATGAGTTTGTGACTGCTTTTGGAGGTGCCTTGGAGGTCGGTGCGAGAGAAAAGACACATCAGTTCCGTGAGCTGGCCAACCCGGTGCCTGCCGGTTTGGCTGCATTCTCTGCCTCTGCAATGTCCTTGGGGTTTGTGTCTATGCGGGCAAGGTCTGTGACCCACTCCAACGTCTTGTTGGTCGCTTTTCTCACAACCTCTGGTCTTGTAGAGCTCATTGTGGGGATTCTCTGTTTCGTCATTGGCAACACTTGGGCCGCTTGCACCTTTTTGATGTTCGGTGGGTTCTGGTCCTCCTACTCCTTCTTGATCATGGATCTCGGCAACATTGTAGAAGCTTATCCTACAGTCAGTGAGTACAACCAGGTCGTGGGGTTTTACCTATTGCCTTGGTGTATCTTCTCCTTCGCTCTATGGGGATGCACCTGGAAGTCCACTCTCCCACTTACCTCTTTGATGTTCTTCATTTGGCTTTTCATTTTACTTTTGACTATCGCTGCGTTCACCGCATCGGTCAATATGTACAAGGCGGGAGGGTTCTTCTGTATCTTTGCCAGTATCTTAGGATTTTACAACATGTTTGCTGGTTTGGCTGATCCTACTAATTCTTACTTTGTCATCAAGCCATGGCAAATGCCAAACTATGCTACGGAAGCTCCTAAGGAGGAGTAAGCAAGAAACTAGATTTAATACGATTAAATTAACTTTTGCAATAAAATGATTACAATTATCCTACCCCCTCCTTATATATGTGTTTATTGTTTTTTTTTTATAATGTGATTTAACGGTAATGAGAAAATAGACTGCTGAGCTATTATTGTTGTTGCACAGCCACTTTTTTTAAAAAAGCCGATATGCGCTGTTCCTTTAGTTGATATTCGTCTTTCCCCCGCTTTATCATTGCTTATAGCTCATGTCCTTTGCCAATTTTGAAGCTGGTGCTACGACAGGCGAGCCCACACAGGCTTCGATAGAAGATGACATTCAACAGTTGATCCATATGATACAAATGCTGCCACATTCCACTTCAAAGCTAACATCGCAAATAGAGTACTTGATAAGCTCTATTCAAGATCGTATAGACTCACAAAGTCGCAGCTACCAAATGGACAAGCTGAGTGCGAGGTTTAACGTCTTGAAAAATGACTATTTGATTGCCAAAAGTCAATTGAGTAGTCACGAAGAAGAAGAAGAAGCTGCGAATTACAACGACGAGTCAACACCACTAGTTGATGGTACTAACGCTGATCAATTATCGTATACGACACCACAGCAACAATTACGCGTTCAAAAGCAAATACAGAAACAATCTCAATTACAAGAACAGGAAGTTTCTGCCAATGAACTGGCCTATCATGAAAATCTCGTTCAAGACCACTCGCAGGCAATATCAAATATCCAGCAAGGTGTTCAAGATATAAATCAAATATATAAAACGTTGGACAATATTGTGATACAGCAAGGAGAACAAGTGAGTAGTATTGAAAATAACATTTTAGGTTACGCGCAAGATACCCATTTAGCTATGGGTGAATTAAATAAGGCTGATGAGTATCAAAGAAAAAAAAGTAAATGGTGTTTTATGATTGCTTTGATTTTGCTCTTACTCGTCGTAATAATCTTCATATTGGTTATCTGAATTTTAAATAAAGAACGTTTTTGCGTAGAGTTGCTGCCAACTGTTTTTCTCAAACTATCTCATCCTGCTTTAAGTAACTTTGAATTATATTAAAATACACATAAGACTGGTACCATTGGGTATCTTACCTACAAAACAATAAAATCAATCTATCCATATGTTTTTGCTCTGGAAAAGAGATAAACGCTGTCTAAAGGTACCAACAACATACCTAGAACATACTACTAATCAAATCATAAGTAGTATAAACAGTGGCAACACCACCAAAAACTACCAAAATCCAATCAATAGTTTTGATACCCTTTGAACCTTTTTTGCCTAAAGCTTTAGCATGTAAGATTGGCGGGTACATGTAAACCAAAGGGATGCATGCAAAACAACCGACGAAACTAACAAAAAGGTCCAAATTCCTTGATCCTAGATAAGCCAGCAAACAGATCAAAATGGTAATAACGGCTCTTACAACATTCTTAACCCATTTGATTGTTTTATTGAGGGAACCAGATTGTCTATTGACGAAGATCTTATCTTCAGTCAATTCAATAGCCGGTAAAAGTTGCAATGGGATTGAAAGCATAATAGCTAACGCATAAATTAGTTGAATTGACATGACAAGATATGAATCTTGTGGTAAATTCATAATAACAACGGAATTGATTGATTCACCATAAGTGCAATACCCCAAGGCTCCAACACCAATAAACAAGACGACACAAACAATGATCACACAAGCTAAAGCCAAAGGAAAATCTTGTGGCCTTCTCATTGATTGTTGAATAGGAATAATAAGTCCAATACCTTCAAAAGCAAAAATAGCCACGCCAATGAAGAGTGACCAAGAGGACTGGTTAAGCAGTGTAACTTTTCTTGGACCATCCTTCACCAAATCGATACTTGTAAATATTACTATAACCAAAATACTGAAAAGGATGAATATGTTAGCTATGACGGCCGATAAAGAAAGCTTTGTGAGGTTTCTAATGAGAGACAGCGGGATAATACACACAGCTTCGATACTCACAATGGCCCACATAGGTAGATCAATGTTCATTGTATTGAAAATAAATGCCCTAATATTTTCGGCTGTAAAGATAACATAGGTGGCGACAAACCCACATTGCGAAATAACAATCGAGATCAAAATGAGATACATCATAAATTTACCATACAAGGTATTCCCCATGCTAACAAATGATGTAATGTTGGTCAAGACAGTTGTTTTTGCTAATAAGTAGTAACAATAGTAAGAAAGAACAGCAAACATAATTAACATACCAGAGGAAAATAAAAGCCCACCATTGAAAAATGCTCTTGGTAAGAACAAAACACCAGTACCAACAAAAGCTTTAAGGAGTAACAAGAATGTTTTCAAAAAGGATGCATCACCCCTTCCAACATCTCTAGCTTGAATGTTGGAATTTTTCTTTTTACCATCTGCAATTGTACCACTTTCTGCTGCGATTTGTTCCCAACCCAGCAGATATTCTTCATCATGAACGTATGGGCTAGCATCGTTTGGCTCATCTATTTCAAGATCTTCTTTTTTTTCGTACTGGCCACACAAATGAACATAATCAGGAGAATTAGATTTGGTTTGACTGGCAGATTTCTGATTAATCTCAGGCTCTTTCTCTTCAACTCCTGCTGTGATGTCTTGGCCAAAGTATGACGGAGACTTTAGGGGAGTACTATTGGCAACAGGTTGAGACCCGGTCCATTGGTATTCCTTAACATGCTTAGTGCTTAAAGTGTTTAACATCATTTGTTAATCGGTCTGGTATAAAGAAAGTAGATCATTTGATTAAGGATAATAAGATACTTTATGGCTTTTTATATTGTTCTTCAAAATATCCTGCTGTAGTAGATCACTAAATCTTTTCTGGCAGAATAACTTTGATCACCCTAGATCAAGGGGGCTGGCAAAAAGTGATTTTCGAGGGATGGGGAACAAGATATAAAATGGTATGGTATTTTCATGCTTCTGGCATACCGCACAAGAACTCCCCAATAATATCTTTTAGGTGCGCATGTCCTTACAACACTTTTATTCTGCTGGAAATGAAGTTTAGTTTTAAATTTTCAAATATGCCTCTTTCATTCAGATAGAACTTTTTGGTCAGTATTATTAATCATCGCATGTTGATTGCACAGATTAAATATCTAGACAAGAGATAGTCAAGAACAAAAGGTAAAAAGATCTCTTGAACAAATATTTTATCCTTTGGTAGTTTTTTTAACCATAAAGGTAATCAGAGAAACCGATTACCATCCAATGACAAGAGAACACGACCATTTTTACATTTCAAAATTCTCTTAGTAGTTATTTGAGGATATAAAATAGTTTGAAATGTATGTTTCACATTAATAAAATAGTTATCAACATTGATTCAATGTTTTAGAATATCTTTATTAGTTAAATTAAAAAATCTGAATATTAGATATAAAACTAGTCAATAACCCATAGCTAACATTAATGCAAATATCTAACCAACAATCAATTGGTAGGTTGTATAAACGGTTGCAAAGCCACCAAAGATCACCAATGCCCAATCGATTTTTCTTAACCATTCTTTACTTTGGTCATCCTTTAAAGCCATGGCATGCAACATTGGGGGATACATATAAACTAACGGGATACATGCAACACAGCCAACAAAACTAACAAAGAGGTCCAAGTTGCTTGAACCAAGATAAGCTAAACAACATAGACCAATTGTAATCAAACCTCTTGAAATATTTTTAATCCATTTAGTAGTTGAGCTGACAGAGCCTGGTTGGCGATTTTTGAAGAATTTATCTTCGGTTAATTTTATAGCCGGTAAGAGTTGTAAAGGAATTGACAGCATAATTGCCATAGCGTAAACTAATTGAATTAACATGACAGGGTACGAATCTTGAGGTAAGTTCATAATGATAACAGTGTTGATTTTGTCACCATACGTAAGATAGCCTAAAGAGCCGACGCCAATAAAGAGGCAAGTGCACACCAAAATCACCCCTGCTAAAACCCTAGGAAAATTTTCTGGGTGACGCATAGACTGTTGAATTGGAACGATAAGACCAATACCTTCAAATGCAAAAATAGCAACACCAATAAATAAAGACCAAGAGTTAGAATTAAACATTTGAACCTCTTGAACGCCGGTATGGAGTAAGTCAATAGAAGTGTAAGTAACAATAGTGATGATACCCAAAAGAATGAAAATGTTAGCCAGCAATGCTGCCAATGATAATTTGGTGAGGTTTCTAATGAGAGACATCGGGATGATGCATATGGCTTCCAAGCTTACGACGAGCCACATTGGTAAATGGATAGTGGATACATTGAAAACAAATGCTTTGACATTTTCTGCTGTGAAAATGACATATGCAGCAACAAATCCATACTGAGAGATGATGATAGAAAAGAGAATAATGTATTTCATTGATTTACCATAGAGTGTATCCCCCAACTGAACAAAAGACGTTACACCAGTTAAAAGGGTAGTCTTAGCCAAAAGATAGTAGCAATAAAAGGAGAGCAAAGCAAACAGAAGTAACATACCACTTGCAAAGAGGAGGCCACCATTATAGAACGCCTTTGGTAAAAATAGGACACCAGTACCGATGAAAGCTTTAAGAAGTAAGAAAAAGGCTTTCATGGAGGAAGATTTATTAGCGGAGCTAGATTCGTCTTCCATCAACAAAGGCGATTCTTCATCGAAGGTTTTGCCTCTATAGTCCAAATCGCACACAAAGTAATCTTCATCTTGCAAATCCTCACCTGCGAAATGGCCATATATTGTTAAAAATTCAAGGAAATTTGACGTAAATTTACCGGCAGTGGATATCTTGTAGCCGTACTTCCGTTTTTGGAAATCTCTTCTAAAACCCCCAGGAACTCTCATTTCAGAAGCAGTTGAGGTTCTACGCTCCTCCAGTGAACGAGAACGGCTTATTTGGGGAGGCATTTGGTACATATCTCTAGTGATATCACCAGAAGGCAGTTTGAGAGCCTCTTGGGCATCCTCCGCAGGTAAATGACGAGCTACGGACTCTGCAATAGAACCAGGAGAAGAACCAAGCTGCGAAGTCGGCGTTGAACCCAACTTTACCATGGAAAGCCGTCTCGATTGAGCCATATCTAGTTAAATGTGGGAAATTGTTTATCAGTATCAGAGAAGAAAAAGAAAGGATCATATGCATGAATTTTTCCATCTCTTCATTACCACTGTATAGTATAAAAGAGTATCCATTTGGTGATGACCGAAGAGAGTGACTTTGTGAGGGCGTGGAAGTCACTACGTTTACAGAATTTGGCTCCAGGCTACTTGGTCCAAATCCCTTGCTTCAGAGACGCCGGATTGGCTGGTTTTGCCTGTCTTTTTGTGTTTGGGTCAGTCACATTTGTGTTCCACGGCAAGGTGAGGCGGGCGGCCAATTACGCCGTAGGGGGATTTTTGCTAGGCGCCATCTTTGGCTGGGAGACTTGTAACTCAAGAAGAAGACAACAACAGGATGTGATTTCCAAGGCCAAAGAGAGGTTTGCTAATAGAGATCAAAACTAATTTTTAAAAGCGTGTATATATATATAGGACTAAAGAGTCTTTTGATGACCAAATCGTCTGCATTTCTAGTCTTTGAAACTGAACATTAGTCAAATCCTGGGATTTTTGACTGACCACTTGACCTAGTCACGTATTTGTAAAAGAAACACTAGAGACTACTTTTAGACTTCTGTCACGTCAAACTGCTCAACAACCAACTCCACAAGCAACCTTGAGCCGCCTCTATTGTTGGTAAACCTCCTATACTCTTCAGAGATGGTGGCCAAGTTCCATCCTTGCAACTTTCGCAGGCATCCAATCAGGGCACCGGTCCTATGACCACCCATACCACAACAGACTAGAACAGGATGCGAGCCTTTGTCTAGTAACAATCGTAGCCCTTCCACTATAGTCGCCTGAGGAATAATGTCATCACCTGAGGCTATGGAGGTTGCCCTCAATTCTATCCCGCTCTCTGAACAGAACTTCACCAAAGAATCAGGAGGATCCTCGAGAGCCAACCAGAGGATAGTTTTGAGATCTAGTGTAGCTAAGAAGGAGTGATTGAAAGGCAATGGCACGCCCGAGCGATAAATGCTACTTTCCACAGGCGAGAAATTAAGAGGTGGAACAATTCGTGGCGCGGTGGACGGAGCGTTATTGGTGGTAGTGGTAGTGGAGCCACTGACTAGACGCTCACCTGGTATCGTCACACTTTCCATGTCCATATCAACAAGAGGAGTAATACTTTAGGGAGCCAGTATTCTACTGGGTTTGAAAATCGAAAACCAGTCAGACGCTCCGCCGTGTTGACATAAACCTGCTCAGCGGACTGTTGGCATTTAAAATCTCATCCATCATGTGGAGAATGATCGAAAGCGTGTATAAAATGGGTAACAAAGAGAACTAAAGGGAATCAAAAAGAGCAAATATAGGGGATCACATAAACCACAGGACTGAGCCCAGAATCAGGCACTGTAAACATTGTAGTTGACAATGACGCTGGACTCGTCGCTTTGCACCTCAACAGCACGAGCATATAGGCCCCATGCTTGCAAGGTCTCTGTAGCTGCGCTTGTTGCGGTTGTAGTTGGGTTGACATTCATCATAACGATAGTCTTTTGGCCGTCAATTTCAACATCCAGATAATATGAAGTGGCCGTAGAGCCCCATGTTTCTATAGTATCCACCGATGTCATCATGGTTGGCTCCACGCTATCCTCTAATATGGTGGTGGTCCAAAGGGTATCATTTGCTTGTGACAAGTCTATCGTCGGCACGATAGTCGTCGTAGCCATTGGCTCAAAGCTAAAGGGGTTTATTATATTTGTATCGTTAGCATACATGGAGCTTTGGTGTGTCCATCTGAGTAGCGTGTTCTGTGCTAGAAGTGCAATCGAGTTGTCTGCCATCGTTGAAAGCGTGTTTCTTCTGCAAAGGGGCTTGCGCACCGGTCGAGGGCGGGAAATAGCTGTTATTTAAATATAGTTCGGCTTATATTGTAAACACGCTAATACACCGAGACTATTTTTTACGTGATGAAACAGGGGTCACGACGGAAGGAGGAGGGAGGCTTACAAAGTTGGTCACAGCGCGTACGTTGTTTGCCGGAAGGACTCCTCTCGCTGGTGTTTGTTCCGCGCCAGCAGTAGTGCCGCCTGTGCGTTCTGCCTGAGGGACGGCGGTGCATTCACGCATACCCGCCAAGAATGCTTTCCCGGGAAGATCGTGAGAATTTTTATTAAAACACCGAGATTTTGAAACGAGGGAATTTTCAATGTAGATATGTATCTAGAGTAGTGCTAGTGCTGATAACGGTGGAAAAATAGGGAGGGAGCTCAAGAGTGGAATGCTACTTGGAAAGACAGACGTGTGCTGGCTAGCCACTCGGGAGTCAGATACCGCAGCACCAAAGTAGCACAGCTGCCTGACTGACGTAATGGCCGAGTTTAGCAATGCTTAAATAATTATTGGCCTAACCTGGACGTAGCAAACCGCGACCGGTTCACGAGATAAATCCAGTCTCCTGTTTCAGTGTGTCGCGGGCAGCGTTGCCTTCTTTCGCCTTGAACGCTACCTTGATAGAGTTGGTGCGTTCGTGCAAAAGGAGCCGTTGCCGGTGTGAACAACTTGCGCTTAACCTGCCACTTGGGTTTATCTGAGCGAAGCCACGAATTGGTCTCGTAAAAGTTCCCCCACGTTTACAAATAATTTTGTAACGAAAAAGGTTCACAAGCCACAGTTGCTCAGCAGAGCAAGCAAATGAACAAACACCCGAAAAGGTTTTCCAGCGCAAGCAACGCATGAAAACGGCCAAGCGCCAACATCAAGCGAGCGAGTGGCATGATAGAGCCACTAAGTTAATTAAAGAAAATATACGAGTGAATCTACACAAAAAATAAAAGAAAACGAACGAAATTGGTTAGGTCAATAATTCAAAACATAAGGTAAACCAAGGCCAAAGCGAAGATGTTGGTAGGCATCAACATATGAGCCGCACCCTCAGGAAGGAAAACAGAGAAGGATGCTGAGACTTCAGAGCTAGCTGAGTACTCAGGGCCTGGGACAGCAGGTGGGGCAGGGGCTTCAGGGGTAGCGGCGACTGGCGCTTCAGTATGAGCCTCGCCACCTGCTTCACCTGTGGCTGCAGGTGGGTAAGCGGTATTGGTTTCACCAGGAGCTGCAGGTGGGTAGGCGGTATTGGCTTCACCAGGAGCTGCAGGTGGGTAAGTCTTACCTGCGACATAACCTGGTGCCTCGGTCTCCGGACAGTAAACGACAACTTTAGTAGCAACAGTGGTAACACCGTTAGTGGTGCATGGAACAACAGTTGTGACCGTGCTGGTAACTGTGCCAACAAATGAATATTCAAGAGGGTACCAAGTTGTCAAAGTGTGAGTTTGGCCCTCGGTTGTGACAGTGTAGACAACAGTTGTAGTAATCGTGGTACTGGCTGTAGTAGTAGTAGTGGATGGTGAGATCTTAGAGGAAGGCTTAGAGGAGGAAGTGGATGAAGTCTTAGAGGAAGAAGTGGATGAAGTCTTAGAGGAGGAAGTGGATGAAGTCTTAGAGGAGGAAGTGGATGAAGTCTTTGAGGAAGTAGAGGAAGTGGATGAAGTCTTCGAGGAAGTGGATGAAGTGGATGAAGTCTTTGAGGAAGTGGTTGAAGTCTTTGAGGAAGTGGTTGAGGAAGTGGTTGAGGAAGTGGTTGAAGTCTTTGAGGAAGTGGTTGAGGAAGTGGTTGAAGTCTTTGAGGAAGTGGTTGAGGTGGTACGAGTGTGAACCACCACAAAGGTTGTTCTGAAAGGTCCCCCGCCGGCTGTTGTTAAGAAAGTAGTAGCTTGAGGCCCGCCAGTTGTGGAAAATGAATAAGACCCTGCCTGAACAATACTGGTGAAGCCATTACCAGTAGTGATGTAGGTAGTTGCAGGACTACCTTGAGGTGCCCACGTGGTGAGAGTGCTGGCTTGTACAGGTCTTTGAACAACAACGACAGTGGTCAATCTTCCTTGAGTTCTATAAGAAGAGAAGAATGTAGTACTTGGAGCTGGTGGTAGGACAAGACTAGTTGTGGTACTAAAAGTGTTTGGAGGGACATCAGCGAAAGTAGAGACAACGAATGATAAGAAGGCTAACGCCAACAATAGGATTTGCATGTTATGTTACAGTAGGAGAGTCTTTCATCTGGGGAAAGTGTTGTGAAAAGAAGCTATATATATACGAATCTGGAGGCTAGAATGGATATTAATATCCATGGGACAGTCCCATGAGTCTCCTCATGTGTGCCTGAATTAATTTTTGCGATTGAAACATCAATATCGCATCATCTACCTCTTATTATGAATTTCAAACTAGTTCAATAGCTTGAGTGGAAAACTCATCGCTTTTCGGATGGGATTTCAGGTTCATATAAACCCTCCTACTGATGCTAAATAAATGAACATTCTTTGAGTTGCTATCACCAAAGCGAAAAATTGAAGTGAGTAAGAAATTGAGCAGCTCCATCGTCGGGCGAGGCCAATTATCGGATTTATTGCTGAGCATTTAGATGGTTTTTGTAAACATGATAAGCATCTGGATAGAGCAGCCCTCTGAGAAGCAAACAACACGGAATAAAAAACAGGAGATTGAATAATTCTGCACTAAACGTTACATATGCCAGGACAAACGAACATCTCATAATAGTTCAAAATAGGCGGATAACTCAGAGGTACATCAACTAAGTTGCCCTAAACATGAGGCAGATGTTCTAGAGCAGCAAAAAAGGATCAGCTTATCTGAGAGTTCAGTTAGCAGCTGCATATGCTGAAGACACACATAAAACCTGAGCTGGTTGCAAACCCATACTTTGAAGGGAAAAATTCTGATCTGCATTAAAAGGGTCTAGAAGGTAGATGTTTTGGAGCAACAAAAAAAATATCAACTCATCTGGGGGATCGCTAAGCAGCAGCATATGCTAAACGTACACACAATGTCTATTGACCTGAGCTAGGTGAAGAAGCATAATTTGAGGGCAAAACTTTCAAATCTGCATCAAAAGGGTCTAGAAGTGTCCACAACAGGCACTTCTCAACTTAAAACAACTCGCCTCCCCGAGATAAACTTTTTTGTGAATTATGAGAAAAGACGTCTGACTTTTGATGCATGTCCCGTTAAGCAAGAGAGAGACTAATGGGCAATGCTCAGAGTCTTTGCTAATTCCACTTTATAGTCTCATTTTTTTGCAAATTATTTTCAAAAAAGCAGAATTTAGCTCACAAAGAGCAGTAAAATAAACAATTTGAAAAGCATCCAAAAAAGAAACCTTAAGTTTGTGCAATATTCCTTGAGAATAATGAATGTAGATTTTAAAATATATAAAATAAAACCAAAAAGTTGGCTTATACTCATAACCTAGCAGTGCAATAGCCAAATAACAATTGGCGTAATGCTAGTACCAAAATTACCAGATTTTCCATGAGGTAAGGCTGATGATAGAGGTGGACTGGTGAAATTAGTTGTGTTTGAGCAAGACCCCTCCAATAATGGACTTTAAACTTGGAATGATTTGCTTTACCGGTAGAAATTTTGACTGCCAAACTGTTAGTTTAACCTCCCGTAGTGGCCGTGTAGATAACGTAGTTGAAGGGCACGATTCTCCAGCAAAGAGTCGAAAAAATGCAAGGAGTCACAAATATGACGGTGACTGAGATAGTAGCTTAGACGCCAACAGAAGCATGATACGTGCTAGTTTGAATGCTTGGGTCAATACGTGTTGTAGCGGTGTTTCTTAGTGAAAACTGTAAAAATGTACAACTTTAGAAATCAACCTTAAAAGAGGCCCTTAATTTCAAACCGAAGCCATAGGGCAAAATTTCAATAGTTTCCAACTTATTAAACCAGCCCAGATGTGCGTTACAGTGAAAGCGATAGTATTGATATTGTGTGACTTTTTGGATATCGTATCCAAAAAACCAGTTGAACCAAAAGGGATAACTAATGACGAATCTTATTTAGAAGGTGTTGGACAAGAAGATCATAGAAAATGAATGTAGTATTCAGAAGTAGAACTAAAAGTCTTAGTAATGCCCAAGCGTGAACTAATAGTTGAACATCACGCATGAGTTGGAGTGAGAGCTCGACATGAGAAACAAGGAAGAAAGGTCTTAAGGAAGACGGGAAGGCAGAAGGGGATCTAACAAGAATTTGAAGTAGTGTACACGAAGAAAGATGAGTTGACGAAACAGAAATCTGTAACATTGCTCGGTTGAAAGATATGAAAATTCCAGTGTTGGAAGCCGGTGCAAAATAAGATGATTTGTTGTGCCATAAGTATACTGAGCAACATCTAAGACTAAGTTGACTGTTCAGAAGGTTATTTGAATGTGTCATCGTTGTAACTTAGGCAGTGTTAAACAAAAAAAGTCTAAGTGCCATAGCAGTTGTCCAATAATCTGTATGAAGTTTCATCAATGAGAAGTGAACATTGAAAATGTAGGGCAGTCAACCTAGACGAAATCTTCAATAAGAGGAATGCAAGAGCATCTCGATTTGGATAATACTAAAAACCCAAAAGACTTTCAAACTGTATTGCATTCAAAAAATCAGCACTGCTGGTACAAGCGATAGAACAGTGATAGTCCCATGGCTACTCATGGTGGTAAAAGAAAAAAGTAAAAAGGGAAAGGCCAGTGTCACTTTTCCTCACTGTAACAATCCCCGATTGGCTGGTTTGAACATTGAAACCAATCAAGACATCACGAAAGCCGGCAGTAAAGCAAGATAAATCATAACAAAACTTGCATGTTAAGATATAGCTAGAGCCTCTCGTACTGCAACATTCTGAGTTGGGAAGCTGCTATACAACTCACAATAAAAAGTTGGGATCGCAAATTATGCAAGGCACAACGCCAAGACCCTCCCTAAATGTGCCTGAATAGGATATTGCTATTAAAAACATTGTTTATCAAATTGATAGCCACACAACTGTGAAATGTTTCAGTTGTTCAGTTAGGGAATGGTTAATGTGGATCAGCTGATACATTGAGCGGACACTACCACAACTATTTGGTCAATCATAATCCAAAAGACTAAACTTTTATGCGAATTGAATACGAACTGGGCCACCTGTTCGGTCCAGGTCGGTTAGCGGGTTTATGCTGAGCATGTCGGTGTTTTTTAAATTAAAGAATATGTAGCTGGAAAACTAAGAAGGGCAAGGAGAGGAACCAAGCAGCCATTCAAGAAGGCCAGTTGGTCTTACCTTCAACTAGTTCTACATCATAAAGTACTGAGATGTCCCAGAGCGGCAACAATAACAGTTGCCTTTCCTCGGAAAAAATGTTATTGTTCTAGAACACACAATTAAAATCATGTCATCTGAGGGCTCGCTTCCTCGGATTTACACTTTCTGACAAAATTCTTCTTGATAAGCTGATATGACAGAAATGGCTGAAACATGGGAATGTCAATGTGCAAAGTAGCAACCGCATAACCACATGAGACGAAGTCTAGAACAGTCTGTGAGTACATCTAGATTCGAGAACTATCTGCTCTGCTAGCAAAATAGACCTGTCTAAAAAAGTCTGTACCTTCATTGTTTCTATTTAGAGTTAAGTAAGTTGAGGATGACTAGAGCTATCACGAAATTGATGTTTTTGAGCCATTTTTTTTGAACGATCCCTACTTAAATTATTCTGACGCGACGGAGCAAACAGGTAAGATAAACGATTAAACTTTTTTCAGGAATTGTAAACTCTGTATTTCGTACAAAATTTACCCATTAACGATAATGTGAATTTAAAGTTAATTGTAACAATCCTTGTTCGCTTAACGTTACGTAAGCAAAATTGTCACGTGATGCAGCTAATGTTCTGGTCACGTGATCAGTACTCGCGGGTTTTGTTTGATTACATAATATTCATTGGTTACAAACTGAACCCGTGCCAAATTTTCCCTCCTCAAGTGTCTAAAGTAACCACTACACCCAACTCCGGCCTTTGAAAATCCACGGGTGACGTATACCAAATTATCACTAGATGCAAGATAGGCACTGCTGCCCTACGCACTTACTGTAGATTAAAAAAGATATAAAACGAACTACTAAAATTATAGAGCTATAATCTTAGAGTTATACAAAGAATAACAACAAAGCAGTAAGCAAAATACTACTTGGTGTAATTTTATTACCCGAGTCACCAGATCTGACCTCAGGCAAGGAAGATGATGACAACAAACTGGTAGAATGACCATAGTCTGAGCCAGAGTCACGACCAGAAGCAGAATCAACAGTTGGATTGATAGGAGTCTCAGTGATGCCAGTGATAGGCTCTTCAAAGGAATGAACAATAGTCTGAGCTTGACCTTCTTTATTAGTGGAAATTTCAACAGACGTGTAAACAGTTTTGATTGTATCACCATTGCCGTTGCCGTTGCCACTGCCGTTGCCACTGCCATTGCTACTGCCGTTGCCAATACTAGTCACACCGGTAACATCAGACTCCGGACAATAGACAACAACTTTAGTAGCAACAGTAGTAACACCATTAGTGGTGCATGGAGCTTCAGTTGTGACTGTAGTGGTAATTGTGCCAACATATGAATATTCGACAGGGTAACATGTGGTTAAAGTATGTATTTGATCACCAGTTGTGACTGTGTAGACAGCAGTAGTTGAAGAGCACAATTCCACAATGATGACCTGAATAATAGTAGAAGTTCCAGAAATTACAGTTGTTGTGATAGTAGTTGGATGACCAGCAGAAGCAGTGGATGTGACAGTTGTAGTAATTGTACCACTTTGGATGGCTGTAGTAGTGGTCGTAGAAGCACTATTCTTTTCCAATGGGGTAAAAACAATGTCAACAGAAACAGTACTGATTGACCCATCGCTGTACAATTCCAAAAACGCGACTTTCGACGTAGTTGTATAGTTTTGGTTCCAGCCAGAAACAGTGGGTGTAGGAATCAAAGTGACCACTGTTTGTTCCAACTCTCTCTTAAACAACCCACCAGATGGCACATATAATGTATCGGAGTACGACAAAGTCACTGATGAAGTTTCGGAACCAGTCCAGATGTAAGTTCCAGTGAGGGAAATAGCTGAGAAAGATGCATTGGAGGAAGCACTTGAGGATGAGGTAGATTCTGAAAAGGTTGAAGAGGATGAGGTGTTAGAAGTTAGAGAATGAGAATTGGAATTCGAATTGGAACCTGAACTTGAACTAATAGTCGAATTTGAAAACGAACTTGAAGAAGAAGATGATGATGAGGAAGTAAAGACGGAGCTGGAGGTAGTAGAAGATGATGTGGAAGCAGAGCTTGAAGAAGTAGACGATGCAGAAGACGAGCTTGAGGCGCCAGTGGACATTGTGGAGGACAATGAAGAAGAAGTTGATGCGGAAGTTAAAGTTTGAACTAACACATAGGTGGTCACAAAATCACCGTCAGAGCGTGTTGTGAGAAGTGTAGTAGCAACAGATCCGCCTGCAGTTGAATATGGATATGACCCTGCCAACACGATGCTGGTAAAACCGTCGCCGGTGGTATAGTAAGACGATGCAGGACTTCCTTCCGGTGCCCAAGTGGTGTATACATGGGCATCACGATTTTCTTCTACCAAGACATAGGGGCCGTCACTGTTAGAGGTAAGAGTAGTACCAGGGTTGAAACCTAAAACAGTTGAATATGGATATGACCCTGCCAACACGATGCTGGTAAAACCCTCACCGGTGGTGTAATAAGATGACGCCGGACTGCTTTCAGGTGCCCAAGTTGTGAATGTACTGGCAGTTGGCGCCATCTGTACCAAGACATAAGGGCCGTCACTGTTAGAGGTAAGGGTAGTACCAGAGTTGAAACCTAAAACAGTTGAATATGGGTAGGACCCTGCCAACACAATACTTGTGAAGTCTACACCGGTGGTGTAATAAGACGATGCAGGACTTCCTTCCGGTGCCCAAGTGGTGTATACATGGGCATCACGATTTTCTTCTACCAAGACATAAGGGCCGTCACTGTTAGAGGTAAGAGTAGTACCAGGGTTGAAACCTAAAACAGTTGAATATGGATATGACCCTGCCAACACGATGCTGGTAAAACCCTCGCCGGTGGTATAGTAAGACGATGCAGGACTCCCTTCCGGTGCCCAAGTTGTGAATGTATTGGCAGCCGGAGCATCTTCCACCAATACGTAAACATCAGTGCCATCAGTTGTAAGGGCAGTACCAGGGCTGAAACCTAAAACAGTTGAATATGGGTAGGACCCTGCCAACAC